>CM074583.1:1200000-1652500 GCA_037305975.1 Chrysolophus pictus
TCCCAAATATTATATTAGAAAGTTTTCCCTGTGATTTGTCAGCATTCCTGATCCATACCGCTGAGAAATCCTTTCTTTTTTTTCTTTTTCTTTGTTTTTCAGCTGTTTGAGGACTGTTAGCATTTTATCATATATGCCTTCTCAGTTCCAAACTAATGAATTCTCATTCTTTTGTTATTTCTTGTAGATCCTGTCAGATCTTCTTATCTATAAGAGTGAAAGAGGTACGATATTCAAACTATCTCTTCGGAGAATAAATTTCACTGACTGCCATAGATTAAAGTTTCTAATTCAGTCAGTGCTTCTGACACTTGCCTATAAAAAGGCCTTCTTGATTCTCAGTCCATCGATTCAACCCATGACACTTACTACACATTGATTCATAGTTCCCATTAAGAGGATTTTACAGAAATGTTTGCTTGATACATAGGAGCGAAATCTCCAGATGAATGATTTCTGAAGGAAAGTTGTAAATAAATGGTAATGAAATTTCCATTCTTATATCTTAAAAAAAATTAATTATGATTTATATAATTGCTAATAACACTATGAATTAAAACCCTAAATCTTAAGCTTTTTGGAAAATACCACTCTTTGCATCCGTGTATTTAAGTCCATTGGTTTTCAGACTGCAGCCCAGGGATCCGTAGTTATGTGACATAGTTATTATTTAGATGTATTTTGTATATATATATATTATATTTATCATATATATAGCAAAGTATATTTTGCCAAAAGTACAATTTCTGTATATTTATTAAAAAGGGAAAGTGAGAACAGTGATATCTTAGCATGTGGTTTTCACTAACAATTCATATGGAGAATTTCAGAAAAAAAGTCTGACTGACCCTCACTGCATCAGCCTTCACCTTTATTTCTGTGCAACTGAACAATAAATGCCACAAACAAAAATTAATCTATTATTATTGGTCCTATTGATCAGAATATATTGAACTTTTTACTGTTTCATGTTTTAAATGATTGCTGAACCTTATAGCCCTTGCATCCTCCAAATATACGTCATCGCTTCTTCATTATGATCCAAAGAAAAATGATCATAAAAAATAATTGTTGTTTAGAATTGTGTCAGAATGGTATTCTGAAGAGGAGAATTTTATTATTACATTTTATGGTTGTGCTCCATATTTACTGCTTTCCTGTGTTACTCTGATTTATGGGTAAAACACACAGAATTTCCGTCAACATTCAAACATTTTTGTGCAAAAACAAACAAACAAACAAAAAAACAAAAAAACAACTCACAATATGGACACTGTTGGCACCTGGGCTTCCTTCCACAGGGATCACTGAGTGGAAAACTGAAAATGAGTTAGATCCCCCATCGCTGCCAGCAATTGAAAAGGTTGGGTGACAGTGGGGTGAGATCATTTCCACAGCAGATGCTTTCTAGCAGACCAGTAACTAGTTCCACTGCTCTCATGTCACCTTTATAAATCACCTCTGGCTGGGAGTGTTAGCTGTTTTTGATGATCTTGATTACACCTCTCAAGTCATGATTGGATTCCTGTAGATATCGTCCCCTCAAATGAAGTCACAGTATCTGAATTTCTGTTTTCAGACCTGCAGTTTTAAAATTTCCAAATTGCAATGTGTTTGATGGCTTCAAAGACCAAATGCTTCATCTTTGTGAAAGTAGGATAAGCAGCATTCCTACATGGTAAGCAATCAGCCAATCTCTGGGCGCAGGAGATATGAGGAAGCTTTGCTTTTACACTATAAAATTATGCCCAGTGTGCTTCCTCTGAGTAGAAACTCAGTGTGACGTCCATCTTAGTTGTGTGAATCAAGGTGCTTCTCACATAGCTCAAAGATGAAGATAGCTCAGCTAGCCCAGGTGTAGACTAAAGAATAGGAGAAGACCAGAGGTAGGTAGTTTGCCTGAGTATCATCTTTACAAAGAATGAAAATGTAGACTTGATACTAAACTGAAGGCAGCTGCAGTTAGATGGCTCCTTCAGATTACACATATATAATAAGTATTGCATAAGGAAGCGTTATCTAGCTATTACTGGCAGACTAGCTGCAAAAGACAGCAAGCTTTGAGTCATCTACTTCCACTCCATAAACATCTCACAGTGCCAACAAGCAGCAGCTCTCAAAAATCTACAGTTGAGAAGACTTGCAATGTCCATGCCAGTACATACAAGCAAAGTTCAGTACTGGAAGTGTTCTATTCGTAGCTGAACTTCCGCTTGTAATTATACATAGTTGGCCCTATGAGCTCATAGAAACATACCAGACCTGGCAAGGCTTGCACTTTCCTTTTCTATAGAAAAAATATGATTAATATTGTAATGGCTCTCAGGTTGAAATTATTGGTCTACTATAACTTTAAAAAATCCTTTATACACAAATTCTTATTCAGGGCCATGCAAACTTAGAAGCATATCTGCAGTAGTTCAATATCTTGGAATGTCATGATATATTTATTGGAATTTTTAATTGAGCTGAAGATAGTTGCTTTCAAACTCCTGGGCAGGAATGAGTCTCTGGAGGCCTGAGTAGCATTTACTACGTGCTGTTTAAGGGATTTATCTGATGCTACATGCAAGCAAAAAAAGAGTAAATTAATCATGAGAAGGCAGTTCAATTCCCTCTCTAGAATCTCCTGGCCAAATTAATATAATCAATATGACATAAACTGTCAAGCATTTCTTCATATTTATGTCACTTACAGAGTTTACCTATACAAGAAAAAACAACCATCAGAATATGGCCACAATCTACTGTAATGTCACATCTACAAAACTGAAAAAGGATTTTAAAAAACCCTGCAACTTTTAGGCTTTGTATTCCCTGTTTGTAAAACCTATATCTGCATATCACCTACAGATAAGAAATATAACAGGCATAAGATACGTATGTGAGCAGCAGGATCTGTGGTAATATGGCAAGAGGTTTACCCTTGCATTTAGATAGTACAGTGAGTTAAATCCTTAATGGATCTGAAGGGCTCGTTTGATTTAAATTGCTGGCTCTCAGCTGCACAGTGTCAAACCTCTTTTTAGTAACAGCGTGATAAAGATATCGACGTCCTGTCCTCCTTCCTGCCATGCCTCCCTGACCAGGAGGAACAGAGGAAACTTTTTAGGATTAGCGCTAACAAAGTCATTTAATTTAATCCAATACCATAAAAGAGATCTACAGGGTACTATGCATATAGGCACCCAACGAGCTGAGCTTGAGCAGTCATATGCCAGAAGCCTGTCAGCTGAACAGAAGTGATTAATGTAAAAAGTTAGCAGATTTGACGATTAGAAGATGATCATACAGGGAAGATTTCATACCGGGAAAAGTTACTGTCATACTAGCATATCTCCTTTGCAAGGCTGAATCAATTCATGTTGTTCAAACTAATGGCTAAATGCTGTAGTCTATTTAAACCGATTGAAATCTTCAGAAGCTATGTAATTAACATCCTTCCTAAAGCATCCCCATATTTGATGGAGTTAGTTTCCTCTGATTTAACCAAAAGAAAAAGTGTTTTGACATTAGATTCTTGAAACCTTAAGACTTGGAGTACAGTTTGACGTGTGAAAAGCAATTAGAGTGTGATTCATTAATCATGTACTGAACAGTGGATGGCTCGCGGCTGGGTGGAATTAAAAATAGAAGAAAGAAATTAGCATGCTTTATGGGTTAGCATGGTATGCAATGTCGCTATCACTATCATGTTTTGCTTGTTGATTTTCATTTTAAACAAACCAGAAACTTTTCAGATTCTATAAAGATTTTTTCAGATAAGGTAGCACCTTTTCTAACATTTCTACAAAATGTTCCTTTTTTTTTTTTTTTTTCTGTTATGGCATTTTTATTTTATTTTTAAGTTAATCTGCTGTATGTATTATTAAGAGAAAATGAAAATTAAATGGAAGAAACAAAGTGCCTTGAAAAAATCAGATTTGCTGGAGTATTGATTGACTTTCTCTTCCTGATTCTAGATGGTATGTGGCAGAAGAAGTTACTAGCCAAAAGCAAGCAATGAAAAATTTAGCAAGATGAAGTAATGTTTTGCTGATGTTGATCAAAGGTGTAGGAAAAATTGTACTTGTGCCACCAAAATATGCTGTTAGTGGGAAAATAAACATGTCTAACATTCATAACAAGAATGGTTGGAAATATCAAAGTTATCTACTAGTGCATAGTCCGTGTCTTCTCATTTTTTTTCACCCAAATAACATCCCACCATTACACTCTGAGCACAACTCACTCAGGTGTAGGTGCCATTTATTCTAAGGTGCCTCAACAGTCATAAACAGTGTCATTAACATATGACAACCAACATGTGACTTCAGCAGGTCTTAATAGTGAGGGTTCTTCTTAGACTTTCAAGAGCATCCTGGATCAACCTGAATGCAATTTGTTTTGTTGCTATTATACTGCATTACTTTACAATATCTCTTTTTAAGGCTATACCGTATACAACATAAGATTCATAGAATCATAGATTGGCCTGGGTTGAAAAGGACCATAATTATTATCCAGTTTCAACCCCCTGCTATATGCAGGGTTGCCAATCAGCAGACCAGGCTGCCCAGAGTCACATCCAGCCTGGCCTTGAATGCCTGCAGGGATGGGGCATCCACAGCCTCCTTGGGCAACCTGTTCCAGAGTGTCACCATGCTGGGGAAGAGAAAACTCTTAGGAGACTTGATAGTGTCCTTCCAGTATCTAAAGGGGAACTGTAAGAAAGAAGGGGACAGACTCTTTAGCAAGGCCTGTTGTGATAGGAAAAGGGAAATGGTTTCAAACTTAAAGAGGGGAGATTTAAATTGGATATAAGAAAAATGTTTTTTTACAATAAGGGTGGTGAGGCTCTGGCAAAGGTTGCCCAGATAGGTGGTGGATGCCCCATCCCTGAAGACATTTAAGGTCAGGCTGGACCAGGCTCTGAGCACTGATCTAGGTGTATGCAGGGGAGCTGGACGAGATGACCTTTAAGGATCGCTTCCAACTCAAACAGTTCTATGATTCTGTGAGTAGTTTTGTTTTATATTAGCACGCTGCTGTTACCTTACAGCCAAGGTCAAAAGAAATCTCCTAGGATAAACAGCTCAGAATAATAACAATAACAATATCTCAGTGCATTCATAATAGATTTAAAAACAACGACAACAGAAACAAGATTCAAAAACAGTCTGAGGGTTAATCGGATTACAGATTGGAGTGATAGGATTAGTGACTGTGCCTTCTGAACGATGTCACTATCAACACAGATCAGGTTTTATGTAGTGAGTCAGATGTAAGTCATTCCAAATCACCAGTTCTGAGCCAAATTCTACTATAATTGCAGTCACTGGGAATTCTCTTACAGCGAGAGAGCCAACATGAATAAAAAAAAGTGATAATCCAGATGTAAAGTATTGGAAAAAGTAGCTCTTTAATAGACATTCTGCTTTTTGGGTGAATCATAATGTTGTTAATAGAAGCAGACAGATAAAAGTTTTTGCTCTTGTTACGCTTTAGCTGGATTTCAGTTTCATTTCAGACAACATACAGTGCTTTTGTGGTTAGCAATTGTTGCTTAGAAATATATCTCAGTGGGTTGCACATTGCTTCCACAAGGAATGCTGCTTACAAAGAATATGTAAACCAGCAAAGATGTGAAGCTGCTGACATGATCCAGACCGGAGTTGGGATAGATGTGTATCTTTTACAAGGATATCTTGTATTAATAGAAAATACAAATTAAAAAAAAAAAAAAAAAAAAAAAAAAGCTATGTTGAGATAACAGAAATAATGGCTTGTAGTAGTGCAAATTGAATAACTATATTTCACGTCTTTGCTCTGTTCAATAGTCTATATCACTTCTGAGAGTACAGAAATGAATAACGAAAATTTAAAGAGATCCCACTTACCAGTAATTTTGACTTATTAAAACACAGATTTTCCAAAGACAATCTATTTCCCAAACCAGAACACTTTGGGGGGGATAAAACAACCAACCAACCAACCAACCAAAAAGTATTCTTTCTCTATAGATTTTAGTCCCAGAAGTTTCCTATAAATACATGTTCTCCTATTTGTACAAAGTAAAATAAAAGCTCTTGCTACTAAAGAAAATATATATTGTCTACACTGAAATGAGAGTAGATCTTGCTACAAGGCCATGGTACTTACACCTGACTATCAGACATACAGGCCCCTTACTTGATTACTCTTTGAAAATGGAAGGATTTCAAAGAATTTCCATCTAGTTTGGAAAAAATATTTATCTGAAGAATCATAGAGTGCTCGCGCTTCCACAAGACCCTTAAACAGATCTCTCAGAATTTCAGTATGGTTCTGAAAGAAAGTTGACAGTTTCTTCTGAAAATAATTTTGGTTAATCCTTAGAAGGAAGCTCTCAGTATTGCGGAAAGAAATCTCTAAATGAAAGGCTTGCTCGGCATTTATGACTATGGTCACACCGAAGTAACGTAAACCTTTTTTATTTATATTTATTCTTACCTTGGAAGTGCCTCCCTTCCCATTCAAGAGAGATTACACTGATTTTGTGGGTTATAAGAATCTATATCAAAAAAGTTCCCTAGCCTTCTTTTCAACATTTAAATACTCAAGCAGGGCACCTCACCATTTTAAATAAAGAAATGTTTTTTCCTTCCCTAGCCACTGAACTGGAAGTTTAAATCAGAATTTAGTAATATGCTAATTGAATATTTCATGCAAACAAACTTAAATCATCCAATCTATCAGTATTACAGTTTTCTACATGTATCTTCCTATATTTCTGTATAGGTAAAAGATATACTTCTTACTCCTCTATTTCCATATAAGATATTTCTATATCCTCCTACCTTTCTATATAAAACTGATTGAAAACATGAGAGTTGTAACAATGTCTTCATTCAGAACAGGTACGTTGATTTGGTGTGGTTTGATGCTGTGCATTTCTGATGGTAATTATTTCTTTCAGCATTCTTGCACTTGATTTGAACATGAGAAAGGGTTGGTAAGAAGTCTGTGCTAAATCTTATGTACACAGGTAATTTATCTGAGGCTCGGGATCATTTCCGTGGATATTTGAATCAGTTTGGAGTCAAACAAGAACTTCACATATGTATTTCATAGCCAAGGAGCCACTGTGTTAATACTGAGAAAGATTTTATTTTTTTAATTTAACATGAAGTAGTAAATGCCACGTAACAGCAGAAGGTCTCCAGGAAATGACAGGTTACGTCTGCTGGTCGTACAGTCAGTTAGCTGTCTCTAAGGTGAGAAGACTGCATGGCACAAGATGCTGTCCACCAGCCTGCAAGTGATGTGATCTTGGCTGGACCTGAAGTTTATCAGACAGCAGGTGATTGCCTTTCCCCTGTCATTTTTTGGACTGGCTAATGAACAAGACAGCTAACTTCTGGAAAAATACGGGTGTCTAAAATGCATAGAAGTGGCAAGACATTATTGATGTATTTGATATCTCGTCAACATAGAAGGCTGATTAAATTTCATTTTATTGTTGATCTGTTAATAAATTTGAGTTACGGATGTGTATTGAGTGCCTTGGGCTCCTTAGCTGTCTAATTAAGAAGCTCTATGCAATTAAAAGCTTAACAGGTTTAACTCTTTATTTTCTAGGTGGGATCCTCTCAACTTGAGACATCCTCAGAGTAAATGAAAGCAGCTATAAAATCTATTGCTTTAAAAACACACTTCTATAATATGTCTTGTAACTGTGCCCTGCATCGGCACACAGCTGCTTCTCTGCTATTTCTCTCCTCTTCCTTTTTCTTAAAGGAGTATCAGAATTTTGGTGGCCTGGCCCCAAAGACACATTTAATAGGCTGGATTAAAAGCTGAACATGGACTTCAGGATGTGAGAGGGGCAATCTCTCCTTGTCAGATGTATGCATAGAAAGTTTTTTCAAATATTTAGGCATCTTATGCACCCTTTTGGTCTCTAAATTCATCTGACACCAAGAGGAGTTAGATTCCCAGGACAATTTCTCTCTCTCCCTGCAGGCATGATTTAATCCTGTATGACAGAATCACGGAATCACAGAATGGCAGGAGATCACTGAGTCCAGCCCCCTGCTAAAGCAGATCCCTACAACAGGTCGCACAGGCAGGCGTCCAGCCGGATCCTGAATGTCTCCATCGAAGGAGACTCCACAATCTCTCTGGGTTCCAGTGCTCTGTATTATCGATTCAAACAAAACATGCTTTCTCTTGAACATTTTTGTTTGTTTGTTTCCCTGATTTTTTTTCCCTCTCACTTTTCAAGTCATCTTTAGACACTGTGAGCCAGGACGGTGAAGCAGTTACATGTAATCTGGAAAAGCGTGTTGTAACCTGTCTCTTCACTTTCTGTGTGTCTGTATATTTCAGCACGTTTCTACCAGCAGTTTCCTGCTGGTCTCAAAGGCTTAATGCCTTGAAACACAATGCCTGCTAGACTCTTGGCATGACATCAGGACCTGTGCTGCTTTAACACAAGTCATTAACACACCCCAGCATATGGATAATTACATCTGAAGTTGCAAACACCTGAAATTTCTAACTCCCCTAAGAAATGTGTTCTGACATCCTTGCCTGAAAGATGGTGAAGTGAGCAAGTCATACTTCATCTTCAGGCCTTCCTTGCTGTCTCCTACCCAGAATGAAGCCAGGAACAAAATAATTAGCTTCATGAAATATGAAATGTCTACTTTTTTTTTTTTTTTCCTGAGCAGTATGAGTATTACCAAGTGTTAATTATTTTATAAGATGCCTTTCCAAAAGCATTTAATGAAGGGAAGATGAAAGCTAACGGAGTAGTAGTTGAACATTGCTCTTTTTTTCCAATTTGAAATATATATATATATTTTTTTCTTTTTTTCTTTGTTAACCTCCAGCTTATGTCCATGTATCATTTTGCCTTAGAGCTCTAAAATGGGAATAGTGGCATGCAGGTCTGAAAAGTGGTCTCATTATTTTTACCTTGCTATCACGGAATTCAAGGTGCACTGTATCAAATGTGCTTTATAAAAAAGCAAATTAAAATTGTATTGCAGTAAAGCTACTAAAAGAATTCATTGCACTTCACAGAGTTTATGGCAGAATATGTGATGGGAATGGACAATTAAATGCAGATAAGTATTAATGTGATGGTTGTTAATAACTGCTGAATGTGTGGTTATGTATACTGCATTTAGTATGTTTCATTGCAAATAATATCAGTGATTCATATAAGTTCAAGACTGTCTCAGTGTATGAAAAATTATTTTACTGGGAGGATGTTACGCTTCTTTATGTGATAGGATGGAATAAAACTTTCTTTTGGTCATATTCTTCAGTAATGGATTGGTTTGCCCTGGAATGACTTCCTACACAGCCGCTATTTCTGTGATGCTGTATTTATGTTTTCATATTTCTTAGGTAAGAACTCAGTAACTGAACTGGGAGGAAGGCTGGCATTACGAACATTCATGGGAAGTAATTCCACAGCAGCGTACACTCTAAAATGACTTACAGGAATCACTTGGTACATTCAGAGAATTCCAAAGATTTTAGATATAACACTCCATTGATTCTGTTGCTGAGAAAACTGAAATTTAACTCTGCTATTGATACATCCAATAAAAAGTTTGAAAGTTCCTTCTTCTAAAGACACTTTTGTATTGAGAAACAGAATATTCTATTTTAATGTTACTGTGCTTCATGATGTAATATTTAAGAAATGTCTAATGAAACGATCCTGTGAAATGCTAATCAGGCTCAGCTTCTGCTGCAGCTGTTAGGCTCTGAGGTAGCCCTGCCAGAAGAGGTGAGAAACGTGGTCTTTTTCCACAGAGTAACATAAAACCATGCCATATTTTCAGCTCTCCTGCAGCTGAATGAGATCTGAAGCTTCAGGATTTACAAAGGAGAGACAGACGAAATACCAGTAGTTGTGATCAATGAGGGGATCCAATCCTGCCCTCCCACTGTGTGTGTTCGTTCCCAGAGCTGCCTGCCCTTAGCTACCAGAGAGCTTTGAGTCTTCCAGTTCCGTACTGTTTTATGGTTAAACATTTCTGCTAGTGGGAGAAGAATCTGCAAACAACAACAACAACAACAACAACAAAGGGCAGCATAAGAAAATTACTGTTCCATTCCTCACCCTCTTTAAAGACCTGTTTTTCCCACTTATTCACCCCAAGTCATCTCCCCACATACTTCTAGACAGTGAGTGATTAAGTATATTAATGTAATATTTCTGATGAAAAAGAAATCCTGAACAGGTTAAAAACAGAGATTTTAAATGGAGTTGAGGGTTTGACATCAAGACCTTCATTGTGTTTATTTTCAGCTCTTGTTGAACTCCTGGAATACAAGAGAATTGTAACAGACTGATTTTTATATTGATGTACGTGTAGTGTTTTTCTCAGTCACGAGGAGCTTGAGGACTATCTTCAATCAATCACTTGCTTTAGGGAGCTTAATTCTACAATGCCTCTATCATTTCCTAGACACACTATTTCAGATTTCTCAGACTTGCATAACTGTTTCCGTTTGCCTTTCAACACGGATCTGAGATTTCACAACTACGATTTTTACTAGCGTGCAATCATAGACTGAATCAGTCTGGACTGTCAAATTAATTGTTAGGCTGCAGCACCGCAGTTAAATACTGTATAATTGTTACCAGATTTCTTAGAATCATACAATGGTTTGTGTTGGAAGGGACCTTCAAGATCACCCAGTTCCAACCCTCTGCTATAGGCAGGGACACCTCCCACCAGACCAGGTTGCTCACAGTCCCATCCAGCTCGGTCTTGAGTGCTTCCAAGGAGGAGGCATCCACAACCTCACTGGGCATCCTGTTCCAGTGCCTCACCACCCACACAGTAAAGAATTTCTTCCTAATCTCTAGTCTAAGTCTAATTTGAATGTAGTCAGCTGAGTGCCTGAAGACTTTTACGTTTTTCAGCACGTCTTCACGTGATACCTAATGAAATGCATTCAAGCCATATTCTAAAGTTGAATAGGATTAATTCAGAGACATAAATTGATTTGCTGGATTGATAACAAAACATGACCGTGTGTATTTATAGTCTCAGTATAGTCTGTTTCAAGGAAAAGAGGTTTATTTGGGTGTATAATAAATGAATAATAAATAATAATAAACTTTTGTTTCAACTTCATATTTTAAGCTTCTGAAAAAGAAAAGTTTGTACTATTCATCTTCATTATAGGAAACAATTTAGAAGAAGACATCACAGCGGTCTCAAACAGCAATATGTTCAAGGAAAAATAATTGTGGGTGTAATTACTGCAGTGAATATTCATATAGGGTAGTCTTGCGGAAATTACTGGATACAGGGCACTTTGTTGCTGTTGTTTTGTTAAATAGTTGATCTAATCCAAATAACTGAGTACAGCAAAACAAAAACTTTTCCTTCACCACTGAATTCAAATACCTGTTGTAAAGAAATATTCCTGCAGATTTCATCACTACATTAAATTGCTATACCATCTTATTGGGATCATTTTTATCTTTTTATTTCTACACTGAAAGGGTGATAAGGAATCAGCAAAGTGTTGTGGCTTTTTTTTAAAGAAGGGGGCAGAAGGAAGAGATTATTATTAATTTCATGTAGGTAAAACATTGGTTTTTGATCTTTGGAACACATACATAGGAGCCAAGGCTGATTTGGTATGTAATGGCCCTATGGTTTTCAAGAACTTTTCTTAGAAGGTATATATATCAGTGCTGAATATTGATGCATTCATCATTAAAATAATCAATTCACAGAAAATGCCTTCTTCACTTCCAACTTTGCTTGGAGTGCTTTTTAAGTAAAATTTATTTTAACAAAAATCTAAACTTTAACTTAACTTTATATTAAGTATTCTTAAGTCAAATTTCCCTATGAAGCCAACTGTATAGCAATTGAAGGGAAAAAAAAATCAATTCCTGTTTAGTGCTCCTAAAGGGGCAAAGAAAAGTTGTGGAATTTTTTTTGTTTTGTTTTGCTTTATTGCTTTTGCTGTTGTTGTTTTCATTTTTATTTTGTTTTGAGTTGTGCTTTTTTGGTTATTTTCTTGATTTGCTGTGCTTTCAGATATATGACTTTCTTCTGAAATTAATTTTAACTCTGTTTTTGGAGGATTTCTTTCTTTTTTTCAACTGCAATACTATTGTGACTTTTCACCTGAGAGTTATTCTCAAAGATTTCTGTAAGGAATTATTTCAGCCAAGAAAAAAAGAAAAAGCTTAGACATTAATCAGCATAATATTATATTATTATTGCTGTTAATAATAATAATATTGATCGATATCTTAAATAGGAAGATATTATCATTTCTGTCATTTTAATGTAATTTTTTTCTGAGTAGTAAAAATTAACACAGTTGGACCAATAATAAAAAACCTGACACTTCCTGGATTTAGTGATTTTTTTTCTTTGTTTCTTTAAATAGAAGAACTTTCATTTTTAAACCTTCACAACAGAACATTCCTATGCTTCCACTCAATCTGCACTCTTTATCATGGAGTGCTGACAGTAAGGATCTACAATTTATAAAGGCCAGATGATATAACACCATCACTTTCCTAGAGGTTACTACTGAAGATGATATCACCGCAGCAGTAATTATCTTCAGGATTGTGTGTGACCTTTCTGAAATGTGCCAATTAGTGACACTTCAGCCTGGAAAACAGTGAAGCTTCTTTTTGATGAACTTACTGCCAAAAAATAGAAATTTGTTTGTATTTCCTGGTCAGTTGCTGACTTACTTAGATAATGGAGATCCTTATCAAAAGACTGAAGTCTTCACCCAAAGCTAGGTTGGATTGCTTGGGAAAGGAAAAAATATCAGTTGTAGCTTCTACATTTACTCTTATCTCTGAGATGAAATGTCTCTGATACAAAACTCAGGCCATTAGGCATGTGTTCAACAATCATATTCAGGAAGCAATAAACGCAATCATACATGAAGATATGTCTGAAGGTATCTACTCATTTTTCAGTTCTGACAAAATGTCAGATACAGTGCTGAGGTTCGTAACAAACAGGATAAAAATTGTATAGATATTATTGTAATAATGTTATAAAAAGTATGCCTGCCCTAGGATACCTATGTTCAGTACGAGCCTCTCTAGCTCAAAACCAACCAAAAGACACTTAGAGATGTGAATCGGGGTTCTGCTCCACATGCAGAGATGGAATAATACAAGCCAACTGGCAAAGTTATCATCTCTATCAGTCTGTAGCACTAGCAGTGCAGGGACAGCTCAGATGCTCATGAATCAGCAGCTGACTTTCATGTCTTATGGCATAGCTGCAGCTTAGAGTAAACCATTAGTTTTTCCAATCTATAACATTTCTGCTTGTCAGACAGATTTCTCAAACTGATTATGAGCATAGGGAATTCCCATGTGAAGCAAGATTGAAAAGATCGAGACTCCTCGTTTGATAAGGAGTGGCATCAGTTACAAGTGAAAGAGAGTATGTCATGGATAAACACGGTAGTGAAGACTTGGGGCTGCAAGCAGAAATGTTATCCCTTCTGACAACAGAAGAAACAAGTATGTGATGATCCCAGAGAGGGGAAAGGAAACACCCTGCCCTGCAAAAGTGCATGCAGATGCAGAGGATCAAGGATCATGAATGTCCAACCCCCTGCCACAGGCAGGGCTGCCAACCTCTGCGTTTAATACCAGACCAGGCTGTCCAACCTGGCCTTGAACACCTCCAGGGATGGATGGGGGCATCCACAGCCTCTCTGGGCAGCTGTTCCAGCACCTCACCACTCTCATAGCCCACAAGTTGACATAATGCCAAATATGAATTGTTTTGTTTTGTTTTTATCTAGTTGAACTGCAGGTCATATAGAACATCCCATTTCTGGTTATATAACTGAAATTGACACATCAAATTTCTCTTAAAAACAAACATAAAACAAACAAACAAAATTATACTACAGTTTCTCATGTACCTTATTTTATGCTTTGTAGGGTACCAATGCAGAAAGGTTTTCTTGTCAGCTGTTTCTCCAAATTTTAAAGGGAATATAAGAGATTCATGTTTCTTTTATGCATTATTTTAATCAGGAATGTGCTGAGAAAACTTATTTCTTTTCACATCAAACTTCAAGCCTCTACACTTTAAGATATTTATCTTAACATTTTATTTTGCATTTACTGTGATGTACATGATCACTACTGGGGAAATAGAAATGTGAATTAAAATGCTAATTTGTAAATGATGACTAATTATTCTGAAAACAGACATCTTGGTTATATGTGAAAACAGAAGAAGGAGTTAAAGTAAAGAAAAAATAAATTGTATGGAATTATTTGAATTTTTCACCCATCCTTTCTCATTTATGTATAAATTATTAGCTTTTCTTTAGGGTTTAGAGTTTATACCTTGTCACTGAGTGCCAAGGAAACTTTTTCCTTTGGCCTGCTTAAACATTTTCATGACTTGAAATGATGACTTTATGATAATACTTTGTTTTATGGCAATATGATCGTTACACTTTGATATTGCTGCAGTAAAATTAGAGAATATGATGAAGTTGAGTGTCGAAAATACAGCATTAAATGTTATAAAAATCTGCCTTGATTGACAATTTACTGGAAACTTGGGGACTGAGAGAAGCATTGGAAAATATGCATCCCTTTTCGCATATATGATTTAATTTCTCAAAATTTGATTTTATTTGTAACACTTGGAAATCCCATGGCTCTTAAGCTATTGCTTTTCCTAAGACTCTCTCAGAGCAAACACATATCTTGAAAATTCTTGAGTTCAGCTCAATCCAGATGAACAATGATAACATGAAATTTTATCTCACTGGTGATGTTTTGAGTATTCATTGATCCCACTACCTGAGAATGATATATTCACAAATTTCACTCATCCTTCCTAAATTCCATCCAAGCTCATTTCAATTAAAAATGGAAAAGGGGACTAGTTTTCATAATCCTGTATAACTGACATCTGAAATCACATCCCCTATACAAATTTCTGATTTTAAAGTAAGCTCCACGTAAGTAAGCTAAACTTCTCGTTGAATTATATACTTCATACTTACCTGAATATTATCCACTCATGTATGAGTTTAGGTGGTGAGATCTGATCTTGCTGGTGGTGAGATCTGTTGGAATTCTGTGCTTTTACCTGCCAGACGATGAGGACAAGCTCTTGCATGATTTTGCATCTTCTCCATGCACAGTACAAGAAATTCAGAGAAGAGAATACAGATGTTGAGCAGAAAAATGAAGAGGAAAGGAGGAAGTGTATAACTTTCTTCTTGACCTTCTGTCTTTTCAATAGGGGGACTGTACAATAACGTGGTTCTATTTCTCTCTGTGAACACTCAAAACCCAATAGCAGTGATAGATACTATGACAGAATGAAGTAATACTTATCTCTAGCAGTACAAGATGTTTTCTAACAAGAAAAGCATAATAATGATCTTTAAGAGGTCTCTCTTAGAAAAAAAGTGCTGCAAAACAGATAACTAGTACCACATTTTATTGTATAATTCACAGGCACCATATATGTATATAACTTATCTCAGGTAAAACTTAAGTCTACACTGTTGAAAGCAAAGCTACTTGCAAATATTACGATTTCTTGTTGCATTTGCAGGAGCTAAAACCATATAGATTCATAAGACAAGAAATTAAGAATAGCGACAGTGTCCTTCAGAAATGGATATACTATGGATAAATTATATGTATATACACCTTATTTTTGGTCAATATTGTTATCAATCCTTGCAGATTTAACTTACTTGTTCCATGGCACTTTTTCAAAAGAAAATGTTATGAAGAAATGTTAGAAGAAGGGAGAAAATAATTTTTATCAAATTTGCAAAGCACTGGAGTCTGTTTCACTATATTCCTGGTTCCAAATTTAGATAACACTTTAAGGAAATATATGAATCACACTTTGATTTTACATATATATTTCTATCCACAGTATCAACAAGACACAGAATATACTGAGATTGTAGCAGAAATTTTGGATTCTGTCTCTATGTTAATTGATTCTCCCGTATTTCCTGCGTATTTGCTCTTGCCTCATATAAGTCCATGAGATAATTCTGTGAACATTTCTGTTTAACTTCACACTGAGAGCAGGCACTGTATGGTCTGCTGAACTGACATTTCTATCTAAATAATTAAAGTGGTTGTCCATTAAAGATTTGCAGCCTCATGACACATTTCCCAATCATGACAGTCAATCATTTGAGAGGTCAGCTCAACCTTTCCTGCATTTACTTTTCTGTAAATTAACATCTGACAATAAAAAAAAAAAAGTATTGCTGTCAGAACAAAGCTGAGATACTTTAATATGCTGGTGATGACTGTACTGCATGCCAATGTAAAAAGAAGTTTTCCAGGAAGATAGGTTTTCTTACTTTTTTATTCCAAATCAGGTGGTTTTTTTGGTTTTTTTTTTTTAATATTCATTGGCACTTTTTAAACAATAATGGGACTGGGATCTCTGACTGTTTGAAGTGATAGTGAGCTGCCATCCAATTGCAAAGAAGCAGATGACTATTTTGAGATTAGAAAGATGAAATCTATTTTTACTGCTCCAAAAGTTAAACTTAATTTGTTCTTAGCCCCAAATTCTCCTTTTTACATATATGGATGGAAATCAGAAGAGTACTTTGTTTCAGCAGTCCTCTCCCCATCAAGGGGCTCTCCCTGCTGTAATAGAAGTCAACTTGAAGAGGTTCTGAGATTTTCTTACGTGAGGATGTTTTGGAAGTTTGTTTATTTAAAAACTAATTATGAACGCTTTTTTTGGGTCTCATTATGTTCCTTTTAATTTTCTGGGATTTCAGACAAATTAGAAATTAGGAATGCTCCCCTATAGTAAATAAAGAAATACTCTGCTCTGCAGTGTGATTCTTCAACTTTTTAATGTCCTATTGTTGCTGTAATTTTACTGTTAAGCAATGACGTGCATTCAGTGGCCTAATCCCTTTCTGCTGTTTCTTCTTTGTCTCACTCTCATCCTACTTCATGAGGGGTCATCAGGGAATAATCCCATAACTCAAGGAAAAGAGACACCACCATAGTCTTTTAAATAATTGCAATAGATTATGGGCCAGAATCAGGCAGGATGTCATTCTAAGACAGGTCTCTGTGTGTTGTGCATCTTCTGCTTCCCAGTGAAAACAAAGCAATTGTTTGTAGAGAACAAACTGTTCTGTGATATGGCACTTGACAGCCCTGAATTTGTAGTGCTTTCACCCAGTCCTTAAAAAGAACAAGTGAAATGAGGCTACCGGATGGTCCTGAGGAGTTCTAGATGTGTTACTGGAAAGATGAATGAGTGTGAAAGCACAATTCAGACACAGTAGCAAGCAAAATGAATGCTAAATTACCAAACAACTTTTGTGTGTGTGTGAGGGATGGCTTGCATGGCATAGTCTTATAACTCCCAAATCTTTAAAGTGCTTTTAAAGGTCTGAAATGGTTTTAGCCTCATGTAGTAACAAAGGATCTTTCCTCGTAGTTGATTCTTCAAGCTCTCCCAGCCCCTTTCAAATAAACAGATTACCATAGCACACATAGTTAAAAACCTTCTGCCTAAAAACCCTATTTACCTACTTCAGAATTCCTTTCAGCTGCAGCCTTCAAATTCTCTTTTACAGCATAACCTATTTTTGTCCATGTCCTCCAGAAGGTCAGGCATTACATAATGAATCAATCTTTGCTGCCCTTTTAACTCATTAGCCTCAGTTTCTTTCATTACAACTAAAAAGCTTGTAGGAGTTGATCAGAAAACAACACAGTAAGGAGCTAATGGAAATGGAGCGTTCTGCATAGGCATGTGGTAGTTACAGCTGAACAATTTTGGAGTGTTTGTTTACCTTTGTAACAAATGTCTCTATTAGACTCCATCTATTTGATTAATTGTCTTATTCTGTAGATGTCTTAGGCATGACAGGGAAATTAGAAGTTAAAATGAGTGAAAAATGTCAAAAGGGGAACGGTGAGTAGAAGATGCCATTGTCAGAGCAAGAAAAGGTGAGCTGGTTCAGCAGAAGATGACCTACTACTAGTATATATATACTTATCTGTATATATGCATATATGTCTGTTGTTATGCACTTGTATTACAATTGCAAACGAGAACAGGTCTGCAGATTGAAGGTTTAAACATAACTTGCTTTCAATTTACTTTCTTAAATTGTTTAGTTATGATAGTGATATGATATGACAATCTAATGAATGGATGAGTTCCAGTGTGACTTCAAACTTATCTAAAGTAATTACTAAATAATCCTGTGAATGCATTCCAAGTAACTCCAAAATAAAACAACATTTTAGTAATACTGCAGTTTTGGTTCAGTGATTTCCACTAGAGAAATTTATTTATTTAACACTGATCAACATATATATTGCGTGATTTGAAGTTACTTCTATGGTGACATGAATGTCTCCAGTTTTTTTAATAGCGCTATCCGTGTATGTGGATTTAATGGTTGCTATTTAGAGTATTAAATTAAAAGAAGCAAAAAAAAAAAAAAAAGCATTCCTTTCTGTATGTTTTGTTGTTTTTTTCCCCGTCTGCTTTGAATTGTGAGTCTTCTTATTTCATCCTGTTAAGCCCTGGTATTGTTCATATCATTTTGAGCACATTTCGATACTTCTCAGTGTGCAGGGCATAGACTCACGTATCTTTTGTGTCAATAGTAACAATGCAAAGTTCTCTGATAGGACAGTTTCCACTGTAATCCAGTATCACTGAGTGATATTTTATTTTAAATGCATGCCTACTGTAAGTAAGTCTTAACATTATAAGTAACAAGTGTAGCATATGAATTCTGTTCCAGCTTTACAGACTAGACAAAAAAAACAACAACAAACTCCAAAAATCACCAATGAACAGTTCCCTTTATTGTTTCTCTAAAAGTCTGATATCAACTAAGCTACCTTTCAGAGTGCACTTTTGATATTGTAGCCATTTCTTTTTACTCCCATTTTCTTGCCTTCAAAGCTACTGAAGAGCTCAATCTCAATTTGATTTAACATTTGTACGCATCATGGCTCACTATCCTACATTCCTCTTGGGTTTTGTTCTGCACTCTACTATGTTGCACTGTAACTGGGCTGATTCTCCTTCCCTAAAAGTCCATTTTGCATTGTCTATTCTAGACAAGAAGAGTTTCTTATAAACCTTCATGATCCTCAAGGCTCTTCAAAATTTTCCTCTAGATGGAAGAAAACCTCCCAGAAGGAACAATGAAAACAAGTTCCTGGATATTTTATTTAATCTGCAAAGTTAGTATTTCTTCTAGACAGACACTGCAAGATCTTTCAAATGAATTGGTTTTGATTTCTTATTAGAGGTTTCAGGCTTAAGGAGTAAATTTGAGGCCCTTTGAAACAGTACAAAATAAATATATTTCAACACTAACCATATCCATCTGTTTAATCTTTTTTTATTTATCCCAGATATGATCACAGCTGTGCACTACCTTTACTGCCTTAATTGAAGGTAAGTTGGTTTATCCCTTGTAATGCAGCTAAAATCACTGCTTTGCATTGGCTCTTATATCTGCCTGGTGATTTTTGCCACAGAAGGAATAACATATTTCTGTTATAACCCTAGTTATGAGGATACATCGCTCCCTTATTAGCCATTATCCACTGAAGATGCTCAGCTGTCAGGTAACAGTAGAGTTCCTGGAAACATAAAGTGGACATCAGTAGCTAATAGGCAAGAGAGGAAAAAAGCAATTAAATAATACAGTAAGAATTCTGTGACCAACTTCTATGAGGACCTCACAGCAATGTTGCTCATATGCACATATGTTGATGAGACTCAGAATAAATGATTTTATTTGGGAATCTCCATGAAAATATGTGTAGCCCTGACTATGGTAGTGTTGCAGAAGAGGATGCTCTAAGGGGTTCCTGTGGTTATGTATAGTTCCTTTTATTGTCTATTGAATTCATTTTCCATTCACTTTTAGAAATATTTATATATTTACTACACATTCAGATGTCAGATTAACTTTTGTGTCATGTGTTCTGTAGATCTCTTACTTTTGTGACCCATGGCTAAAGAGTTCACTGATATTTAGTAGATGAGATTTTGCAAGTGATGTATTTTTTGTACCTTTCTTTTTTTCCACCCACTACATCTTTTTATTTTTTCTTCAAAGGCAGTTTTTTTTTTCCATTTATCCTCTTGTTTCAATCGTATCTTCCACATAATGTTTTCAAACATTGCCTGTACACATTCAGATGGTAACCTATCTTTTGCTCTTCAGACATCTCTTCTGTAAATATGCACAGTTTATTCAACTACTATTTTGTACCAAATAAGCTTTTTCTAAGCACAATGCCATCTCCACTATCCTTCTGTATCGCATTTCATCATTGCATCTATTATAAACTAATAGCCTAAGGTTTGTCTTTCTGAATGGTGCTCAAAGGAAGGGTACTTTCTTTATCATGCTATATGTTTGCCCCAGACTGGGTTAAAATCCAACATGTTCTTTCTTCAGGTTCATTTCAAACTGAAGCATTGTGGAGAATCTTTACCTTTCCCTGACAGGTACAGTTCCACAGTGTTACAACAGTTCATTGCACCTTTACTGGCATATGGAGTATAACAATTTCCTTTTTTAATGGCTCTGGATGTAATTTCTGCCTCCTTTCTGATAAAGATGCTAAAAGTCTCATCAGCACCACATGTACATCCAGTATCTCCAGCATGGCTTTCACTCATCAGTGCGTTTCACAAACACCTGAAGCCTCCTTCTCCCCTTTGCCCATGATGTCTGTGTGAGGTTGCTAAATGTAATTGCAGTGGCAGCATTTCATTCTCAGTCAGTCACTGTAGTCGCTGATAGCAGACAAACAGCATATTTCTTCCCTCTTCTTATCTCATTTCCTTCAATGATATTAAGATTCACTTCCTACATAACTTACATCAAAACTGTCCTGGCTGCAGGTTACCTGCAGACTGTTTTCTGTATGTTTAAAGGTGCTCTTAAAAAACTTCATTTTGCCCTTTTTTTCCAAGCTTTTGGGTTTTTTTTTTGTCTAAACGTACCTAGTTATGAGCTGTAATTTCCTTTGTGGTGTTTCTAGGTCATGTAAGGACTGCTGCAAAGAACTTGTTTGTTTGTTTGTTTGTTTGTATGTGTAGTTGCATGTTGTTTTTTTTCCCCTATACACGATTCTTTACACACTGAGGAGTTAAAAATCAAACAAGAAACAAGAAAATGAACAATTGGCAGGATGTCAGTTTTATTAAAAATTAAGAACGGTGATGTGGAGTCAGTTGTTAGATGAAGGGTAGGCAGGCTGACTCCCATTTTTCATCTGAAAATATTTTGAAAAGATGACCATTATGAAACACAGAGACATAAGATGGTTAAGAACACACTTAAAAGACTATTTATTTCAGAAAAGGTAACATTTAGGTGATGCTAATTAGTGGTCATTTTGCAAAATGAAGACTCGCAGGCACTGACGTATTTCCTAAGAGAAGTGTTTAATACTTCCACATTTATTTATAAATTCTTTTTGATACAGATACCCAGTCCTTCTACAAGTGATCTATCACTGTGTTTTACAAATAGGAAACAAAAGATTTGATGCAGTGACCAGCCAGTCAAAGGTTTATCACCAGATTCTGGCCAGCCAATGGATGACATGATCAAAATCATTTCTACAATAAAACCATTTATTTTTTCTTGCCTAAGTTATCCATCAATTAAAAAATCCTCCAACCTGCTAAAACCTACTGTTCCAATAAGTCTGTTCTTTAATTTCTGTGTGGTGCACAGATTTAAAGTAGATTGGATCAGCTCTGCTATGTTGTCTAGCTCTGAATTATGTCGCTTTCGGAGTAACAACATATGTAGCAAGTACACACAGTACTTGCATTAGGATATGTAATGTACATATTTAGAAAAATGCAGAATGTTGGGTGTTTGTTATTACCACATGCAGATGGAATATTCTCTTGAATTATTTTCTTTCTATTGCTTTAATATGTCCGGTAAGATTTATAAAGGGCATACATGTGAAGACATGCATAGTTTTGAAAGTGTGGTTCTAAAAAGCCAAATAATGCTAATTAGAACCAGAGAGAATGTGTGGGTTGTTGTTTGTATAGAGATATTTTCCAGGGCTGCTGAGAAACCATGGTGAGGAAGAGCTTGTCACGTGCTTCTGACAGGGTATGTGATGGAGGCTGCAGGTGGAACAATAACTGTTGAATTTGCTGGAGGGAGTTTGTATGATGTAAAGCTCTGGAGAGGACAAAAGACAGGGCGATAAGGCTGGCTGAGGTATGCAGGAGATGGAAAAAGGAAAAGGAAGTCAGGGCTGCTGCTCACCTTTTTTCCTGTATTTAGAATTTTGGTATGTGACAGTGCATTAAAAAATACTGATAGGATTCTAAAAAATCTGATAGGAAAGATAAATTACTGAGCAAAACAAAATCAGGTTTCATGTTTTGCAATGTGTGTGTATTGTTTGTGAAGCATAGAGTGCACATCTACTTGGATTAGGCAGTATTCATGAGAACTGAAGTCAGGTACAGCAACAAATCTTTTTTATTTTATTTTATTTTATTTTATTTTATTTTATTTTATTTTATTTTATTTTATTTTATTTTATTTTATTTTATTTTATTTTAATATTGAGCAATTCTCAGTACTTCCGCAACCTATTTTATATACTTTTGCTTATGATTTGACTTAACTTCCTTGTCATATGCATTGGATATGTGGATATATATCTTCTTCTAATATATGTGGACTTCTTTCACGTGTATTTCATTAATTTTCATTTAATGCCTAAGAACCATTCTTCCTCTGATAAAAATCAAGTGAGCCCCCAAAAAGCAGATCCATAAATATAGCAATTTCATGGATGTGAGAGCAGCTGTGACACTATTGGCTTTGATAGATAGGTTGTGGCAAACATATTTTTTCCTGACAAAACCACATAGAATCACACATATTTTATGTACATTGCTGTGTACATATTGCTACTTATATATGCATGTACGTATGTATTAGTGATACAGATTTTTGCTGAAATGCCGTGTCGTTATTTAGAAACTGCACGTCTGCAAGTAATAAAAAAGACACCTTGAGGAAATCTATCAGGCTTGCTTCTGTAGGAACTGGGTGTGTGGAATCCAATGACTTACTTTTCTATAATTAGAAGCTAGTTCTGCCATCCAAGCGTTTAACAATAACAATTGCTAACAACTTCTCTCTGAGAAATGCATTCTCTGAATAACATCTGGAAAATTTTAGACATTTTCACTTAGAAAATAAATGAAAAGCATCCATTCCTAATTCAGTGGAAGAATATTATGAAACAATGCAGCAGCAGTGAGGATAATTTATCTGGTCGTAGGAAGGGTTATAGCGCAGATGAATTAGCACAGCATCATTTTGTCAGACCTAGTATCATGAATCACAAAAAGTATGATAGGTACTATAACTGTGAAATTAAAATCTATTATAGAGCATTGGTTAATATAGGCATTTGGCCTTTCAGCAAAATATTAACTTTGAAATGCTCCACAAAGTGATATGTTAAGGCAGTCTAGCAGAATGTGAACAGAATTACCTAGGCACTAGCTTAATATTGTGCGCAAACAAATGTGGCCTTTGCATAATTTCATATTTAGAATATGCATTTATATTAGATTTTGAAGCCTTTCTAACATATCATAAGGAAATATAAGCAGCTGTTAGCGTTCGAAGTATAGTGAGATTGAATGCATGTTGAGATCATTGCTGGGGGGGAAGAGGTACTCTGTGGAGAAGTCAGAGAAAGTGAAAAATGTCTGATCGTCCCTTACCTGTATGTTGATCAGCTATCATTTTGCTAATTAGTGTTGCATGTGAAATGGATCATTCACTAAAGGTAAAAAAAATTACACCTTCTCTGTCTTTAACCATGGGAAAAAATCCGATGTAATGGCAGTTAATGGCCTGATGTGTCTAAGGTCCAGGCACTGCAGAGACATTGAAGATGAATGCAACCACAGAGCAACACGCGGCAAACAGAGGCACCTACCTGTGGGACCTCATGAGGAATGATGAATAACTAGACTAAGTCAGCCAGTACCAAGATTTAGACAATAATGCAATCAACGAAAGTAGGTAAGGACAACAACAGCAACAACAATGAAGGAACAACAACAAAAAAGCAACAACAAAACCAAATACAAAAGTCAACCAAACTAACCAAAACCCAGGTAATATCACAGGTGTGGTTGAGCTATCCTATAAAACTAACATTGCTAATTGGAGATTGCAAAGTGAGAAGTTATGCAGGCAGATGACTTTGCCCTGCTGGCTAAATGAGCAGATGCTGCAAAATGACTTAGACATGGCAAGAAATACTGCTGGACAAAGCAAGTGACAAAGTGAGATTGTGCAGCAGGAACAGACAGTGAGGGATGTACACAGAGGTGTAAGGAGGGTTAGGGAGTATCCACTACCAAGCTGAAGTCCCCACAGATTCTCAGAGTTATGGGAAGCATTAGAGGATGTTATCTTTGAAGGGCAGCAATATGAGGCCACCTTCTGGTAGCACTGGGTAAGGCCACAATCTCTTGGTAACCATATCAGAAATAACACATCTGGGTGCGGATATCGCAAGCCTGGAACTACTTGGAAAATGCCATTAGAGACAGGATGTTTATCTGGGTGCCAGCTACAATTGAAAAAAGGCAGAGGTCACAGATGAAGAATAATAAACATAAGGAAATGGGGGAAGGGGGCATGAAAGAGGCTGGTAGCCAGCAGCAGCTGTGGCCATAGGGCTAGAAGGAGTGAAACACCTGGGTGTGAGTGCCTTGGGTTGGGCTGCAGTCTGAAAGTCCACTCGGTTTGGAAACTCCCCTAAGGCACACTTACTGCATGTGCAGCAATTTATCAGTGCTCAATATAATAAAATTGACTTTGCGGTTAATGATGGACTGAGATAGATCTGCCGAAAATGTTGCTTCCCAAATGCATTAGCAATCAATAAAAAAACAGGTTCATGCAGTTAATAAGGCATAACAAGACAGAGATAAAGTATACAGTAATAAACGAATGAAAGACTGGGTGAGTAGGCAGTAAAGAGGGAGACAGATACACTGCAAAATGAATATGGTCAGTGATGTTTGTTGATGCTCAGTAGCAGTAGTTCAAGGAATAAATAACAAGGTTTTAATAAGCATTGATGTCAGACACTGCCAGCTAATAGGGAGCTGAAAGGAAAATTCGTGAACGTATGTATGTGTTAAAAGACAAACTGATGACAATGATGCAGAAGTCTTGCTGGGGCACTGAGTATGTTCACCAAACATGTCTGCAACAGAAAGAGCCACTTGTCATCTGTTGCATGAAATAGCTTAGCAGAAAAAAAACCAATTTTTTTTGTTTGTTTGTTTGTTTAAATTATTGCTAGCAATGCTGCATCGTAACAGCAGGTTTATATGAAAAGTTTAATCACTGTCTGATGCTCAGATAAAATATTAGTGGAGGTGATTACAAAAGCCAATTTTAGTCCTGTGAGATTAGAATTCCTCCAATGTTTAAGGCGGAAGGTAATGCCATCAGGGAATTGCTCCTTTCCCATGAGCAACTAAATAAATCAGTAGAAGGTTGTTAGACAGAACAGCTTGTCTGAGTACTGCCTACCCTCACCCTCTTCCCTATCAAACCAATGTGACTGTCTCCAAGCATCCACCATGTGGCTTTCTTTGGAAAAACTTGGACAGTGTCTGGGACAGTTCCACCTGTGCACAAGGCAGTGACATAACCTAGGTACTGTAGGAACGTGTCTTACTTCTGGCTTTGTAGGACACTTAGGAAGATTAACTGTGGCTTCTGTGAGTTAATTACCCTATCCACAGCCTTTTTAATGTAAGGTGAAATTGTCACTAGCTTTCTATGCTTTGACAAAAAAGAGTGAACGAGCCCTGTCATTCATCTTGAGGTCAATATGGAGACTATAAACTCTCCAGATTTCAGTGCAAAGGAGGAATGAACCAGGATAGAAGCCTGACTTTGCCTCCCAGGTATGTGAGATGAGCATGGAATTAATGGCGTGTCATTTCATTACCCCCATTAATCATGTGTGGACACAGCAGCACTGTGGGAAAATGTATGGTATTACCATGATCTGCTTTTAGAGTACAGGGAAGTGAGAAAAGATTCAGCCACAGCTTTCTTCACAGTCTGCTCCTGAGATAGGCATTGCTCCAAGTTGTTTGTATGTCAGGGCTTTTGGGAAAGCTGCAGGCCCGCCAAATCCAAATCCCAGAATCCCAGAATCGCAGGGTTTGGAGGGGACCTCAAGAGATAATTGAGTCATACGACCCTGCTAAAGCAAGCTCCTACAACAGGTCACACACGTCTTGAATGTCTCCATAGAAGGAGACTGCACAACGTCTCTGATCAGCCTGTTCCAGTGCTGTCACCCTGACCGTAAAGAAGTTCTTCCATGTTTTAGTAAGGAACTTCCTGCTTTCAAGGTTTAGGCCTTCAGGACTCCGTGTCCTATTGCTACACACTACTGAGAAGAGTCTGGCCTCATCCATTTGCCTCCCACCTCCCTTTAGATATTTATCTCTCAGGCTTTCTTTCCCCAGGCTGAACAGACCCAGGTTACTCAGCCTTTCTTCACACAGGAGATGCTCCAGGCCCATCATCATCTTTGTGGCCCTCCACTAGACTGCCTCTAGGAGATCCCTGTCTTGAACTGGGCAGCCCAGAACTGGACAAGGCTGAATGCTGATTGAAACTCTCGAACTATGTAAGAATTAGTGAGTCTGATGAGGAGAGAGCTTCACCTATGAAGTCTTGAATCAGGAAGTTCTTCTGCCAAGGAACAGGATGATGATGCACAAGGATTGAGCCATGTATGGAATGAGATGACTAAGACCTAGTATGGTGAAATGTTAAATTGACCTTACTAATTTACTGAGGCCTTTTGTAAGAACTGAAATCATGATACATCACGATGATACTGAAATCAAAATGACACTCAAAATACATGTAAAAATATATACACTTGGGAAATGTAGATAGTAACAAGAAGGAAGTAAAAATAGGTTTAAGCAAGAAGACTGAAATACACTTACTGGAGACATCAGTTGAGTGAGCCATGCTCTCTATCTAATAGAATCAAATAAATATAAGCAACATATGGATCCAGAATGGCTTAAACAGATTCTAGGGGAGCACAACTTAGACAATTTTCTACTGGTAATAGAAGGTAAGATTTTGGCTATTATGATCCATGTATTTTTTGCATTTTTGAGCTCCCTGAGATATATTTTAGGGACACCAATGGACAAAGGAGAGCTGAAAAGAATATATCTGTCTTTAGTAGTGTTTTGTTTTTGTTTTTTTACTGTTGTGGTAGTAGTGAAGTTCTTTGAGAAACAATCAAAAGCAGCATGATAGACAATGCCACTGCATTCTACATTTTTTTTCTGTAGAAAAAGGCTAGCCAGACTGAATAATGTTGGTTACTGGATAAAACACAGATGTGTGTGCTTGTGCATGTCTGCATCCAAAGAAAACTATCCCCTAGCTGGGAAGGATTCCTCTTTTTAATACCCAATCACATCCACGCCAGTTCATTTCTGGTTTACAGGGCTTGATGCTATGCTTAAATCCTTGCTTGAGGACATCCAGACTGATACTGTCAGGGAGCTCGGGCTGAAGAGGATCACATATTATACAAAATGAGTAAGGGTGGAAAGCTCCAGGAGCAGCAGAGGCTGCAGGTGCAGAATACACCTCTCTCTGGAAAGGCCATCAGATAAGTGCTCCGAGAACAATGAGCTGTCAGAAAAGCCTTGTGGTCTTGCAATAATTACCAGTCTTTGTCCACACAGACAGCTGAGAGTTGTGACAAGTAATCCTTTCAGCTGTCAGATATAGAGGCTGTGTTCCCTAATCTCCTGCCCGAGACTCTCAGTGTGGGAGAGACTCCCCATGACCGTCTGTGGGTCTCTGTGAGGCTCTCTATCTCTACGTTAATTGTGTGAGCAGAAGTTTGTGGTTAATTTTGGTTGGTACTGCTTTCTTACATCCAGAATAAAGCAGAATAAAAGGCAGAGAAGTAGAAATTGCAGCTGGTAAGGTGAAGGGTCTGGTCTGCCACATGACAAGAGCACTATTTTTGGGAATGCTTCAGATCTGCTTTCAAGTGACCACACAAAGTAAAGAACCATTATTTTGCTTGCAGTTCTCCCAGTGACACCTCTGCAAAACTCAAAGTTTATGTAAGAATTTGTGTATTAATTTCCTGGTGCAAGGGTAATAGATTCTGCTCCTGGGTATATTTGCATTTAGCTTTATAAAGAGGATTTATATTTTTAGAACACAGTTTTATAAAAATTGAATAAATTACATCATTTGTAGGAGTTTGTTTGGTCTGAGTATTGAATTCAGGATTTTGGAACAAGAGCAGTAAGGATAAATATCACACAAAGTGGATTTCTTAACACACCACACTAAGGCACTATATAGAATCACAGAATCATAGAATGGCCTGGGTTGAAAAGGACCACAATGCTCATCCAGTTTCAACCCCCTGCTATGTGCAGGTTCACCATCCAGACCAGGCTGCCCAGAGCCACATCCAACCTGGCCTTGAAATATGCTCTAAGGCATTCAGTAGTGAGGGAATATATATTATTTAATCCTTACCACACTGTTGCTGCAGCACCTTACAAACCTTTATAATACAGAGATAGTGGTTTAGACAGTATTAACTTAGTGATGAATAAATAATCCCAGGTGTTATTGTTTAGCCAAAAGGTAGCTGAGCACCATACAGTCTTTCGCTCACTCCTCCCTTCCCAGTGAGATGGAGAGAATCAGAAAAGGAGTCTGGTAATGAGTGGTGTCCCCCAGGAGTCTGTCTTGAGACCAGTGCTCTTTAACATCTTTATCAGTGACATCGACGACAAAATCGAGTGCACCCTCAGCTGATGTTTGAAGTTTGCTGATGACACCGAGCTGAGTGGTGCAGTTGACACAATGGAAGGAAGGGATGCCATTCAGAGGGACCTTGACAGGCTGGAAATGTGGGCCTAGGTGAACCTAATGAGGCTCAACACAGCAAAGCACAAGGTTTTGCACTTGGGCCAGAGGACTCTCAGGCATCTATACAGACTGGAAGAGCAGTCCTTGAGAGCAGCCCTGCAGAGTAGGAATTGAGGGTCCTGATGGATGAAACACTTAACATGAGCCAGCAGTGTGCTCTTGCAGCTCGGAAAGCAAATGGTATCCTGGGCTCCATCAGAAGAGGAGTGGCCAGCAGGGACAGGAGGTGATTGTCCCTCTCTACTCTGCTCTTGTGAGGCCCCATCTGCAGTGCTGTGTCCAGGTCTGGAGCCCCCAGTACAAGAAAGACAGAGAACTGTTGGAGAGAGTCCAGAGGAGAGCCATGAAGATGATCAGGGGGCTGGAGCACCTCCCCTACAAAGACAGGCTGAGGGAGCTGGGCTTGTTCAGCCAGGAGAGAAGAAGGCTGTGGGGTGACCTCACTGCAGCCTTTCAGTACCTAAAGGGAGCCTACAAACAGGAGTCAACTCTTTGAAAGGGTAGATAACAGCAGGACATGGGGAAATGGTTTTTAGTTGAAGGAGGGAAGATTTAGGTTGGATGTCAGGGGGAAGTTCTTTACAGAGAGAGTGGTGAGGTGCTGGAACAGCTGCCCAGAGAGGCTGTGGATGCCCCGTCCATCCCTGGAGGTGTTCAAGGCCAGATTGGATGGGGCCCTGGGCAGCCTGGGCTGGTATTAAATGTGGAGGTTGGTAGCCCTGCATGTGGCAGGGGGGTTGGAGATCATGATCCTTGAGGTCCCTTCCAACCCGGGCTATTCTGTGATTCTGTGAAAAACAATGTAGAACTCATGGGTTAAGATAAAACTAATCACTAAGACAGAGAAAAGGAAAATAATTATTACTATATATATATATATATATATATAAAAATGTATATAACAAGCACCTGCTCAATTGCACAAGCAATTGCTCACCACCCCCTGACTGATGCCCAGCTTGCCCACAGTGGAAGAGAGATGAACTCCTACCCCCTTCAAAACTCCTTACTCATGATGTCATATGGCATGGAATATCCCTTTGGCCAGTGTAAGTCAGCTGTCCTCACACAGCCTTTTTCCTAATCCTGTAAACTTCTTCAGGAAAGAAACAAACTGACTCTGACTTTGAGGACTAACATTTCCCACTGATGCTGTTACTGTCCTTGGGACCTAATGATGGCTTTACTTCTTCTGCTCAAGGAACATGTGATAATAGTTTCACCTTCTGAACCTTTCCCTCATCTGAGTCTGACTCAGGTCCAGGTAATACCCAATTTCTCTCACACCAGCATGCTGAAGAAAACTTGGTCCTTGATCTTTCAGTTTTCTTGGCCCTAACTCAAACCTCTGCTGAAAGCTTTCCCTGAGCTAGGGAAAACATGTTTTCCAGCTGTAGTTCTAACTGGTGCTGCTACTGGTGCCACCAGCCTTCCTTCTGTAACAGTACATAGCAAATAGTTCTACTCTTGAATCTTGTATTTTTCTAATCCTGATATATATCCAAATCCTCATCTGGTTTTGCCACAGTAAATACACTCACCTCAAAGTTCACACTGCTGAAAGAACATGCTTTTAAATAGCATCGTATTTTAATTCACCATCAAAGTCATTTTCTATAGCTCTCCATTGTGTACCATTGAGCCGCAGAACGACAGCTGTGTTTTAGCTCCAATAGCTTCAGTCAGCCCTCATCTCTTTTCTGGAAAGGTAGATTTCGTAATAACATGATTAACTGAAAGATTGCTGTCTATGCTTGATGATATAGTTGTCCTTTTCTCCCTCACTACTTCTTTTTTTTTTTCTTCTTCTTTTTGGCAAGTTTCTGTTTTTTATTTCAGAACATCATAAATTTCAGATAAACACAGTACAAAACATTTGTGAATTGCCATAAACAACACTTAAGGATGTTAAAGCCATATTCTATTTCCTGTTCTGAATTGCTTTTGTCTCCAGTGCCACAATAATCTGTCTCACTCATATGCACAGTGGCACTGCTAATTGTCCTTAATTGAAACTGGTGGTATCTAATATGCAACAGTGGTTTTCTGCTGAATTTTGAACATGTGCTTACTGATAAGGGAATGCAGACTCAGGCATTAGACCTTCCTATTGCTGTTCAGGCAGTCACAAACATTGCAGCATGAGAGACCTCCTCCCTTTATAGGCAATATTTCCAGACTCACATAATTGTCGACAGTTATCTAAAGATTTTAATATTCCCTTCCTTCTCTCTGAATGCTGAAATGTAATCCCCGTGAATATAACGATGAGGAGGCAAATTAGTTTCTTTATGTGGAACCTAGTTTTCTTCAACATTTGTGCTGGGTATTAAGAAATAGAGGGATAATAAAAATATTTCTGCCAAAGAAAGTTGATCTTAGCAGAGTTTTACATCCTCCATATTTCCCAGGTGGGCGTATAAAGGAAGGGAAAGATAGCATCAGAGATTTAATAGTTTCCACTAACACGCTTTAAAGCCTGATGCACACACAAATGATTCCAGCCAATTATGACTTACATACCCGGGTTATGAAGGGGGCAAAAACCTATCACCTTCAGTAGCCTTTAGATGAGATGTAAATACGAAAACACTTCTGTTGATCACAGATTCATCTTTTCCTCTTTCTTCTATGTGTTGGCTATTCAATATGCATTTTAGTCATGGTAGCTCTTCAAAAACTGCAGCAATTCCCTTTTTCTCAGCTGGCAGCTGCAAGGCAGAATTTCTTTGGCATGAGTTCAGCTTGCCAGAGGTGTGAAGAGCAGTAACTCCCTGACACTGCTGCGTCCATGGATTGTTCCAGTACAAATTCAGCTGCATTGGCATCAGAGAACATATTTCACTTTTAAAGTATTGATATTCTGTATGGGTACTAATGACGTTTCATTATTAGCGCTGAATCCACCACAATAACACTTTTCAGGTGTGAAATACTGCCTGAGGTCTCTATGCAGATATTGCACATGTAACACAGCTTTGTTCTCAAATGTAATCTTAGTTTTTAATTTTACATCATGCTTTGCACTGTGCATAGGCGTGCTTAACAGTGATAATTAGAGTGAAAATGTTGGTGTCTTGGTTTGTGAGTATCTTGACAATGATAGGATTGCAGCAGGCAATGAGAGCATGATTTGTAATGGCTGCAGGAGATGCATGGACATTTTTTCTTAGTGGTGTCTATGATAACTCAGAAAGCATCAGAATGTCAAAACACATTCAAATGTGTTTTTATCTGAAATATGAGCAAAACAGAAATCAAACCCAACAGTTACCAGGATTTATCCAATGTTTCCCAGGCAGTTTCTCAACTAAGAGACCGTTTGCTGCTGCCCAGCTGAAAAAGCAATTGGACAGATTTTCCAGCTTAAAATAACTGTTCATAAATTAGTTTACAGCATAGGTTATGTCACCAGTGGAATAAGCATTTGGGCTGGCCCAAGTACAGTGTCAATTCTTCTGGCATTAAATAACCTTTCTTTTTCTGACAGACATTAATGTCCTTTCAAGTAGTGGCATGTGGTTTTTTTTCTGTCCTTTACTTCCTGAGAAAGCTCTTATATTGTTCCCAGTTGTTACAACTCGGTTTAAAATTCTGCTCCATACAGAGTAAAGACGTATGTATCATCAAGTCAAAACCCCATTAAAGAATCAGATGGTAGAAAACCAGTGCTAAAAGTATATGGCTTTGTCTAATTGCTCATTTGTATTCCACCTTAGTGGTGGAGGTTATATTTTCTTCAGGAGGGTTAATATCTGAGAACAAAACCAGAGATTGGGGGAGAGAAGTCTTTTTGAATCTGTAAAGGGCAAGCAATTAATTTATCTCATAGGCATGGCTCTGGGTGCAATGTGAAATCAAACAGCTGGAGCCATTTTGGCAGATGGAAATGGCACATGATAATTAGGATGTAGTACAAGATAAAGAAGGAATAACCTGCATTTAAAAAAGTAATAAAAAAAGCTAGCAAGGAAGTTTTCACATATGGATCTCAGCAAGTCACTGTAGCAATTACAGATCCCCAAAGTGCAATTATTAGAGATGCCATCCAGCCCTAAAAACTGGCACCTTATTTTTAGGAATGATAGATCTGGAATCTAGAAGACCATAATAGGGAACCAACTGCACTGCCCTCCTGCACAAATCAGATGACAGTAAATAAAGTTCACCTCCAAGAACAATTGCACGGCGTCCCTTAAGCTGTTTCTACTACTAGGTTTGTTCCATTCTCCTTTGCGATTATGGTGTTAAGATCAGCAAAACAAGAGTCATATTCCTTTAGCTATAGTTAATGTTTCTTTCAATCCAGTTAGGGTAGATTTACCCTTTCCTCTAACCAATAGGAGTGTGTATATAGGACTGATAAATTCCGGGTGAGATATATAAAAAAGGGTTTGTTAAAGCTTAGAAGTCTCCAAGAAACTATTGTACTTGTTTCAAAACTGACACAGGATATCAAATCCTACTGACATTTGTTGTAGACATTTCTCAAAGAGTTACCCTTTTAGCAGCCAATGTTATTGAATGTTTTTCAGAAGTGATTTTTTTTTTTTTTCTCCAAGAAACCCCCTTACAATTCTAGATAATAATTTTTCTTTGCCCATTGTTTGGACTTTTATTGCAAACACTCCAAAAGCACTTTATGGATCCTCTTGAAAGCAAGTTCTCAAGTGGACAAAGTGAGCTCAAGACAAAGTTGGTAACACCCTTAAGTGATGGTAATTGTCTCTTGTTTGATGGAATTTGTCAAAATTCAAACACTTTTGTGTGTATGTGCGCTTTGCTTGTTAGTTTAAATTTAATTGAATCGTATTTCTTTCCTATTATTTTTGTTAAGGAAATATATATTTAAAAATCACCAATGTTTGGAAGATTTGTCGAAGAGAGAATGTAATATGATCAAAGAATACAAAGTAGAGTTTGTGGTACGTAAGTAGTTTTTGCATAGTCACCACCAAACATGCTTCAGAAGAAAGGATGAATTTGCTTCCCCTGCCTCTGACAGTTATAGGTTGAGATTTATTTATTTTTTTACTTGCTTACATTACACATTGCATGGAAGGCTTTGCAGATTCTCTTTTTTTTTTTGGTAGGACATTCAGGAATTCTGTCCAGCCTATTCCTCTGATTTTGATCTTTCCTATTCTTTTTCTATGGCTCTTCACAGTTCCACATATGGTCTCTTGATCCTGTAGGCACCTTTCTGCTCACCCTCAATTTGAGCACCTAGAGCATATTTGGTTTCCCAAACAGAAGAGATCAGTTTCATTAAAGAATAAGTATAGTTAGACACTCACTTCTCCAGCAGCTTTGGCATACCATCGTGGCAGCAGAACCAGACCAGGGCTGCATCTCCCTGCCCATTAATGGCTTTAAAGTTCCCTCAGAAGATCTGGCAGACCTGTGTACACATATTTGTTAAGTCACACTTATGCAGACAACAGCATGTGCAGTGTAATTTCTGTGAATGAGCCTCTGCATGTGCCTGGACATGTTCCATTTTAAAAATTATGCCATGCTTCACCAGCATGGCATTTGCTTGTGCTGCAGTCCTGTTTTATCTTGACTGTTTATCTTTGTGGGAACTCCTGCAAGGAAAAAATGGTAGCTTAGTGTTTTCTGCATCTGGTGCCTATAAATCTACCCTTAAGCCTGAAGAAAAATTATTTAACTCAGAGAGATGTCCTGGTAAGTTTGAAGGAAAGAGCCTTCTGCCTTATCACAAACAGCCGTCAGCTTTTATCCTTCAAAGAAACACTTACATCCATCCATGCAAAAAGCTCAAATCCTTAGATCTAAATCTTTTGGGATCCAGGTGTACAACGGTCACATTGATCTTCATTTTTTGTTGAGTTCATCTCCTGTGTCAGATTGTTTGAAATAAAACATCTGAGTAAATACCAGAAGTGTTAATCCAAAAGACCTTTCTTTTGCTATTTTTAGTCTAAAGCTGTTGTTTCTTTTTCCCCTTTGATCATATTAGATGGAGAACAAAATAAGAAAATAAAGCATGCATCATATGTCCTGATTCTTTGAAGTGCCTCTGACACACTGACGTGACTTAAATTGTATTGGCATTTATGACAACAGTTGGCAGCACACAGGATTTTGAGTGTGTGCTCCTACTTCTAGGCTTGAATCTCCCTCACTTGATTAGCACTCTTTTGTCTCAGTTCCACCTGTACTTCAACAATCACAGTGGATTAAAAGATTTTAATCATGCCTCAGATATTAAGAGAATATTTTAGCAAAAAAGATTTCTTCCATTTTCCTTTTGCCATTATACCGTTAAAATAACACCTACAAGAGCTTTGTTTTACTGTGCTAAGCTTGCTGCTCATCCTCTGTCTGTTCTTTGGTTCATGGCTGGGTACGTTTCTCAAAGTAGTATAGCACAGGGCTATGAAAACAGCATCAGTCATCTCTTGTACTGTCAGCCCTTTCCCTGGATGGACTTGCTACTATTTATATTCTTATTGGTGAATGAGAATATTTTCAGCCTTTCTCTTTCAAATGGAGTTCACCATAAGTTTGAAATGAAGAATACTGGCTATGAAAAATATCTTCAGTAATGCTTTCAGGACAACACACCAAAAAATGTCCAGTCTTGCTGGTTGTTTTCAGTCACTGTTTGGCTCTACGATAAAGGGCTGTTCTCCACACTCACTAAAGAGCATCAGGGCACCAGGATAGGGAGAAGAACCCATTAACCCAGTCAGAGACATGGGTTCCTGCCCTGGTTATGCTGGGAAGACATTGGTCCTGAGGCTGGAGGACCCATCACGGTGTGACTCAGTTTACTCATAGATTGAGGGAGCTCCTTGCTCAGAGGCAAAAGATGCATCATTTGGGCTTGCAGGGAAAAGCATTTGGGGATTGTGTAAGCCTTATTATGTGACGTTTAATTGAGGAAGCAAGGACTGAGAACATGTATTTCTGTAAAGTATTGAAGGTATTTCCAACATATTATTCTTGCCTTGTTTTTAAATAGCAGTACAATACAATGGCAAGAAGGGAAGAAAAAAAAAAAAAGTAGAAAAAAGAGTGAGTAAGTTTGTTTGCTTTTGAAGAGCTAAGGTTTTCTCAGATAATGAGCACTTTCAATGCATTTGCATCTGTTTAGGCAATGGTGCCAAGACACTGCAGTCTGTTGCTAGAACCAAGATCATATTTCTCAGCCTGCCAGGATCTAAATGTGAGAAACACCACATAACACAAAGTCCCAGAGAAAGGAAAATAAGACTTTGTCAATCCACACGTTAAAAAAAAAAAAAAAAGATGAGAAGAGGGAGGAGCTGGGTTTGCATGTTTTGAACGCAGGGTACTGTTCTTTGACCTGTGTTTTATGATTCACCTACACTGGTGCAAATATTTCACAGTAATAAAAGGGAGCAAATGACAGTTCAAAGGGGGCAGAAATAAATCTGTATTGGAAATTAAGGGAGTACTGAGAGATATAGCTGATATATAGCCAAGCATGGATATATATAACAAAACCTCTGACAGAATGCTTGCTTTGGATACATACACTGGTGTTGCAACAGCTGACAGTGTAAAAGCTTTGGTAGTGATGGTGCAATTATTTTTTTTATAACAACATGGAAGAATGTAATTTTGTCAATGCCAAATTGCTGCTTTTATAAAGCAAAATAACCCCTGTCAGCCAGTTCAAGTTATTTTTGTTCAAAGAAATACCACTCAGAGACAATACTCACACACACAGGCACGCACAGGCACCAATACACGTAGGCATGTGATTGCCACCTTAATGAAATGGCCTTGCGTGTCCTTATAAAGGAGGGGCATCCACCAGCAGCCTAAAAAAATGATGGCAGTATCTGTTTGATGGTGGATCTGACAAAATTTTCATTCTGTTTCATTTGGTAGATGTTTGATGGAGTGCTGTATCAGGACTGGAATTTTTGGGGAAGACAAGGGGAGGGATAGGAGACAGTATGAAAGCAGTTGTTTCTCCCACCTGGAATTTTTTCACTGCCATTTCCTGCCTGCAGGTCTTTTCTAGACAAATACATTATTGCCTGCAGATTAATACGTACCTTGTATATACTATAAATCCTTCCTATTCAAAATAAATTAAGGAGATGCTGTCTCTCAGGCAGGTTAAGTTAGTTAAGATCAGTACCATCCCAAAGACAGTACTAAAATGAGTCTGTAATCAAACTTGTCCATGTTTTCTAATCTGTTTGACTTCCTTGCCTTTTCACAGACATTGCAGAAGGAACGCTGCACAGCTATGAAGAAAATGAGCATAACTCTATGCAGTATTGAGCCCCAAGTGTAGGCTGACATGGGATGAAAGCTGCTCAGAGGCCTCAATGACAGCCAAAAGCATGCTGACATTTGAACAGGGTACCAGGCTGTTTGGTAGCAGCTCCTTCCTGCAGCTGCATCCTCTGCCTGGGGAAGTAGCACTCCTCTAACTACCGTCAAGCAAGCATCTTCTGTTTGATCATATTCATAACAGCAGCAGAGCCGTGACTTGAATAAACTATGCATATCTGAGTTGTTCACCCTGTGGATCCTTCTCATGATAATGAGTAAGAAAAACTTGACTCATTATTACCTCTGTTCTTCTGAGGTAACAATTTCACTACACAGGCAAAGCCTCTGAGTAGCTGATGGTCTGCTAAGAGAGTTTATTATGAATTTGCATTTCTCTTTGGAGAAGCAATACTTAAATATTTGCTTTTAATTATTTATTTAGATTGAACCAGCCTGATTCATTTACTTATGTTGAACAAATTCAAATGATAACCTTGCAACCAATTTTCTTAAGTGCTGGGTCACCTGCATTTCATATAGTTTATTATCAGAGATAGGTGGCAAAGTATTTCAGCCACTGTCTCAACAGAGACAGCTTAGGAGACTGAGAGATAATAACAGCTGCTTTCAGCTATCATGCTAGCATGGGCTATGATGCAAATAATTGTTATTGCCATTATCTTTGAAGCCAGATGTTTGTTGTCCCTGTGAGAGAAAACAGGCTACTAATACTACATCTTAAAAAAAAACCAAAACCTTTTCTTTTTTTCCCCACTTTGTTGCTAAGTTGTAACTGAAGAGAGAATGATATAACTAAAGACTGAGTTGAAATATAGAGGGAAAAATGTTTTTATAAATAACAGAAAGGATTAACTATATAATGAATTTATTATTAACTATTTATCAGTGGTTTTCTGTTGTCAGGGTGTGCTAAAACGAACATATAAAAGGAAACAAATCGCAAATTATTCCAACAATGTTCTGTCAGGTGAACCTGATGTGAAAGCTCTTTAAAAAATCACCTGGCATGTTTATAAAAGAAAAAATATGTCCCAGTGGAGGCAGGTAGGCAGCTTACTGCTGTTTTACTACACTGATAAATATAGGACAAGCTCATAAAAGTACATGTGCTTTCATGGAGCAGGACTTCAGAATTTGTGTTTCCTTTGAATTTCATACTAGAACTGAGACATAAGGATGGTGCATTTGTCATAGCAATAAGAACATGTTCATATGAAGCTGATGAAAATGAAAAGAAACCAACAAACCAACAAAAACAGCAAAAAATCCCCTTACCTCCTCTAAGTGCCCATAAACTTTTGGAAATGTTATCTGCTAGTCCACACTCACCAAGCTAGATTTTACGGGAATCATGAGACTGACAGGTCATCTTCCACCATCTGCCTGGAAGGGCCAACAGTAGCCACAGCTGGACTGTGTGCACCCATGCCCTCTTGGTGCACTTCACTTACTCCATCACTGCTTGGTTCTGGAAATACCCAGCCAATGCCTGAGACAGGAATAAAGCAATTCAAATCCTGCACCTGGTGGGGAACAATACCAGGCACCAGTTCACAGTGGGGTACCCAAATGGGAAACAGCTTTGCAGAAAAGGGTCTAGGAGTCCTGACTGGCACCAGGTTGAACATGTGTCAGTAGTGAGCCCTTGCCACTGAAAAGATTATTGGTATTTTTGGCTGTGTTAAGCAAAGTGTTGACAGGAGGTCAAGGTAAGATCCCTCTGCTCTACTCAGCACTGGTAAGCCACATCTGGAGGATTGTGTCCAGTTCCGGGCCTCCCAGTACAAGGCAGACATTGGAGTACTATGAAGAGACCAACAAAATGCCATTAAGATGCTCAAAGGACTCTCTATGAGGACAGACTGAAAAAGCTGAGACTGTTCAGTCTGGAAAAAAGAAAGTTCAGGAGGAATCTTGTCATTGTATAGAAATGCCTGAAGGAATGGTGAGAAGTTGGATCCAGGCTGTCATCTATGTTGCCCAGTGCGCAGTGGACAAGAGGCAATGAACATAAATCACCTAAATACCAAGAAGCACTTCAGTGCTGTGAGAGGGGCAAAACAATGGAGTAGACTTTGCAGAGAGACTGTTGAGCTGTGGAGTCATCTTCCTTGGAGATCTTCTAAAGCCATCTAGACATGGTCCTGAGCAACCTGCTCTGGTTGTCCCAGCATAAACAGGAATTCAATCAAATGAAATCTGGAGCTCCCTTCCAATCTTAGTCTTCTGTGAGTCAATAATAATATGAATTGGTTGCTACCTCTGAATGAAGATTTAAATTTAGCAACATGACACTGGAAGAGACAGTCTTGGGATCTGCTGTCCTAGAAAAATTTATTATCAGACAATCCCCTTCCTAAATTAATCTGATTGTCATCGAATTAGTTACAGTACTTCTGCATGCCCTTACTCTTTCATTTATTTGATTGTGAATTTATTTATTCATTTATTCCATTAATGAAAATAGCAAAATAAATCCTAAGATTCTCTTGAAAATAACTTTTTACAGCTCAGCCATGAAAGACTTTTCTTAACTGTTTTTATATCTACCTCAGAATGATTGTAATACTCTCTATTGTCTTCATCCTAACCAATAATTTCAGAATTTGACTTTATATAAAGTACTTTGCTGAAATCAATATAATTCACTACATATTCTGCATGCAAAAGTGAAATAAATCAGGGAGACCTAATATCCAATAGTTAATCAAAAGCATTTTACCTTTCTTATTCAAGGCTTGCTTTCGGCAGTTCTTGTATTGAAAAAGATTTAGTACAAATGCTCTCTTTGATTATGAAAATTTTCTTTCTTGTCCATTGCTGCAATAATTTATCGATTACTCTGAATATTTTTCTGTTGGAGTTATCCATTTTGTTTATTTCCCATCTTCATTTACATCGGATACCATTTTCTTTCATGCAAATTTTTGCCATCTCTGCTGTGGTGATAACAAAGCAAGTGATCTAATTCTCCATCAGCTTGAAAGTACTGTTTGCAGTAGTTAACACATTCTCATAGTTATCACCAAATGCTTGAACACATCAGCTCACAGTAAAGGCTGACCAGAAATATTCAAATTATATTTTTTAGAGGGCTCAGCTTTTGTCCACTGAGACTACTGTTAAGACATTAGTTATTCTCTGACTTGTCACTTAGGCATGCATGAATTTGAGTACACCTGCTTATATTTCCCTCTTCTTGTTCCAGTGACTAATTTTTTTTTTTGTGTGTGTGTGTGTTTTTTTATTCATAGTATCACAAATCATCTTCAAGTAGCCTCCCTCTCTCCTTCACAGATTGGGGTGGCAAGTGATCATCATTGTCAAGTCACAGAACATCTTGGAAATGAACCCAAGGTATTTATAATCCAAACTTAGTGCCTAGAAAATGGGGGTGGGGGGGAGGGAAGGAATGACTGAAGGAAAAAAAAAAATAGCATTTTTTTGTGGGAGTGATAGAATGATAAAATGACTTGGGTTGGAAATCATTGGAAGATGTTCTTTAAAGAACATCTAGTTTAGAATCTATGAATTTTCTCATGTAATTAGATTCTTTGATTCTATTTCCAAACCTCTTACCATGTCATAGGCAACTTTCACTAGATCAGGATGCCCAAAGCCTCATTCGACCTGACCTTGAAGATCTCCAGTAATGGGGCGTGCAAAATCGTTCTGGGCAGCCTGTTCCAATGCCTCACCACCCTACAGTACCGGATGACTACTATAAGGTACCTCTACAGACTTCACTTCTTCAGGCTGAATAACCCCAACTATTTCAGCCCTCTAATTATACCTTTGGCCCTTGTCCATGTGCTTGTACTGGAAGCCCCAAAGCTGAATGGAGTACTGCAAGTGGGATCGCACAAGAGTAGAATTGAGAGGAATCATCACCTCTCCCGACCTGCGAGCTGTAATTCTTTTGGTGCAGCCCAGGGTATGACTGATTGGCTTTCTGGTCTGAAAACACTCATTGCCAGCTCATGATCAATTTTTCATCCATTGCTACCCCCTGGTTCCACATGGCTGCTCTCAGTGCATTCAGCTGCCAACCTGTACTGATGTCTGAGGTTGCCACAACCCAGTGCAGCACCTTACACTTGGCCTTGTTGAACCTTATTCATTTAATGTGAGACCACTTCTTAAGTCTGTCCACATCTCTTTGGATGACATCCCTTCCTTTTGTTGAATCAACAGCATTTCTCAGCTTGTTGTCATCCTAAACTTACTCAATCCCACTGTCTGTGTCATTCTCAAAGATACTGAACAGTGTTGGTCCCAGTAAAGACCTTTGGGGAACACTAGTTAAAATTCGGACACCCTTCCTGTGCCCCATCACCTTAATTTTACTGAACTAATATTCCTGATCTTACCTGTTTTGCAGAATAAACTCTCCACGTTGGTAAATCATTTGCAACGTATAGGGAGAAACTATTTAAAGTCCTGTGTATTTGCATTATTGCCCAAGACAGAATACCTGAAGACTTTGACATCCTGACTCTGAAAATCCCTAAACTATTTCTAAAAAGAAAAAAGGCCAGGTTAGCTGCCCTTTGAAAGTGCTGATGCTGTCATTAAGTCCTCTGGCATGTAGTTGAAGAGTGGCTCCTAATACTGCAGCTAAACCAGGAAGGGATCTTCAGACAAGAAGACAAGCTCTCTGACTGTTCTTAGTGAGGAGATTGAGTGACACCAGCAGATAGAGTGGGGTATGGTATTACTCTCACTAAGACATGAATAGGCTTCAGTTTTGCTGAATGGTTTTTGATATATCTCCAAATAATTCCCAGAGCAAAAAAGGGAAATGATTATCTCAGTGACTATGGATGGAAGGCAGATTCACCTGCCTTCTTGATTTTTAAAAATCATCCTATGCTCTGCTTCTGACTTCACCAGTAGTTGCAACATAGGAAAATTATAAAAAAAAAACTAGTTGAAATATTAATCTGAACAAAGTCAAATCACTAATTTCCTGTATTTTGCTATGAGGGTTATTCAAATGCTCAGATCCCAGACCTGAATGCTTCTGAGAGCAGACCAAATCAAAACTGTGCTAGAACTTAACCATATTTATTTATTTATATAGTTGCATATGCAAGAAGTAATTAAAAAGATGGAGAATGCATACAGCTGCCACCACTGAAATTTACCTAGTATTCAGGCTTAGCAAAGACTTATTTATAGGTTTTCTATTTCTACAGTACTGCCCCATTGTACAGTACTTGCTCTCCTTTGGATTACAGAGTAGATACCACTGCCACTTATTGGTTATCCTGTAGATTTATAAATAATTAGGAATGTGCATTAATCTAGTTCTGTAAAAAAAGCTGTGATTTTCCATGCTCATGTAAACAGCTGTATTTCCACCTATATACGTATGTGGGTTTTTTTTAATTAGTATTATTGTTACTTGCATGTTGACATTACCTCAAACCCTCTAGTGGAGGAGAGGCTCATAAATTCCTCATATCTGGATTTTATCAATCTAAAACAAGAGTTTTGTTTACAAAAAGGTTTGCAAGTGATACAGAAACAAAGGAGATACACCTAGATGAAAAAGAAGCAATTTGCCCTTAGTTAAAATGAAGGTGACTCAGAAGAGGTGGAATTTGCCTCTAGGGCTATTTATCCATTCAACTGCAGTGGTTCTTCCTAAATCTTTTGCAGTGCCTCTAAGCAGCACATTGCACATGTTGCATAAAAGGGAAGTATGCAAATATCTTGGAAATGTAAATCCAGGAGGTGAGATGGAGTGGTTGCCTCATAGAGCCCATCTACGCGTATTTCAAAATGATGACTCTGACAGCTGAATAAGTGCAGGAGAACAATTTTTTTTTTTCTTTTTTTTTTTCTGTTGAGTGGAATGCTACTGTGCATGAACTCATTACCACTGGTCCTTATACCATTAACAAAATGTGTTCGGCTGCTTGCTTGATTTTCTCATAGATATCTACTAACTGTGCTTCTATGAAAGTATATCAAATGATTCCTATTTTTTTTTTTTTTTTTGGTCAATTTAAAACTTTTTTTCACTCTAACTTAACAGGAAAACTGGAAAATGTTTAAGTAAGTGATGTTAATAGAATCCCATTTGGTACTCACATCATATATTAACATATCAAACACAGTTTAACGTTCAAAATATCTCCTGTCTGGCAGCGAGGAAATTATGCCATAATGTTAATGTACACACTCTTATTAAATTGTGCCACTATAATAGATAAACTGTTATAATGCAGAAGGAACAGTAATATATCACAGACACTACAACACAGAGTAGTGCTGCAAATATAAAATTTCAAATATTTATGCTTATACCACTACTGTCTGAACATTGCTATTTTAAATGTCTTTGCTAAATAACTTGATTTGTTATGCACATAAATCAAGGATCATAGAAACACAGAATCATAGAATGTCCTGGATTGAAAAGGAGCACAATGCTCATCCAGTTCCAACCCCCTGCTATGTGCAGGTCACCAACCAGCAGACCAGGCTGCCCAGAGCCACATCCAGCCTGGCCTTGAATGCCTGCAGGGATGGGGCATCCACAGCCTCCTTGGGCAACCTGTTCCAGTGTGTCACCACCCTCTGTGTGAAAAGCTTCCTCTTAATATCTAACCTAAACCTCCCCTGTCTCAGTTTAAAATCATTCCCCCTTGTCCTATCACCATCAATCCATGTAAATAGCTTTTCCCCCTCCTGCTTATACGCTCCTTTCAACTATTGGAATGCCACAATGAGGTCTCTCCAGAGCCTTCTCTTCTCCAAGCTAAGGACTCAGTGAGCAGTTACAGGCTGGGAGAGTAGACATCATGGAAGAGGAAGAATAAAGGATAAATACCACCTACAGAATTAGTGTAAAAGAGAGTAAGATCGTGTGAAATCTGCGGGCAATCCCAGAGAGGCTTTGCCACTTACAGAATTCCTGGATTCCCTCAGTTTTATTAAAAGTAGAAACAGACATTAGAGACTAGTATTTGCACTGATGTTGCCACTTGCATGGCATAACTCTCTGGAGCCATATCATCTGGGACTTGGAAAGACGTACATTCCATCAGCCTTCCCAGCACACTACCAGAAGGAACACGTACACATTGTCATATATAAAATACATTTTCAGAGTTATATAGCAGTCTGAGCAAGCAGAATCCTACTGTTAGGAAGCAGGCAGAGAAAAATAAGTAATTTGAGCATATAAACAAAACTGTCATAAAGCTTTAGAAGGTTCTAACAAACTTCCAAGCTAGAAATTCAATTTGTCTTTCTCTTAAGAAATTCAAATGAGTTTGACACTTCACAATAAAAAAGAAAATCATTGGCTCAAGTACTTAGATCTGTGAAGGAGGCCACCAAAAAAAATGGAGAGGAAGTTAAGCCTTTGAAGAAAGGCAAAGCTCCTGATTCCTCAGGTCGTCGTGCCTTGTGTTTTTGTCTCACAGGGGCACAGCTCTCCCAAACACTGCATGCTGAAGCTGCCAAAGCAGTTGCAAGGCCACAGGAGACAAAATCAAAAGATTTTAAGCCAAGAGGGGCCAAAAATCTAGCAGTCAAACATAATTAAAACACAGGTCAATCGAATGGAGGAGGAAGAAACTGGATATAGTAGAGCTTTACCCAAGTTCTACTGGAAAACTGTGCTTATGGAATCCAGTGAGTGAGGCAAGATTTAACTACAGTTGTTTTGTTTAGATTACTCTGGACAGGACAGCAATGTTCAGCTGGAGCTGAGGAGCAAGAACAAGCATAATATATACAGTGTCATTTGATGTAAGAAAACTAGTATTTTGCTATCATAATATCTCTGTTTAATTATAGTTTTAGTAGTTACCAGTCATCCTATATGTAATAGGTAATAATTAACAGTGGAAACATCTTCCAGCTTTCAGAGCATTTTATTGTGAAATATTAGCTTGCTTTGGACTGCAGACAGAATAGTGCTCTCAGCCTCCATTTGTCCATCTATGAGACAGAAGCAATATATTAGTGCCTGCCCACACTGATGGAAAAATGCACTTTTACTAATAGTTTGCTTAATAGGAAATTGCAGTGACACATGCTTCCTAGATGCCAAGATGTAAGAAACTGTCAGTGCAATCAGTTTCGAAAACTGTCTTTGAAAGCTGTATTATTTATTCAGGAAATATTAGATTATCGGGTGTGGCCCTACCTAACTTTTCCTATTCCAGTCTTAACCCTCTCAGGTTTCCCTCCTCCACTCTCATTTCCTGCCTTTCCTTCTCCTTTGCCTGAATAAGATGATTTGCTGCACCTTTCTTTCATTTGGCTCTGCTATTGGTTTCCACTCTGCTTACTAAAAAGTACAGGCTTTTTGTCCAACTGGATAAATGTTCAGCTCTCTCTCTGGTCCTTACTGTCACTTTTACTCTCATTCATCCTTGCTGCCATCAGATGTCAAAGTACCAAACTGTTTGCCTTGTCATGGGTTGATCTTGTAGAAAAACAACATCAGCTAGCACCTGTGAATGTGAATTCAGTTGCATTATGCTCTTTCTGATATGGTAAATGGTGACCTGCAGCATCCTTCACCTGGAACAGTGACATTCACCTGAGATAGACTTACTTTTCCTCATAGTGTCTGGTATGATGATGTGTTTTGGCTTTAGAAGAAAAATGTTGATAACACACCACTGTTTCATCTGTTGCTGAGCAGTGTGTTACAGAGCCAAGGATGTTTCAGCTTCTCATCCTGTCCTACCAGTGAGGGGATTGGGGATGTACAAGGAGCTGGGAGGAGATAGAACCATGACAGCTGATCTCAGCTGGACAAAGTGATATTCCATACTGTATGGAATCCTAAAACCATTAAAAAAAACCTACAAAACTGTGAGTTGTTGGCTGGGGGAGCTGCCACTGCTTGAGGCTGGGCTGGGCATCAGTGGGCCCATGGAATCATAAAATCACAGAGTTTCTTCAGTTGGAACTTGTTTTGCATATAACTTTAAAATTGCTATTATTATTCTCCCTTCTTTTTCTGTTATAATATGTTGTCTTTATCCCAGCCCATGAGATTTACTTTTTTTTTTTTTTAATTCTCTCCTCCATTGGGAAGTGGGAGTGAGCAATGGTCTGTGTGGTGTTTAGCTGTCTAATGAGTACCAATACTACCACCCGTATTCCTGGAAGCTGCCTTCTGAGCTCCAGCAGTTTGGCATGTCCTCATTTCTCTGTCCTTGTTTCTTTTTCACCTTTGGTTTCCTTTGCTCAATTTAAGCCTTCCAAAGCAAAAAATATCTCTCACTGGATATCTGTACACTCTGCAGCACACCAGGCCTGGTGAGAGTCAGATTCTCTACATCCTTGCAAGTCTAGACAAAACCATCCTTTGCTTCTCAATTTAATTATTTTCTCTCTTTCACCCCCTAAAAGCAAACAAACAAGAGCAGCACCACTGCGAGCAACAAAACCAAGTAGTTTGATAGCGGATGATGAGTGCATTGAGTCCTGCTGTTAGCCACTGTAACCATGCTATGTGCTTGTCAGCCTCCTGCATTGCACTGCCCTCCAGTTACCTCGTCCAGCTGTTTAAAGTTTCCCCTCAACACACATTACACATCATTAAAAAACAAAACAAAAGAAAACAAAACAAAAAAACAGAGTAAATGTAGCCTTTCTGCTAGATTTTCTACTTCTGGCCTCCTTGGGCTGTTCCCAGGACCCACAAAAGTCAACAGAATTAAAGCTTTCCTCTGAGTTCACTGGAGCTTCAGATCTTTCTGCTGTGGCTAATTAATCTTGTTCATTAGTTACTCCCCAGGTCCCATTGCCTCTTCCTCATCAGTTTGTTCTAGTGCGCATAATTTTTGTCTTTTAAACATTAATTGTTGCTTTGCATGCCCTTCCTGTAATGTATTAAGATTAAATCCCTCCAGATATCTATCTTCTCTCTTTTGCCAATGCTTCAGAGACTGGGGAGCCAGAATATGGCAGGTGCAATACAGACCTATTAAAAAGCAAATCTCCGTTAACTGATGGGTAATCTTCAGTGGAAATCACAAGTGACATTCTGGGATGCCTGGGGAAAATTTTAATTGCACGAATTTTTCCATTGCTGGCACACCTCTGACACCTCTGCATGCTGTAGCTGTTGAAAAGTAAATTCCCTCTACTTTAACCACTGGACTTCTTCTTATTGACCACTGTGTTGTGTGTACTGCCATATTTCTTTTTTGATAAACCAAGAAACAAAGGAACTCAGGAGTAAAGTCAAACCAGGCATTAATCTACTTTTTATTCACCTCTGCTATTTTATTTATTTCTCTATTAAATCTACCACAAGTAAGCACAAATGCAAAAACTTAATTCATACACTAACTTACTCAGTACTCTTATGGTCAGAATTGTTATTATCAATATTACTTTCAAAAGTAGTGTTATCTATAGGCTCAATCAGTATCAGAAGTCCCTAACATGTGAGAAAGAATGGTGTATTTTGAAAAATCACTGATATGTTAAAAATCTAAATGATCTTTAAGGTCCCTTCCAACCCACGGCATTCTATGATTCTATGAATTCAGATGAAGGATAGAACAGGAGGATGCAAAGTGAAATGAAGCAGCCAAGGGCACACAGAAGCAGATGGGAAATGTCTTCTCCATCTGCAGCATTTTCAGTTAGGAAATGCCGCCTTCTTTTGGTTGGTTTTGCAAATTGTTTTAAGGGTTCCCTTGAAAACTACTGAAGTCCCATCATAGCCATCCTCACTGCACTAACCTCAACTTGCTGTCATTCAGACATGTACCATGGGGAGATTTGGGAATTCAGTATCTGCAGAAGATCAGTCTTTGTCCCACTCTGCAGTCAGACAGTTGTGAATAATACACAAGAGGCTGAAGACCATTGAACCAAGATCAAATAAATGCCATCTCTATGCATAGCACTGCACACAAAATGTGGGCTGCTTCCCTATCTCAGAGGAAAAAGCAGAACTTCAGCTCTTTTCACATGAATAATTGGGACTGACTCCTCTCTGGCTTAAGAAATTTAGCTCTACCTGTAGCAGTGCAACACATGAGGCACCACTGAGCCCTAACTACTTCAGTAACCAAGGGATTTCAATTGACAGCACCCAGTATATATGAAGAAAGAATTCATATTTTCTATGGTTGCCAACTAGCAAAAAAAAGTCTGTCATCATCTGAGTTTGTGATCTTCTCTATTGGATGGCTGAATCCATGATCCATTATCTCAACAAACTGAACAATCCATGTATATGTACATATGATACGTGATATGTTTTGTACTATATTTTATATGTATATATGATAGATGATATAAGCAACCTAAAATGCAACTTCACAAACCCAAATCCTCAGTGAGCTGCAATTTCTACTCAGCACTTTCACATAGTGATAGAAGACGAAATTAATTTTTCTCCTACAATGTGCAGAGTTCTTTAAAAATGTTTTCTTTCGTGTCACTTCAGGGGGAATATTGAATTCAGTTTGTACAACACACGGTGCTCTGGCGAATCTTAAGATCATTTATCTTCGTTCATTTCCCTTTTTTTTGACAACACTGTATTTTCAGCGTGCTACCAATACTCAATAAGCTTCTGCTTCAGGTGTTATTTCTAGTGTTTATTTTCTCTTTTAGTGTTTTATAATGAGAAAATTCTGTTTTCAAACAGCAACAGGCATTCGGAATTTTCCTTATGACATTAAATGTGTCTGTGATTGTGTGTACGTATGTTTGTTTGGAGAAAAAACACTTAAACATAAGTGATCTGCCTCTCCAGCATCATATAAAACACGTGTGCCTTGGGATAGTCTGTGCTATGTCCACAAGGTGAGCGCTCTTACCTTCTGATAAAATGCTTTAAAAATACAATTCATCTGCTATTACATACACACATCCTTCCCCCACTTCAAAAGTCTGAAACAATACTTTGTTTTGTTTATTTATTTATCTTTCAATTCATCACATATTTGAAAGGTTTTCTTTCCATCATCTTCCATCCTATATAGTATCATTATTCTATGGAATGTTTCAGGTTGACAGAAGGCTAGCTCCTGCCCCCCTTCCGTACTATGTTTTGTTTTTTAAATGTGAAAGCATCAGCTCATAGTTCGAGGAATAGGATTACTTTGTTCCTTTTCCCACCAAAGTTCCTTCATTGTTTAGTCTAATGCCACCCAAATGAGAGTCTGTATCAACTGACAGGAACCACAACACAAAGATCTGCTTTAAACATTTGGCTGTAGGTTGCTTTTTAATAACTAGCTGAAAAAGTTTCTCCAAAGACTCAGCAGTCCACATAAATAAGATGCCGATAAGATACTTATTTTGCTACAGGAATGTATTTCCAGTGACTTCAACTGCGTTACTGCAAATTTACATCAGTGAGATGGATATCATGAGCTTGGTCTATTGTGCCAGAAGCACAGAGATGAAAAATATCAAACTGTGAAATTAAGGTTTAAATGTTCCAGGAACACAAAGTCTTGAACAGTATACTTCCAAAGTTAAATGAATATTTTGAGATGGTCCAGTGGAATGAGCACTGCTCAAGGAAATTTCTTGCTTGAAATAAGGAGGTCTTAGGCCCTTTCCTGGATAGTGATTCTGGATGTTGTCTATGTTTCGTGGAGTAGAAATAAAATGATCTAAGGTGCCCTGCACTTTGACAAGCAGAAGGGTGAGATTTAATTGTGTGAACATGTATAGGTATTTCTATTCCTCTAGTATGATGGGATATATCCTTTCCTACTTTTCCTTTAGAGACATGTCACAACCTTACTGAAATACATCTCACAACAGTACAGACTTTGTTCTGCTCCATGTAGAGACAATCCTCAGTTTATTTCAGGGAGGGATTCATCTGGGAGAACCTGGCAGACCGTTTTTTTTCTATTAACTTTGCAGAAGGTTACAAAAGAGGCCAAGAAAAATGAAACTCTCCTGAAGCTGGATTTTCAGATAGGTATCAGAGTGATTCCCCTGAATTCTTTCTTAGGTGATCTTTAGCCCTGCAAGTACTGCACTTCCAAAGACAAAGTTACTGACACATCTCATTTTCACTTATTTGACAGACTTAGATTTGTCTGTGCTCCAAGTAAATGGACCCAGCACACTGTGCTATCCAGGGAGCACACGTTCCCAGCTGGGCTCTTGCATGTACACAGTACCTACCCTAAGTCTCACACAGACAGCACAGCCCTTATCAGCACCCACACTATGTATGCATCTCACCTGCACCCATGTGTGTGCCCACTCACTGCAGGCAGCCTTATGGGCCCCTTACAACCACTGCTCCTTTCTCCAGTGGTGGCACGTGGACCTCCTCTCCTTAACAGACACTGGAGGTCACTCACACTCACACAGTCTCTGAATCCACAATTAAGCCTCTGATAAGGCCAGCCAACTCTAGACAGTAAATCAAGACGGCAATATAAAGGACAATAAAAATTTCTTATGTAGATTTGCAGTTGTCAAAATCTATCCCTTGCTTACGCATTTCTAAGCCATATGCTGTATTTTTGACTGTGTGGATGTACTTAAATGGATACAAAGCTCTTGCTTTCTGAATAATGTTGATACATGGTAGAAATTGATTTATTCCTGGAAATGAAATGAAATTTCACAAATACTCAGATAAAGTGCTATACGGGTATAACACTGTATGAAAACATTCAATGTCAGTACATATTTAGATACTGTATTTGTAAAGTAATCAGCAGTATACATAATGTTGTATCTATATACACTATCATGATGGACTTAAAGGATTTTATTGTAAAAAATCCTCTGAGACAAAGATTTATGTTATTTGCTTTGACATATTGTGTCTGTGTAACAGACAGCCTTTGTTCATTTTACAGATTTATTTTAAATAATTGTGCATACACATGAGAGGAACTCCAAAGCCACAGATGTGTTACACTCATATCTATTTTACTGACTCAACAATTTTTTGTAATTTGTCTTATTTAAAAAAAAAAAATGCATTGGAACAAAGTAATACCTTGCTTAACGAGCTATCTGTAAGCTAAACATCCAAATTCTGTAGTTTTACAGCCTAAACAATGCCTTGAGTATTAGGATCTCTCCGTGAGATGACTTGATTTGTCACTTCTCATAATTTTCCTTCCTTGTTACATTGTTCCAAAGGCTTGAGCATCTCAGTATTTCTTTTCTGTTTGAACTGTAAGGCAATAGGGAAGAAAGTGCATTTTTTACAGTCACACGTTGTCAATACACATGCCAGATCAATAGCTCTGCAGAGTGATGATCTCTGATACCATCAAGGAGATAGAACAGTGCCTACAGGAAAAAATCATAGTAACAAAATACATTCTTTGTCTTTGTTCAATATTTCTCAACTCTTTGTTGCCTCACTGGAGGAGGAGGTATGAACCCATACAAAGGATGGCAACACTGCCATGATTTGGATAACTGACTTGTCCACAAAGGATGGACGCAATATAGTACTCTTGAAAATGTTTAGCAAATATTTATCTACCAGTATTTTTATGTTTCCTGTGTATAGGAACAACTTCTGAGTTTCTCTAAAATAATTTTAAATTGAAACAATAATTCCTTGCAAAATCTTTTCCTGGAAAACCATGGAAAATATCTTCAGAGTTTCAATTTTACCATTTGACTCTCTTTGAATGACTCTTACAGGAGACAGCTTATAATTTTGTTCCTGAATAATGTTTTCTTTCTACTTTTAAATGTTTGAGGAGGACACTATTCATACTATCCAACTGTATTATGGAGCAACCCACAACATGCTGTCATTTGGTCGTTTCTTGTTTTATTAGTTGGCTGCTATTTTAGAGTCAATCTGTATTTTGTGTATAATGGCATTAAATACCTGGAATGAAACTTTGGCTTAAAAATAACAGAAGTCACCTAAAATATCAGACAGTGTTTACAAGGAGAAGAAGGAGGTGAGGGAATAAAATGAAGACTAGAGAACCCAGTTGTTATACACTGTAAAAAAAAACCCTTCTGGCTGAAAACTTCAAAGATAGGTAATTACGTTTCTAAATGAGGAAATCTTTGTTAGGCTGTGAAGAATGTAATTAATTTTATAACTTTCTGTAGTACTGTAGTCAATACAGATAACAGACTTTTTCAGATACTAGCTGTCCAAACACACTCAACTCATTTGAAAAATCTCACTGTGCATTCTCTTAATTCAAGTCAACAGTGATAAAGCTCTTCTATGTCACTCCAGTAAACTCAGTCACTGAGTTTTTCTTAAATGAATTAAACAATTTTAAAGAAACCATGTAGTTCCACTCTACATATATTCAATCAGATTCTAAATTTATTTCATACGATTTTCTATTTGAAAGCAAATGGTATGGTTAAGTATACAGTGGACTAGATTTGTCTTTTGTATAATTATATTGACTAAAGTAGAAGCATTTCTAGACATGTATAGGAAAAGGAAAAAAAAAAAAGAAGAAAAGCAATCTTAGAATACAGTGCTCTTTCAAATTAGCCTTCATCAGAGTCACTATCTTCTGTCTCATGAAGCACAACAGAGGATGCTTCAGAGGAAGATCCACAAAGTGAGTAACAAGTGAGTGGAGAAAATCTAAAAGCTAGAATTACTCTTACAACCCCAATGAGCCAAATGGGATTCTATAATAAAATATTTCACATGTGAATGTAGTCTTCTATGTGCTTATGACTGCAAGACTGTTATCTCCAAAGAATATAGAGAAGATCTTAGTCTGACTCAGAGGCTTATGTCTTTAAAGTAAAGCCTAGGTCTACTGAGACCTATATGAACAGGAACTTTTGCATGTAATAGGCTGCTTGGAGAAAGACCAAGAAAGTGTAGATTACACTGCATCACCATTCCTGCAAAACTTGTATGTTGCTAGTGCTTATTTTATCTATTTTTAAAGCCACTAAAAGGCAAAATTTTATCTTGCACACTTTATATTTTAGAATTTTTTAGACAGCATGATGCTTAAGTAGAAAAACTAATTCTTGTGGCACAGAGCTAATCGTAAGAGGATTCTTTTCTTTTCCTGCAAAAGAACTCTGTTTTTATTGAGATAGGATAGGTAAGACCAATACATGAAAATTTTGAGAGAGATTTGAAGATCCTACTGAAATGAGATGATCGTGGCTATTTGTCATACAGTCCATGTGGAAGAGGGAGATGACCACTGTATAACCCTTTCTGTATATTAACACTTCTTGTCTGTTTGCACGGGCACACAGATCTTGGTAATCCTTAAGCCTAACACAATGTCATCCCCTCCTGCCCCCATGGCTGTCACTGGAGTGAGAGGAAGTATTTGACCTCTTCTTTTCAGTAGATTATGAATGTGGATGAAAAAGATTCAAACTTGCCATGTGTTAGAAGATATTGCATACAAAGCATAAGCCTGCTTTTTGGGTAGCTCCACAGTTAATGATAAATTGTTGAGAGCTTTCAATTTTTGCTAGTGCATTTTCCGTTGCTTTATCATATATCACCATGAAAAAGACAAGAGCTCTCCTGCAGAGACCACATTTGAGTATTTGAATCAAATGACACATCAAATTATCAGCAAAAATGTACACAAAAGTTTTGTGTGATATGCCACAAAGAAAACAGACGTGGTAATGGTCTCCTGAATTATTCATAGGCTACTTGTTTATGGAAAGATTGTGTCTATTCATTTAAAAGATAGATTGATGCAAATCAATCAGAAACTTTTTGGGGAGATTATGATTTGTGGAAAGGATCTGATATCAAGACTATCCTTTTTATGATTTTTTTACCCACCTCTTTCATGTAACAACTTGATGTTACTTAATGTAATACCGAAATCAGTCCTTGTAGACTACATCAAAGCCTTGGACTAATTCTTGGACAGATGTGAAGTCCGAAGTGCAACATAAAGCAACACATCAAATTTAAGCTATATTCGGGCACACCACCTTACCCCTGTTTTGGAAGAGCAACCTGCACTATCTGAAGCATATGCAGAGTCTTTACAGTTCCTGTCATCAATCAGCTGTATTTTCTGGGGCAGGCTGATACAGCATGCTATCAACAGCATTGGAGCTGCACCACATAGGTACTGAATGTGCAGGATTCATTTGTTTTTATTCCACGTAACCTTTCTGCTCTGTGTCTTTACTTCGGAGGAATGGGAAAAGAAAAAAAACAAACAATGCCACTACATGTTAATTGCGAGCAATAATTCACAAAGTGAAAGACCTAGGTAGAAAACACTGTTAGAAAGAAGTTTTTAAATACTTTTCAGAGCGTTCTCTATAGTTGTGCCAGTTGATATCTATTATTAAAAAAGGAAGAAAGGAAGGAAGGAAGGAAGGAAGGAAGGAAGGAAGGAAGGAAGGAAGGAAGGAAGGAAGGAAGGAAGGAAGGAAGGAAGGAAGGAAGGAAGGAAGGAAGGAAGGAAGGAAAGGATGGTGACAAAATTGTATGTAAAATTAAAATATTAGGCACAGCGTTTTGTCTTTTTGGCTTCAGCATTTTATCATTGTCTTCTCCAGGCCCCCAGCAAGATTGGACCTGGCGACTTTCAACCCTGGCTAGAGCAGCTAAAGGTCCAGCATTCGCTGCAACTGCAAATGTAGCTTGGGGACCTGCTTGTGCTCCACTTTATTATTAGTCCCCTTGCTTTACTGACTCCTCTTGGCTCTTTCCTAATTTACAGATGATCGTTTGTGACAGGTACCCTATAACTTGGATGTTTCCTCAGCCACCATTTCCGTCTTCCAAGTAAATGCATTACTGCTTTGTTTAAAGCCCTTGCTTTCCTTTTCATTTGTACTATTTCTGAGTTGAAATATGGGATGCAATTTAGTAAAGCAAACAGATTAATAGAGAAAAAAACAAGAGACATAAAATAATAGTCTCAGCAATTAGATGAGGAAGGGAATTAAATAGCTTAATTCAAAGGCCTTAACATTCTTCACTGCAGGGCTTAGTTTGAATTAATACGTAGTGTACACACATTTATAAATGTCATATATGGGTGGCTCTTTAACAGGGAATATTGAAAGTAATAGCAAAAAGGATTAATCCTTGTATTTTCAGTAAAAGCACTTATTTAAGGTCTGGTGAACTACTGCTTTAATGAGAATGTGATTACTGCAGAAACTGAGTGCTGTGAATGAGACAAACCAGCTTTTGAAAGAGCTCTCGTATTTTAAAATAAAATAAATGTGGAGTTTCATATATTTTTACTGTTATTTTAATCTCATTTGGGTCAGCCTTCTGGTGCGGTGTCCATTTGGACTGTGGCAGTGTAACCAGCACTACAGTGAATGTCAATGTTTTTCACAATCTGCTTTATTCAATTCAATGAAGCATTTTTCAAGGCTTAGATTAGCTCAGGCTGTGAAAATTGCAAAGTCATTATGCTATATTTCTTCTGCTTTCCTTGTAAAAGCCTGTTATGTTTTTGCACAGTTTTGGAAGTTTTAAGGCCAAGATCAAGGTTTATGAAAAGGCTGATTTTCAGACATAAAACACAAAAGTGCATTTTTATTTGTTGGGCAAGTGCCAAGAGGCTCATCTAAATACGTGTAATAAAACTGTGGGAAATGTTAATGTATTTATTTGTTTATTCATAAGCCGTTTCTGAAGGCAGATTTAGAGAGTGCCCAACTAAAATGTGTTTATTTTTGTTGGAGAAATGAAATACTAGCACTTAATCTCTCTAATAAAGAGTATGACTGTGAATAATGTGTCGCATTACCCTAAGGGATATCCTTTGTCTGCCTTATAAGTAAAACAAAGAAAGGGTCTTGTCTTGAAACTGATGGCTCTGGAAGTGTCCTTCAGTCTTCAAATCTGAAACAGGTGATATCTTAAGTAAATGAGTGAGTTATGGTCTTAATACTTTGCCAGTCATCTTCACTGTTGATGCTTTGAGCACCAATTAGCACCATTTCTTTTAAATTTTATTTTGTTTTTCTTTGTCAAAAGCTTTGTTATGTTAGTTAGTGTGCACTACAGAAGGACATTTATCTTCTAAGTTCTGATGAATATCCTCACACACAGCACATTTCTGAATTATAAAATGTTTGTTGGCTTCCTTTTGCAAGGAAAATAGGCCACTTGGCAAATAAATGTGGTTTTCTTGTTCTTTCGTTGCTGTGGTTGTTTTCCCCTTGCAATAGCTACATCATTTCATTAAAAAAAGCAAACAAAAACAATGGCAGGAAAATAACTCTTTATCATTCTCAACAGAAATACCAGTTTTGATGGCAAGGCAGCAAGGATCAGCAGTAATGAGAAGGCTGCAGGCAGAGAAACAGGATCTACTAGATAACTAATACAAATAATAGCAGAGAAAAAAACCCAGAAACTGAGCTTTCCTCATGCCTTGAAGCTCACAGAATATATGCCCCACAATGACTTAATGACCTTAGTATAGAAGCATTTTTACAACAGATTTTTCCACAAAAGCTTAGTCACTCAACAATTCATTTCAGTTTCTTAATAACAATTTTTTTCAATAAATATATGAGATTGATTTTTCACAGCTTAAAAAAAAAAAAAGGCATTAGAAGTGAACACTGACACACATTGGTGAACTTTCTTCCATGTTCAGTATCAAAAGAAACTCAACCATATGAATGAATATATTCTAATCTCAATTCCTTGCAAACAAGACCAAACAAAATAAAATCTTGTTACTCTTCTTTGCTTTGCATGTGTTTATTCCAAACATACATAGTCTATCTTTTCTGGAATGCAGTAGATTTCTAGTGAGAGAAGAGGATACTTAGCTAAAATTTATGTGTCTTTTCTCCTCTTGAACATACAATAATTATCTACTTACCAATGTTCTAATTGGATAAGATTGTCATCACCTACCACTGAGACCTGATTACAGGAAGAGCTGAAATGTCTGTTCTGTTAATATCCCTTAACAACGTAACCTTCATTAGCACAGGAAAGCCATGTTTAACAAACCTAGAGTATTTTTAGTAATTTTCCAGATTTTGTGAACTTTATATTCTCTCTGTTTTGTTGTTGTTGTTGTTGTTGTTTTTAAACCATAAACTATTGATTTCTTATAAGGAATGACTAATGGATAATACGTTCTGTAATAATGCAAGAAATTCATATCACTGAGTTGGAAAGAAGGAAAAATGGTAAATGTATTCAGGTGAACTAATTCATTATATAGATATTTCTAATGGGACCTAACATGATGTTTATTTACAGTGCAATGGAAAAACTGTTTTATTAGTGTTTGGGAGCTCAGGAATAATTTTACCCTTACTCCTTTTCAAATATGTAAGGATTGCTTGACTGACTGCGGGAAATTACTTAACCTGTTCACAAAACTAGCTTCATTGTTCATCTTATAGCATATTTGGTAATGTTTTAACATATTCTGGAGATAAAGAGGTTCATATTCTGCACAAGTAGTTAAAGTACATCCACAAGCCAAGTTTCAGAATCTCTAAGTTTTTGATAAATTCATAGGGAGGAAGGTAAGTAAACAGGAATAATCAATCAATTTGCTTGTTGTGACCACAAGGAAAAGTCATCATTATGCATACATGCATGCTTTGGAGACTGAAGAAATGTCGAATGTATATGTATATATGTATATATGTATATAAAACTAGCATATGGTAGTTTTATAATATATATGGATACATTTCCATGGGGCATCATTCTATTCTGTATAAATAGTGGGAAAAAAACACTACTCTTTATTTTTGTAAGATTTCAGCTGTGTCTGAAGTGAAACAAGACAGCAGTTTGCTTTCATAAATTAGATATTCAGACTAAATTTGATCAAGCAATGATAAATATGTTGCTAATCCCGATACAAACTGGAATAATATTTTCATAACAGGACTAACTTCACCTCTGAGAAGTTAATTAGGTGCTGACAGGTCTGCATATCAGGGAAAGGGGATATGAAAGTTAGAAGAAAACTTTTATGAGACATCATTTATGAAGCATTGCTATAGCCTAGAAAAATCCCCTAATGTCTAAGTTATCATCTATGAATGCTTGAGGATTCCCCTCCTGACTAATTGGTTTGTATCATCAAACAAGAAAACGTTAATCTAGAATGTTTCCCACAATGTGAGGGAGTTCCTGAGGGAGGATGTGGCTGCAAAGGTCTCGGGGCCAAGTAGGTAATGCCAGGTGCATCTGCTGGGAGCAGACACATCCTCACCTGTGGGAGGTACTGCACTGAAGTGTTGAGGCACTCCATGAAGGGGATGAAGGAGTGGCAGCCAGCAGGGAGGGTGGACAGTGGAGCTCTGCGAGGAAGGAGGGAATCTAGAGAATACCCACGGATAATCCATTGATGGAAGTTCCTAATATGACTGAGATTGGAAAGTCATGATTTTTGATAATTCATCTAAGGGTCCTTTTCTACCTCCAGGTCTGCAGTTGCAGACAGTTTAATATGCAGATGAGGAAGACAGCCTCCTTCAGGGCAGATATCAGAGCCAGCTGAGCCCCAATCAAATATTTGCAGAATGTTTGTTAAATAAGCAGTGTGGAAGCTGTTGGAGACTTGCTCCTGCAGGGAATGGATGCTCCATCTGCTGACCTGATTTGATGTCTGGGGAGGTTTGCTGCTCACTGGGCAGTGGAGTTCAGAATACCACAGAAGGACTACTGAGGTTTATCTGAGCTGCTCATCCCTTCGGGCAGCAGTGATTCTGCCTGGGGAGTCCTCAAACATTCATGGATGATTGCCTCATGATGAGGGTGCAGGACATGGGGGTCCCAGATGGTATTTAGGCAAGCTGGAGGAGCAGTGTGTGCTGGTGACATCAAGGCCAGTAGCATCCCATGTGATGTTAAAAGAGACAGAGCCAGGAGATGAGGGACAGAAGAGTTTATTCCTCTCTGGTGAGCACATATTGGAACACACATTGGACACTGTCTCCAGTTTTGGACGTTGCCAACCTATCAATTGCAAGGTCAGTGGGGGACCCCAGGGCAGTCAAGAGTGGAGCAGTTGTACTAGGAGGAGAAGTCCCATGGGAGTGGGACTTGATGGGCCTGAGGCAGGGGAAAGCTTCAGGGAGATGCAAAGAAGCAGCCTTGTCTTCAGGGGAGGAATGTAGGATGTAGGCAGGCCCCTTACCATCGTGCATGACTGGAAGCTAAGAGATTGCTTATAAATCAGTGATAAATAAACAGGTGATGTTTCTACAAAGTATAAGGAGTAGCTTTTTCCCTAGGAGGACTTCAGCAGTGGCACAGACTGCCCACAGAGCTGGTGCCATCTCCATCCTCGGGGGTTTTCAAGATGACAGGATCAAGCCCTGAGCAACTTGGTCTGATGCCAAAGATGTCCTGCTTTGGGAAGGAGAACAAAACTTCCCGAGGTCCTTTCCAGCCTGAGTGATCCTGTGATCGTACGAAATCTGATTCTAATAAGTATAGGAGGAGGAATTATGTAGACTACTATATTTGCATTTTGTAATTCAGCTCTGAGAAATGAGTGAGGAGGAATTGTAAATCTCATAGAAAATAGAGAATTAGAACAGAGAGACAAGAGAGAACAACCAGGACCACTTGATACGAAGTGGGACATAGCTAATCATTTTGGTTGCCCAGGGGTGGAATGGTATCCAGTGTATATTTTCTAATGCTGGATAGTGCAAAGTGTAGATGTTTAGTACCTGTTTGCCTGAAGCCTTCATGTTCCCTAAGTTGCCAGGCTCTACACCATAAATATCTGCTGTTTGGTATTCTCCAAACAACTTCCCTCTTTACAGTGAGCTGTGCAGCCAAGCCTAAATCTATCAAACAAATACATTTCAGCTGGATATATTTCAGTGACAGATTTAAACTCTCAGCCATAGTAGGGTGGCTTTATTTTCCTTTAAATGTAGGGAGACTCCTCAAGAAAACTTTGCCATTTTAGTCTCATCTTCACAGGTGTTTGACATCATTCTCACATTCTGAGTGAAGGGTAAGGTTAAAATGTGGAAATAGTAAATGAAGAGTCACATGAAAATCTACATCAACATTAATGTATCACTATCAGAATACAGAAATAAGTAAAAGTGAGTACAATATATATATGTATTGACATCTGGCTTCTCCATACACATTTTATTTATGGTAGCTATTTGTTTGTATATTTTACACATACAAAAAGAGATAGGCACCTACCTAATAGTCTGGAATTTAAAAAAAAAAAAGATAATTATTTAAGATTCTAGTGAAGAAGTATCTGTGGGCTGTCTGAAGAAACTGGCTTTATTTTACATGCAGGAGAATATTTCAGGGGAAAAAAAAAATGCAATTTCTCATTCTTAGCTTCCCTTGTAAACAGCTGAGAGAAAAAAAAGGGGAAAAAAAAAAAGACTTATTTAATTATTTTCTTGTTCTTGTTAATGTGCTCCCACGCAGACATACATAAATAACTTTAGAAAGCTCTTTAATTACAGTATGCAGGAATGAGGTAGTGCATTCCCGTTGTTTATATCAATCTAAGCAGAGACTAGGTACACCAGGTTTATTGATATCCTGATATATTAAATCAGACAACAACCATTTGTACTAATAAGGTAGTACAAGTATTTGCCAATTTATGTACTGCAGCAGAATTTTATATTAAAGTAAAATGGAGACTTAACAACTTTTTTTCCTCCTTTTTTTTTTTCTACCCCTTTCCTTCTTTCAACCTTCTTGACAGTTTTTGAACAAACCCCTGCTCTCCCCAGCAGAAAAGCAATAATTAAATAATTGTGCTTCCTGATCTTTCTTCTACAGATGTAAGATAGCACAAGGTATGCCAAAACACATAATGGCAGATTTGTTCTACAGATATAGATGCACAATGTGAGATATCTTCCAGCTCTCTCAGCTGTGTTTACACATTTCTACTTACTACCCTGGAAATACTTCTGTACTGTCAACAAAGGCTGTCTTGTGGATGGCTTCTCTCTCCTGTTCCCAAAATATTTTTGTCATATATCCCTTATGGCAACTATAAAAACCATGATTATACAGATAAAAAGAAGTGTTAGGTTACACACAGCAGAGACGAGATAAAAATGAACTTACCAATATATGTGAATGCATGATTTTATCTGTATGCAGTATTTTTAACTATGCATTTTAATTGCAAACCCAGCTCTTTTCTCTAATGTGTTATGAAAGGATTCAGACTTTTTTGGCAATAGAAACCTTTGACAAAAATGTAATGAAAAACTGTAAATCAGTCCATTTCCAAAATATCAACACCTGTGAAATTTGTTTGTGATTTTAATCTTGACATTTCAACAGCTATGGTTTTGCTCCCATCACCTTGAAAAATACAGTTTGTTTTTCCTTGTTGTTTTTTTTTCCTCTTTTTCTTTTTTTTTTTTTTAATTTATTTTTTATTTTTCAAGGGGGGATGGTTTTAAACTAAGAGAGAGGAGGTTTAGGTTGGATATTAGGAGGAAGTTTTTCACCCAGAGGGTGGTGAGGCACTGGAACAGGTTGCCCAAGGAGGCTGTGGATGCCCCATCCCTGCAGGCATTCCAGGCCAGGCTGGATGTGGCTCTGGGCAGCCTGGTCTGGTGGATGGGGACCCTGCACATAGCAGGGGGTTGGAATGGATGAGCACTGTGCTCCTTTTCAACGCAGGCCATTCCATGATTCTTGCCAGTGGTAGTGAAACTTCTGATTTAATGGTACAGGAAGAGCAATATATATGTTTATATATATATATATTCCTTTATTATTTCTTTTAGTTATTGTTCTCCAGCTACAAAATTATATTGCATTTTAGTGTTACTCTTTAATGGCATTCTCTAGTACTTTATAAGATGAGCTATTGCTAGGTATTCTTCCCATCAAGGATAAAATAACTGACATATAAACTCTCTGTGTACTGAAGGAAGAGAAATAAAGGTGGGAGCATTTCTCTGTCGTAACACTTTAATAGCTTTAATAACTGATAAATGTGAGTATAATTTAAAGAATGGCTGCATGCTTGCAAACCCGCTCTGCATCGTCTTGCGTTGGTCTTGGAATGAAAGCAATTCACAGTTCCTTAGGAAGAAAGTAAAGACAAAAAATGTGATTGATAGATGAGTTTGGAAATAATGAAAGTACCTGGAATTTAGTACTCACGTGCTTTCAAAAATCTGCTTGTACTTATCCTAAACGTCTTTGCTTGCATACAAAAATACAAGACTAGACTAAAGCAAGTAAAAATACAGTAGAAGAAACAGTGTGATGGCCTCTTTTCTATGCTCATCTTTTCAACAATTTCACATTGTTGAAATGTGAAGTACCTTCAAGCAGACTACAACAATCTTGAGAACTAAGAGTTTTGGGATGGTAATATCATTATTATAAAAAGTATGATTTTTGGCCTCAAGACATTATACACAATTCCTTTCAAACTCTTTTTGTTGTGTAAGTCATCAGGATACAGGTTTTTGATGGAGCATTCCATAGATTTCCACGCAATGATTTCTCATCTACTTTGTAGATGCAATCTTAATATTCAGCTATTGAAAGTTTCAGTAAGGTAGTCAAAAGGCAGAAGAATAAAAACAGAAAATCTGAAACTGCTACAAGTTCTTCACCTGTATTTTTGCACAGGGTACAAGTTTTGTTTAATTCTCCATGCTATACTGAACCAGTGTTCGTGGTATGTCTGTGTGATATCATGTCAAAATTTCTATGGCCATGGATGTAATACAGCTCCATAGGGAAGAACTAAGCCATCACAGACTGCTGTGGACTTTGTAATATTTATATGCATGTTTAGTGAAAGAACTGTGATACTCCTGTGAAGGCTTCCTATCCCTCCATGGGACTAGAAGCAATGATTTTGTGCATAGAGGTAAAATTTAATTTTAATCTTATTTAATCTTAAAATATTTGCTGACATAACTGAAAATGAGTCCAGTTGCATCACAGGCTGCTCAACATACATTCCGGCAACACAGTAAATATAACTGTTAAAACTTCTGCTAACTTACAGTTCCTGTCAGGCTTAAAGAGACTTATTTATCATCAACTTCCCATTTAGGCAAAGATTCAAAGCTTTCATTCAGAGTTAATCAGGTCTCCTGAAAATCTCTCCTAAAAAGTGTGATTTTAACTTGCTGTAGACATATACTTCAATCCAAGTGTCACCAGCTTTCAGGGTGTTTGCACAGATCAAGGAGGAAGAGTTTTTAACTTTACGTTTTGCTTTTTATTCTGCTAATTGTGTTAGCATGTTTTCCAAGGATGGAAAATATGATTCTATAACAGGCAGTTGCTCATGAACGTACAAGACAGATTAAAGTTGGCAGAATATTAAATAAAGTTAGGAGCCTTCACGGTTTGTAACGCTTATGAGCTTACCTTTCCTTTGAAAACTTTTTTCAGCTGTTGATCTGTTTAGTGAGTTTTTCTTTTTTCAGAGGCCTCTCTGATCTGTCTGACCTCTCTCATCAAGACATGACTTCGCTCTTGTAACACAGGAGTTCCTGTGTTGTTCTGAATCATGTAAGAAAAGAGAAAAGGGAAAAATCTTCCCCCTTTTGACATGTTGCAGTACTTTGATGAGACTCAATTTACTGGCAGGAAATTCATCTGGTTAATTTGAATGCACACTGGAAAAAGTTATAGATGATTTAGAACCAAGTAATAAGTTAAAAAAAAAAAGAGAATTTAGAAAGTTAATAGGAAAGAGAAAACAGGACAAGGACAGTTTGAGGAGACATTCTATCATCAAATTTTCTCATTGGAAAAACATTTTAGACACTTTATTCTTTTTTTTCTTATACACATCAAGGGTACTCAGACAAGCAGAAATAATGGCCTCTGGATAATGATTGAAAGCTAATGTCAAAGAACTGGTAACCCAGACACGTGTGACTTATAACAAATTTCCCTCTTTTCCTTTATTTTCTCCTCTATCCAAGAGAAGCCATAACACTTAGCAAGTATGCTGCCATATCTTGGAGACATAGAGTAATATTCTAGGTTGAAAGGGTTCTTCAGAGGTCAGCTAGTCCAATCTCTCAGTTAAAGCAAATACAGTTACAACAGGTTGTTAAGGTCCTTTTCCAGCTAAATTGAGGTTTTCTTTTTCTTCAGAGATGCCTAGAAGACATGTATTTGAGAAATCCATGCCTGTTCATCCACCCACATGGCAAGCACATCTCCTTATATTTAATCAAAATTCCCCATATTCCAGTTTGTGACTGTTGTCTATTTTTTTATTGCTGTGCACTTCTGAGAAAAGTTTTCTGACTTCAGGTAGCTGTGGACAGATCTAAGGCCTTCCCTGAGTCTTCTCCAGGCTGAAAAGAACGGATTATCTCAGTTTATTTTCATGTGTCACATCGGGCAGCTCCCTAATTATTGCTGGATTTGCTGTAGTGTGGACAAGTCTCATAGTAGGCACAAAAAAGTGCTCAAAGTGGACATAGCACTACAGACACAGTCTCATAAGGGCCAAAGAGAAAGGAAGGATTCTTCCATTCATGGGAGACTTATTTCAAAGACCATTCTAAAACCAACAGACGTGACATCTACTGCTTTTTCCTTGCTGCGCAGTTTCATCACAGAAAGTAATCAGGCTTGGTTAACCCTTCTAAATATCCGTACTGGCTCTTTCCTGTCTTGATCAGTTCTGTGCATGTCTGGAAACACATGAAGAAGAGGAGTCTTGAAGAATATGTTCTCCATAACCTTCCATGGGATTGATTTGAAACTCAAAGGCTTGTACTCTCCCCAGTTTTTTTTTCCTGCTCTTTTGCAAATATATGGGACACTTGTGCCTTGGCAGTCAGTGTTCTGCATCTCTCTGACCTCATTCATTATGTACCATCCAAAGCCAAAATAAATTTAACAAATAAGATCGTGATTTTTTATCTGATACATTCATTGCCTTCTAGATATATGTTTTGTCCTTATTAAGAAGGGCTCTTTTTTTCTCCTTTATCTTATAAATGACTTTGATATCTTTGCAATTTTCATTAAATATGATTAGTAGAGAAGTCAACAAGTATGTCAACAGGATTGACCAGGGATGATCTTGATTTTACTTAAGCTGAACAGAAAGTCAGTAATGCAAATACTTAGATGATAAAGGCAGATCAATTGAATTATCATTTTCTTTGCTCTTGATTTAGGAATTAAGATGACCTAGAAAAGAACCTCCCTTCACACTTATTCCATTAGATGTCAGAGGAGGGAGGGTCCACATTAGTTGTCAGCAATTGTCTTCTGTCTTTTATGGGAGTTTTCTATATGTGTAAGGATAGAAGATTAGAGACCTTTAAGGCACCTGTATTTTAACAGGATTTGATAAGACATGAAGAAATCAAACCTCTTACTTTTTCATACATCATAAAGGTTGTTTAACCAGCAGCTGTATTTGTTTTGAAAGATGCAGTTGGATTTAGCCTAATCCCAGAGGCAGAGAGAAGGAGCCTCAGTTTATTATCTCCTCTAAAGGGAGGCAACCAACTAAATTCTGCAGCGCTTTGTAATACTTTCAGCACCCAGAGGAGCAAGAAAGTCTCAAACTGAGTCGTACTGTTTAGTCTACAACAGTGTGTTCTGATATATTTTAAAATTGATGATCCAAGAATGTGGGGAGAAATTATAGTTCATAACACAATAATGCTTCTATCCATTTACATTCAATCAGCAAGGAAATCTACAGCAAAGTGCTTACTTACATACAAGGGGAAACTTATTTACATCTACCTCACAATTCATAGAATTATAAATGCGTTGCAACTGAATAGACAGAAATGTAATCCAATAAAATATTTTCTCTCTAGCACTTTGTGCCTAAGCACAGAAGGGATCCAGTGGTGCAGCTTAATAGGTTGTTACAAATTAACACGTTATGAAAAATGGTCTCACTGCTTTCATAAATGAGCAGTATTAAGCTTGGTTTTAGCAGACCAAAGGAAGACATCTTTTAGACAAACAGGGTATGTATACTTTGCAGTTTATCTCAGAATATTTTATTATAAGGCAAGAGTACTCGTAAAGAGGGAGCTTAGTCTTTCTAGGCTTAAACTGTGAAGAGTCAAGAAAAAATGCACCCCAGAAAGTGCATTTAAGTGCTAATAGTGCATTTATGGTGCATCATTTTCACAAAACCTCTCATGCCCTAATTTCTCATAGAGAAGCTGGACAACCATCAGATGAGTTCTTCCCTCTCCTTCCCAGAATGTATATCTCTCTGAGTTTTTGTTATGGTTTTGCGATTTTTTTGTTGTCAGTAATCCACATCAGCACATCGTGTGGACCAGTGGGAGTTGAAGAGTTAATGTTCTGGTTCTGTTTATGAAAACATAGATAACAACAGCAAAGTACAACTGCAAGGTTGTTAATGATAGTAACAGTTTACAGAAGAGAAGGTAAATCCAAGATATTCACTTTGGATGCCATTTTTTTTTACATCTAGGAAGACTTATGGTTTCCACAATGTATGGAAAGATTAGCTAGTGTTATTTAAAATACCAGAAAATATTACTATTTTAATGAACACCAAATTCTCCACACCATCTAAGGAAATGTGGTTACAGAATAAATAAGGTAAATGTTTCCATCAATATCATCTGAAAAGCCCATATTTTCCCTTTTCTATCCAGTGAGAATATCTCAGGAAGAAAATGCTTTCTTTATAACTCATTTCAATTTTAACAGCATTCTCTGTGTTGCCTTTGATTTTTATTTTGCTCTATTTTAAGAGGGAAGATGGAAAACAAAACAAGACATTTATTTTTGTGACTTCCATCTTTTATGTCCTTATTATCTGGTTGGTTACATCTCTTTGTATACTGTGTGCACATGAGATTTATACTATTTTTTTAATTAAAGCTACGTTTTTTGACAAAGAATGTTATTCAGATGTAAATGGATGGGCTTATTTTTTACTTTTAGGGACTCTTTTATTTTCCAAATAATTAAAATTATTCTGCTATTGATTTCTGTGAGGGAGCAGGGCATTCTATGGTAGCACATGGCTGAGCAACAAAAGAAGTCATAAACTGGAGATAACAGTTGCATTTCTGGAATTGTTGCTGAAACGTGCAGCATTAAAAAATTCAGTCATACACGAGAATGACTCGTGTAATAGACAAAGCTGCAAATGAGCAGGACAACAGGAACATGTTCGGTGGACATTTGTAAGAATCTGAAAACACATTCCTAATACTATGTGAAGAACGTCCCATTTTTGCTAATGAAAGGTTTCTACAAAGCACATTTTTCTGACCCATATAATCAGTAATGTATGGCAATTACACTGTAGAGTTGCTTATTGTTTTTTTAACTCCTCCATTCTTAATTAGCATAATGCATACATTGCTTCTTCCAATGATGAAATAAGTGAATTTTTTTGCCAAATTCTGATTCAGTTAGATACGTTTCCATTACGTTCCAGTATTTGAAGGGAGTGTATAAACAGGAGGGAGAACAACTGTTTATGAGGGTGGATAGTGAGAGGACAAGAGGGAGCTGAGACAGGAGAGGTTTAGGTTGGATATTAGGAGGAAGTTTTTCAGCCAGAGGGTGGTGAGGCACTGGAACAGGTTGCCCAAGGAGGCTGTGGATGCCCCATCCCTGCAGGCATTCAAGGCCAGGCTGGATGTGGCTCTGGGCAGCCTGGTCTGCTGGTTGGTGACCTGCACATAGCAGGGGGTTGGAACTGGATGAGCATTGTGCTCCTTTTCAACCCAAGCCATTCTATGATTCTGCATTTCTATGATTCTATGATTATAGAGCAGAAAATAAGAAAAGGGTTCCTCTACTCGTTTTCACTGTTCTATGCTAGTGATCCATAGTGGTTTGCAGAGGAGAAGGAAGGCTTTGGGTATCCTGGGCTGCATTAGGTTGACTGTCAAAGGAAGCGACCCTTCTTCTTCTCTCAGTATTGGTCAGGCCACACTTGGAGTACTGTGTCCAGCGCGGGGCTCCCTAGTGCAAGACAAATATAACTGGAGAGAGTCAAGCAAATCAACACGATGATGGACTGCAGCACCTCTCCTATAAGGAATGACTGAGAAGGTCAGAGACTGTTCAAGCTGGAGAAGAGGAGGCTGTGAATAACTTTATCAGTAGGTGTTCAAATAAGTGAAGGGATAGTGCAAATAAGATGGAGCCAGGCTCATTTAATTGGCACCAGGAGCCAGGACAAGAGGCAATGATCAGAAACTGAAGCACAGGATATATGTGACTGAATATCAGGAAATATTTTGTAATTGTGCAGGTGATGGGGGACTGGGCTGAGTTGCCCAGAGGTGGTGGATTCTCTCTCCTTGGAGATCTTCAAAAGCCATGAAAAAATGAACATTTTCCTGGGTGATCTACCGTAGGTTGGACAAAATGACCTCTGGAGGTCTCTTTCAACCTTGAACATTCTGTAATTCTCCCATTCATTTCTTATATTTGTTTTCTTTTTCACCAAATGCTGTACTAAGATCAGATGAGTCTGATTCTGTTTTGTCCTGCTTTAAAGATATTCTCTCTTTATGCAGTGAAAGAAACTATTTAATACTTTGCAGAACATCTATTCTATAATGGATGCTGTAATTCTCACTGATAAATTTTACTTTCCCATTCCAGCTCTTCATGGTGCCATTTTTTGATAAGTTTGAAATCTTATTAAAATTTTCAATAGAGAATCACACCAGGATATGATAGACTTTAGGGGATAAATTAAGATTAAATACCAGGTAAAGGAATCACTGAGATGTTTTTGGATTTTTTAAAGCCTTTTTAAAGAAAACGCAGCATTTCTCTGTATCAGCACAAAATTCTTACTGTGGATTGGAAAACATCTGAGATTTCACAAAACCTTTCAATTTCTGCCTTCTTTGAGTAGTAGTATATAGAAAATTGGTCATACACAATGAAAGATAATGCCTGCTTATAAACCATACTTTAAGTGACAGCTATAGAAAGGAGGAAGAATAAGGAGAGAACCGGAGAAAGGGCGATTGTTTTTTCTAGTGTGAATTCTCATTATTCTGTGTTGGCTTCTTGCTTGATATGTATTTCCTTCTGCCAAGACTGTCAGAAACAGTATGTACCTAGTAACAATAAATCATTACAGTATGTACATGCTGGGAATGCAGAGTTGATGGGATTTAAATGTATGGGTGCACCAAAAGTTGAGTGCTTTCACAAGTCTGTGATCCAGAAGTTTAAACATTTGATAAAGTGACGTCTTGTATTTAGTATTTCTGTTTCAACATTAAGTTTTTACTATAAGTAGCTAATAAATCTCCGAATGTGAGGTATTTGTGTTCTGCAGTAAGATTAAACAGTTTCAAAAGTAGTTGTAAATTACCTCTGTGCATGGCCCAACTGTAAACAGCAAGATATAGCTTTATCCACTGTAGTTAGATTTCCAACCATGTATTTCAAGGCATGTAATGTGTTTGCAGCTGTGTTATTAAAGTGAATTAAAGCTAAGTAGTTGCTGGCCTTTGAAGATGTCCTCCAAACTGTAGAGAACTTGCAGAAAAGTCATGATTTATCAAGTGCTCACTGAAAGCATTTGTTTCACCCTTCCATAGGAAGCTTTAATAGTAGTACCATCCTACTGATCTGGACAGGGCATCTATAATACACCCAAGAAAATGTGTGTCCTCGGAGAATCTGGGGAGAATAGTGAACTGTAGAATGAAAAGTAATAAAGAGACCTTGTCAGCCTGTAGTATTTCTTTTGTCTCCTGCTTCTAGTAAAATGCCTTTGATTGCCCCAGCCAATGATGTGCTAGACACCTGTTGACAATGTTAGCATATTTTATAAGTGGGCTGTGGAATGACTCTCTGGACTCTCTCATTAATTTTTACAATTCGAAATACTAGCCTCCTTTCAAAGAAAGTGTAATAAATAAATGTCTGTGATATTAATGGCAAACACGCTGCTGACTTCTGACATGCCCTTGAATTTCTGAGTTGTAGTAACTTGCAAACCTTATCACTTATGCTAAAGCTCTGGCTGCCAAGTTATATGGGGGGTTTTGCACTCCTCCATTGTTTACAGGATGACATTTGTTCCTTTGTCTCTAGAAGGATGGTGTGGAAGCAAGGGAGCGGACATAAACAAAAGGAAGGTTCTTTTTAAATGCAGAACGGTTAGCTGCAGTCATGGCTCACTTCTGCCTGTTATGATCTTCACAAGGCAGGTATTGTTTTCTCAGAGAATAATTCTCAATGCAGCATGCTATTCGGGGAATTTTTTCTCCCTACTCTGTAATAGATGCACAGATAACTAATGACATAGCTGTACGCGTATTTTAAAGACCTAAAATCTAAGTTGGCAAGGCAACCATCAACAAGAGGCCTGCGTATCTGCATATTACAAAATGATCTGTAGCATCCTAACTGGATTTCATTTTTCACAGAACTTCTGTCTAAAGCACACATGCTCAGTACACTTGGGGACCTCAGAAGGGACCCTTCCACTTTGCCAGAAGGAAAACAAAGTTTTGATGTCAGCTGATAGCACTTACTGACTCGTTAACATTTCCTCTTGCTGCATACCATTTTTTAATAGCTGTTCTTGCTCTTATCGATCCTTTCTCTGTCCCATTGCCATTTGGAAAAGGTTTCACAGACCAACATCCTGTCTCAGCCCGTAGCAATGTACACTTAAACCTCCTTCCCAGAGGGCTGATCTTATATTCCTGCTCTACATCTTCAGGAGCTGACAGCCCACCCTTGTGAAAGGTGCCTCACCTGCAAAAAAGTGATTTATATTTACTTTATTTGCCCGATCGCTTTGTCTTTTTTGCTGTTGAATGTCTCTTGTCAATGCTTTCATACTACTGAAGCCCTGGGAACCTGGAAGCAGTTAAACACACCAACAGGAATTCAGAAGCATCTTCCTGCCTGTCGATCAGGGCCACAGCTATGACCAATTCTTTTTCTTCCAGATACTCTACTGTGATCTCAAAGCAGGCATAATGGTACAATGAAGAATACTTGATGGATAATTTCTGCTGAAAAAGGGGATTGCAGAAATTACCTGGTAAATATCAGCGCCACATATATGATTAAGAATTTTGGTTAATTATAATGAAATGCACTGTAATTACTCCTTAATAAATAAATACCAAGCTGCAGTGATATTGTAGGGGGAAAAATGTGGCAGCTTTACATCAACAGGACTTTGACTAGGTTAAATGATGCACATTAAAGACTTGTTTAATCAGTATACTTAAAAAGTATTTACAGCCTGGTTTTACTTTCAATGTTTTCATAGTTGAATTTACTGTATTTATTTTATTCTCTGCATTATAGTTGATTTTCCCCTTGCATTAGATCATCGTGTTTAAGCTACACTTTGGAATTTCTCCATACAGCACTCTAGCTTATCTTTTGCAACACCACAATCATATCAATAAATTTTATAATTGCAGGGTCAGTAATAAAGAGGCTTGTGCAAGAAAGAGATTAAAAAGAGAGGATAAAGCTGCAAGTGCTAATAGAGAAGAAGAATAACTCTATTGTTGTGTTAGTAATTACATACTGCTGCAATTCTCTCCACCCCTGGAATTTGCTGCTGTACTAGTCAGTGCAGGCACAGCACTGAGGAGCAGGCAGAAGCTGGGTGGAAAAACTGCTACATACAGTTCCTATAAGATTGTCTTTCAAAACAGCCCGGGCTCAAAGGGAGAAAAACAAAGGACTGGAGAGGATAACTGAATATTTGCCTGAGCCTCAAAGCAGAATCCGTGCTTTTCTCTCACTCGGAGGCAAAATCTGCATGAGATGTAAGGATAAGCTATGTTCTCTGTGAAAGGATTTGTGCCCTGGAGAGCTTCAGTCACATACAGCATGGGATAGATATCTCAGCAAATGTCTTCTTACCAGCTCTTCTAGCCATCTCTGACAGCCATCCCTCATTTATCAGAATGTATGTTAGAGATTCAGTTTGGCATTCTTGCTGAAAGATAGCCAGCATTAGAAACTATGCCAATAATTTTGCGAGATAGAACAAACTATCCACAGCAGTGTAAAAAAGGATATTCACCTTGGGCAAAGTGTATGTGTGTGTATACATACAGCACTGCTAATCTTGAGAACGAGATACCATTTTAAAATAGGAATTCACAATTTCCATGACTAAGACACATTTGGATAACTTTTCCCCAACACCAAAGTGTTTCATACTCATCTAATGTTTTCTTTGGAGTGAACAATACTTCTGAGCCCATTTGCTGTACAATATCTGAATGTGGCTGAAATGCACCAGAAACAACACGTTGACTATGGGGAACTCATCAAAGCTCTGTGAAGAATGAAGAGAAGCTCCAGACTCATTATAAAGTGAGAATGGACAAGAACAGCTTGGACTGGGCAAGGGCTGGGTCCTAGAATGGCCTGTGAATGTAATGAATATATCAGTTAGCTAACCCTGTTGTGTGGTTCATCCCCCATATTTAATAATATAATTTATGTATAACTGTAGCTACAGTTTTCATCACATCTCTATTAATTTTTCTAAACAATCCTGAGATATTTCATATATTTTTTTTTATTTTTAGAAGACTTCTGATTCTGAATCTGTTTGTGTATTGCTTTCATTTATTAAGATGTAATTGTTAGAACAGCTTTGTGCATCACAATAAAAAATCCAGCAATGGATTTTCTCTTCCCTTCCGTTAAGAATGATAGCATTTTGTTACCTTGATTTCATCCTCTGCCAGTTTTAGCTCAGGTAACTGATCTACATCCTTATTTTTCACTTGGGTTCATTGCTCAAAATAGTAAAGAATAATGAAGTAATTATGAAAACAGCACTCTTCAAAAAGGGTGGAAGGAATGAAAAGAAAGTTCATGTCTCTAAGTGGAAGTGCATGGACTCTAACATTTGCTGGATAGAACTTAATTATACTCACCCTAAATTAGTGAGATTGTTAGATTTGAATAACTTTAACAAGGAAATAGGTTTCCAAGTTTCTGCATTTCTATCGGTGTGCTATTAACAATTGTCTACAATTAATTTTAATATATCCTTTGAAAGGTCACAGCAACTAGGGAAAGAGGACTGGAAAAAAACAAATGTCACTCCTATCTTCAGAAAGGACATGAGGGAAGATCCAGGCAACTACGGACAGGTCAGCCTTACTTAAAATATTGGGAAGGTAACTGAGAAATCAGGAAACCATTTTCAGAAATACAAGGGACAAGGAGAGTAGTCAGTGTGAATTTACAAAGGGGACAATGTGCTTAAACTACATGGTAGCTTTCATTAAGGAGATGATTAGTTCCCTTATCCCCACAATCTTTCTGTCCTGTGATCACCTAGAGACATCCCTGCTTCCTTCCATCCTTCATCCCACGTGGACCCAAAGATCCAGAATGAGGAGCACACCCACGCAGAAGATAGTTGGAAATTGGATATGAGAATACAGTATTGCTCATAGGGATCAGGCACAGGGCTCAGCCAAGCAGCACTTGTTTATAAATGACTTTTTATCCCTTTTTCCCACTATTTTCCCCCACTTTCCCTCCCCAGTCCGTCTGGACCTCTTTTTTTCCCTGCCTTCCTTTAAGCAAACCATATGAAGTCCCATGTATCTTCACAATCCTCTCCATGCCTGGTGAAATAATGCTATGCCTTAATGCCCTTAGCTTTCTATATATCCTATGCCCCTGTATGTCATAACTCTTTTTTTTTTACATGCTGTTAGATGGAGAAAATTTCTTTGTTTGACTTCATCAAGGTAAATCCTTCACTTTGGTCTGCCATCAGACTGACTCACTTGGTGGCTGCAGCTCTCCCTGGCTCAGCTGCCTGCCACTGTTCACCTGATCCTTGCCGTGCTTTTGTGTTTAATGTGATTAGCTGCTGGTCAGATAACCTGACTGACTGCAGCTCCAGGGAATCAGGCTACATTTCAAGTGAAAATGTGCTTTCCACAAGGCTGCAATTTTCTCAGAGAAATATCTGTTTTCCTCCCATTCCTTCTGCATGAAGGAATTAGGAAAGTAAAAATGAGCTATTCTGTGTCAAGTTGGCTCAAGTGGAAAAATCGGCATGTCTAACTGAACTGTAAGCACTGTGTCTGACATGAGTCTAGGCCTGCTGTAGCTGCAGTCATGTCTCTGGGGAGATTATTTTTTGGCACCCTAGTGTTCTCTTCCCCCTTCACAAGGCAGGTTTGTCATACATAAATAATATGTACAGTGTCAAAAATATGTATAGAGAGTAAAACTCCTGTGTGTTATTGATAGAATAGTACAGTACTGCTTAGGATGAAGATCCTAGCCAGGCAAAGTGACCTAACCACTTCTGCATGAGATGCACAATGAAAAGAAATGTTAGCAAGTTAAATATTAAGCACATGCTAGAAAATACACTTAAAATATACATGTAGTTTAGCCAGTTATTATCTATATAATTAAAAAATAATAAGAAAAGTTCAAAGGTAAGCAAGTTTAAGTAATTTTAAAAAGACATTATGCTAATTTCATTTTTTGTACTGAATGTTTTAATAAGAGCAGAAGATGAGCAAGGCTGTAATGGAGAATATAATGGTTTCGATTTTAGTTGTAATTTTAACAACATAATGTTGTGGTTCTGTCTGCTTGTTGGAGTTCTGTCAATCCCAGTATATTTCATTTCCTTGCTGAATGCCTGCCTGTGTGAGGTAATATCATTCCAAAGTGAAGTGGTTTAACCTCTGCAAAAGTGCTTGAGTTGATCTTTAATCTTTTCTCAAAATGAATTTTTCAGAATTATTTTTAAATGTGCTTTCAGTGCCAGTGAAAGGTGTGAGCTCTATTTACTCTTTTTTTTTTTCTCCTTTTTCTCTCCTAGCCAGGATGCGAGATGCATATCTCATTACAAATGACAATTTGGCAGATGAAAAATTTCTCCTATTATATCCTAGGCTACAGAACAGCAAACTTCTCCATACTAACTATTACAGCCCACACTATCAGTAGCTCAGCTTCTCACAATCTATAATGTTTCATATGAGTATTATAACTTTGCAAACGAGTTCTGCAGATCCAGAATACCAGACCTATCTTTTTCTTCCACACCAACACGTTCATCTCAAAATGTTGTATGCTTTTGCATCCTTTATCCTTTCCAGTTGGCACTGATTTCATTTACAAATTCAGCAGATGCCTGTCCTCTAAAACACAGTCTGAAATTTCGGTATCATTTCACAAGAGCAGCAGAAGAACTCCAGTGAGCTTCAGGCTATCCCAACAAAAGTTTGGTTTTAGCTGGTAAATACTGTATTACACCTTCCTAATCATTTATTTAAGGTGTGTGCGCATATGTGTGGGGGGCACACTGAACACAGTTAGCTTAGGAATCAATAGCTACCAACCTTTTGAAGCATATCACAGGCTCTGCATTCAACTGAGCAAAATCCCAGACCTTGAATTGTTGGCCATGCAGGACACAATGAGAACTTTTAACTGAGGATTCCTCTTCACACCGAGTCACTGAAAAAGTTAACAGGTCAAGGAGAAATACAGCCAAAAGCTCAGCTTTATTTCTAAATATCATTTTATATCGTGATCTCAAATCCAAGGGCTACAGATCCTGGAGACCTGTCTGAAAAGTGACAAGACTTAAACACTCTGACCCTGCGATAAAGGCAGTACTTGGTACCTGCTTAACAAGAACCCCACAGACGGAGTGAACACCACACTTTCTTTGCACTGAAATCTGTTCTCTGAAGAGCTGCATATAAGGGAGGGTTAGGCTGCAGTGCAGCAGGTCACCGGAGAGGTGGATCTAATATATAAAGAAGAACCAGTAGGAAATGATGTTATTTAAATTTCATTTTTCTCTCCAATAATAGTTTTTCTTTGTTTGCTTGCTTATTTTATAAAAACGAGGCTGTAAGTCCATTTTCTACAAGTCAAATGCCTGCAAAGTCTTGTTTTATTTACTTAGTCTGAAAGATTAGCTGTACATTATGTGGCTTTACACAACAATGGCTGCTTCATAAGGACCTCAGAACAACACAGCCGCTTTGTGCAACCCAGAACATTTATTTTAGCTTATCTAAAAGTGACTCTTCATATGCCTGTTCACCCATATCCTAAGCATTCTGTCTATTCCAAACAGTGGATGGGAGACAGCAGTACAAAAACTGAGTCCTCAACTGTCTGCATCAGGCCCTGGTTCCTTCTCTTGCAGAATACCTATTACTGAGATGGACTTCTAAAATGGACGTACAGATCTCAGCAAGGTTAATCTCAAGGCAAAAAGAAAAACATTAGTGACTATTTACTTACCTAAAACTTTAAAAAGTTCTGTAAATTCATGATTTGTTATGATATGTACGTCTAATACCCTGGAAAGAAGCTGTGCCATAGTTACCATTTCTGATAATGTGAATAAAATGGAATAAAAGCATAACATCATTCAGTAACTGCACACATCCCAAATGATACAACAAACTGTACCTAACCAAATCCTCTTTTCGACTGTGATTTGCAGTGATTAGATAAGTTATATATACTGTATTAGAACTTCATACTCAGAGATTGCAGGTAGTTTTTTAGAAACTGTTCAGACATACTTATCAGAGCATAATAGGAATTAGAAGATGAACTGCTCTTAGTAATAATCCCAAAGGTACAACACAAAAAGGCAGTTTACAGGTTTGGTGCATTCCATTTATCAGTGAGAATCAAAATATTTTTTAATTTTTAAATTATAATGTTTTTATCTGAAAGAAACATCTCACAGATATAGAGAAACTATTTACCTCTATATTAGATTTATTGTTTATTTATAATGTAAAAAAGGTACAGAAAAATGATATTATTATTATTATTATTATTATTATTATTATTATTATTATACCAGCTATGTATCTTCACAGAAATTCTGTAAAGCAAATAAAATTCAAACACATTAAAAGTACAAAATATTTCAAAATCTTTTGAGTCATTTAGACTCATTACAAATTCAGTTCAGTGTGCTGCATAGCTTATAATGCACTGGAGATGAGTGAATGCTATAGTTCTGCTGTGATGGGCCTCAAATACCATATTTTGGTAAGATTTGATCCAAGAAGGTGTTCAGTACTTTTTCCTACATAATGTTGTTGAGTTCACACATCATTGTTTCTGCATGTTTTCCTTTTCTTTCCAATGCCATGGATCTAACCATGTGATTTAGAGTTCATTCTCAATTAGAATTCCCTGTTAATCACTGTACATGCTCAGGCACTGTACATAGCAGTGCATGTGCATCATTGCCTCAATCTATCATGTAGTTTTATCAGAAGGGAATCAGTCCTGCCCAGCACAATCTGTCCCTGTAGATCCATGCTGTTAGCTGTGCACCACTATTTCTCATCCTCTCAGCTCTCAATATCTGGGTTATTTTCATAGCTTCTATGCACACCTCACTCTGCTTATTGAAAGCAGCCTGATGGAAAACTCTTTCAGATTGCTTGCTTACAGTGGATGCAAAAATGTTCACATCTATTCATTACGTGAAAGATGGTCTATTTCCACTACGTGTGGAAGCTATTCTTAAAGGAGAATGTGTTCTTTAAACTTTTAAACTGTTTTTCCAACATTTCCTTTCCTTTATTTGAAGCTTACCTCAGACAAGTACCAGGTTGAATAACCTCTCTGTGGGCTCTTACAGCTTATTTTGCTTATGATGAGGTTATTTATATAACTGCAGGACTACTGGAATTTCAAAGATACTTTCAGCTAATGCAGCACTATCTCTGCCAAAGTCACAGAAAGGCTTTTCACTAATTAGTTTGGGTGCTGACTGACAGGTGAAGGTCTTGCTTTCTACTGTCAACCATGCTGCATATGGCTGGTCATTAGCCTCCTATGATTACACATGTCAAAGGCAGATGTTCAGTCACAACTGGAATTGTGGGTTTGTTCTGCTTGGGCAGGGGCTGAGGCCTGGGCCAACCTTCCTGGCCTTGTGCAGGGGTGGAGGGTCCCACATGATTCTGGGAAAGGCCATTGAGTCCCATTAGTGCTCTCAGAACTTTGACCATATCAGTGTTCCTTCCTGGATTGAATACTAAAAGCATGTAGTGAGAAAGGCCACAAAAGTACTAGAGAAACTCAGAAATCTTGGGCAAATCCATATCATACAACTGCACCTCAAATCTTTGGGTATAATTGTCCAAACATTGAAAAACAGGTTTTTGTGTGATAAGGTCAGAGTATATCCCAAAATTATAGGTAAACTTCTCATAGCAGTGAAACAGATTTTATACAGCAGTGCTCCCATTTGCTTTATTTGCCACCTATAACATAAGACTGCAAAACCCAATTATTCTTCATATAAGAATAAGCAAAAATTATGTTATTTGTAGAGACAAAGGGAGGAGGAGAGACAATTCATGTCCTCATCATCAGATAGGCATTAATGGCTTAATCAGGATCCAGGATTCTTATCCTTCATCACTATTCATCTCAGATAAGGCCACACTTACAGTACCATGTCCTGTTCTGGAGTCCCCAGTACAGGGAACTGTTTACCTTGCTGGAGTGAGTCCAGCAAAGGACCACACAAATAATCAAAAGACTGAAGCATTGCTCCTGAGAAATCACTCTGTGAGTTGTGACTGCTTAACCTGTAGAAGAAAAGACTCCAAGGAACTGTATCCATGTATATAAACTCGAGGGGTGTTGTGAAGAAAATGGAGCCACATGGCTCTCAGTGGTACCCAGTGACAGGACAGGAGACAATGGGCACAAATTATAAAAAATTTAATCTGAATATGAGGAAACACTTTTTTTACTATGAGGGTATCTGGCAAAAGTTACTCAGAAATGTTGTGGTGTCTCTATCGTTGAAAATATTCAAAGCCCAGATGCAGACAGTCCTAGGCAACAGGCTCTAGCTGCTCCTATTTGAGCAGAGAGTAGGCTAGAAGGTCTCATTCATTCCCTTCTAACCACAGTGATTCCATAATTCTGTGATCACTTTCAGCAGGAGATATATATGTATACAAATAAATAGAAGATATATATGTATACGTATAAATGGGACCATCAGCCAGATTCTCAGCCAGTAGAAATGGTTGTGATAGCACTGATAATTCCACCGCTCTAGAAATTCATCTCGATGAGCTCTTTGGTTTAATGCTACAAGGGTCCAAGCAGAAATGTCCAATTCAGACTGGTTTGTAAAGCACATATTAGTTATTTTTACTGCAAAATAGTCATTAGTGCTCCAATGCAACAAACAGCATAGATGTATCATGGATAAAAAAGCACAATAGCTAGCTCAGACTCTGAAACAGCAAAAGGACACGGTGTCTAAATTGAGACCAGCATGAGGAATCACTAAAGGTGGTCTGCATCCCTGGAAAAAGGGTGTTGTACTCCTTATGAGTGTGCATCCATTCCCTGTTGTGCTACATTAAACTAGAGATGTTTCCATTAGCTTGCTTAAACTTGTTTATTATGAGCATCATTTACTTCCTTTGAGATTTAAGTCATTTAAGTCATTTCAGAGAAGGAAGCTCCTATCTTACAATTTTCAGTCTCAAATTTCAGTCACTTTGAGCATATGAGCAATCAGTGAAGAGAATCTGGGAAACATGAAATCTGATTCCTCTATTTTACTTGGGGACTCTACGATCTGTGTGGTCACAAGGCTCTGTAACTCTATGTCAAATCTAACATATAATAAATAATTAGAAAAAAATGAAGTAAAACACAAGTTCCCTTATCCATTCACAATACTGCAGAAGCACCTTAGTATATTTAAAAGTACTGGAACAACTACTCTCTGAGCTTTCAGTTACAGCTGAAATCACATTTAAAAAGTTGATAAAGGAAATGTATCCATATCTAAAGCATTCCCTCTGATGAGGTGGGTTCTCTCCAGGCTAGGGGGGACCAACATCCACTCTTACATTTGCACTGGGGCATATACCAGTTGCACTAGTGAATAAAGGGCTAATTTGTTTTATTCCTAGAAGTGCAGTAGTAGTTGAGCACGAAGAATGGGAAAGATAAGGGGTACCTCAAGCATAACCCAAGGAGCCTGCAGATTGGTCCAAGGAGCCACATCCTGGAAGCCATCCTAGAAACTGAACCTGTTGAAGCTGCAATACTTCTTCAAACTACATGAGGGCCCTCAAACTACACTGCGAGGATGGCACACCTCCTGTCCCTGTGCCACCATGGCACCCACCCACCACAGAGGACAGGCAGGCAGAGGGACCAGGCACTTGCCGTTGCTCCAGTTGCACACCTGCACGCCCCCCTGCTCCCATCATCCCGTGGATCAGGCTTGCTTCACACTGTGCCTGCTCCGCATTCAGCACCTTTGCCAAAACTCATGGGGCAGGGATGGGGGAAATGAAGGCTCCCTGAAGACACCCCCCACTCCTGGGCGTAGGAAGAGTAACCTTCAGTCAGACTGAAGAAACAGGATGGGACAGCGGAAAAACATTGCAAACATTTATTTTTTAAATGACTCTACACTATCTACGTGGTACTACTCTCATCTGCAATGCTTGGAGCACAAGTTGTAGGCACGTCCAACTCCATCAGCTGCAGCTCTGCTATCTGACCCCAGCCCCAGTGGAGAAGGACCGCTTGGTGCTGGACGTGTGCTGTGATTTGCAGCAGCAGGAGCAGCAGGAGCAGCATTGCAGCTGCTAACAGGGAGCTCACTGCCTGCCCATGCAGCAGCGCCTGACTGCATCTCTGCCTGCAGGCTTCTGCTCTGCTGGCTATTTCCACACGAAAGAATTCAGTTCCACACCTTTGTTTCATAGCACACCCATGTCACATGCCATTCTGTCACACTGCCCCTCTGCTGCCACCTCTCATGGGCCAACATCAAAGAGGAGGCACTACGTTCAGAGCAGCCCTTGTAACAACCACCCTTGCTTGCATTTCTCTCATCTGTCAGCTGCAGAGTAATGTAGGTTTCTCAGAAGCATAAGTACCCAAATATCACCAGCTATCAGCCACCTCACTTTGGACTGACTGGCCACCAATGCCAAGAGCTGTGCCAAGAGCTATTTCACAGGTAGAGGGACTACTTACCTCCCTAGGAGTAGAAACTGATGCTCCCTCTGCTAGGAAGTGAGCACGTGAGGCAGACGTTGGCAAATCCCTGTCCGTGATGTAGAAGCCATGGTGATGAAGGTGATGAATAAAACCTTTCATGCTGCCAACATCAAAAACTTTGAGAGCTCCTCCTCTGGCCAGTACTTCTGTTCTGAAGAACGGGTCCTCAATCACGATGAAGTCTCCGTCACTGCCCCACCAGATGGACTAGAAGCCATCACTTTCAACAACTTTCCAGAGATTGTTGAGAAAGGAGCAGGATGACACATCATTGGCTTTGGCGGAGCATTTCTCAGAGAGACCATGGCATCGTCTTTTGGCACAGACTTCCCCAGGAGAAAATGGAGAAGTCTTCTCCTCTTGGAGAGGTCCAAGGGCAGCATCCGCAGCTGCTCTTTTACCACAGAGTCAGCAGGCAGCAGATGCTGAGACTGCAGACTTGGTGTTTGGAACAGAAACACCCGATGTTTCTAAGGAAGGTGTGTCCATTGGACCTGTGAATTTTTCACCTGGGAAGAAATCCCTGTCCACAACCATTCCCACAGCCAACAAGGCTTGTCCTGCCAGCAGCAGCAGGAAGTGCAATGGCACCCATGCTGCGGGGAGTGGGACCTTCACAAACATCACCAGGGAGACGTTCCACTGCGTCACAGTCGCATCACATAGCAGAGAAAATTTGCTGGCAAAATGGGGCAGCCAGATACACGTTAAGTAAGGAAATAGGAACCAAGATATTTGTGCTACCCAAACCAACAGATAAAAAGACCTATATTTTCCTCCCTGCGGAGTATTTATTTAATAATGTCTTCATTGGCTTTATATATATATACATGTATATGTATACGTAGGCACACATATATGCATATACACCCATAGAGATATCAATATATGGCCTAACAGGTGTTTTCTGTGTTTGACCATAGGAAGTGAATGGGAGAAATATGGCTTTCATATGATAAAGACGAAGGAATTCCTCTGATCCCTTATTCAGTAGAGATTCATTAGTACTTCTCCTGTCCTGTGTTTTACTCTTAGGGAAAATTCAAGGGGAGTAATGCTTAGACAACACAGTCTTGTCTTGTATTGGTCACTCCGTGATTCAGAGCAAGCCAAGATGGTGAATAATACATGGTGAACACAATTATCTTTGATTTCTCCAACCGCCCCATAATCCAAAATCATTCATTTCACTCTAAATTGCCCAATTTTTACGATAGCACATCATTAAGAGTAGGTGGCCAACAGAAAGATCATCAGAGGAAAGAAGAGCAGGGCAGAATTTCTTGTCAGCAACCGTTCCCACAGCCAACAAGTCTTGTCCTGCCACCAGCAGCAAAATGAAAGTCTCTTTGTATTTAATTTAAAATATCTGAATGTAGACCAAAATGTACTCAGGAAAATATCCCCCGCATAGTCTTAGATGGGTGCCTCTTGGTCATGCTAACTACTTGAAAGCTTTATTTTTAGACAGATGGAAGTCAAATCGTGAAAAGAACAGACAGAGCACAGATGTAAACTCAGTTGTGCTAATGCAGAGAGTTTGAATTTGATACTTATTAAAAAACTTTTATAATTTTTGTTTTTACAGAATATATTGCTAGTGTTCATTCTAATGCACAATAGATTTTATGAACCTTTAATTTTGTAGAAAAGAAAAGATTTCCAGCTCTCATTTGACAAAACAGTAAAAATCTGTAGATTTAGTGTATACCTGCTAAATAAAATCATGTGCAAGATTATGGATTTTCAAATAATTAAAACATAATTTTGGAAAAGGGTCACATTAAATTTTTTTTCCAATTCATTTAATCTTGATGTCCTTAATTCAAAGATCAATTATTTCGTAATAACATTGTGCATGATTTTATGAGCATAATAGCTGAATGGAGATTTAAGGTAGAGCATATGAGAGTTTAAAGAGTGCCCATTATTTCTCAACATGCAATACAGTAGCAAAAGAAATTAAGCAGAAGAAAAGAAAGTGCTTCAAAGCAACAGCTGTATTTATGAGGGAACCTCCTACACATCTGGACCAAAGACCTTACATTTTCCTGTATCTCCCCTGATACTATCTACATACTGCAAGTGCTTCCTGACTGTCAATTCACTGTTCAAATCAGTGAATCAGGTAGAGGAATGGCTTTCTGTGCAGTCATAGAAGATGAGAAAAGAAAGGAGCAGCACAAATTACCGTCACCTCATTCTACAGGTGACTTTCATTTTGAGACTTCCATCTCATTCCTTCTTCTTACCCAGGTTCGGTACCTGCTTTCTCACAGAATCACAGAATCATAGGTGTTGGAAGAGACCTCTGGAGATCATCTGGTCCAACACCACAGCTAAAGCTGCAGGTTCCCTACAGTAGGTTGCAGAGGAAAGCATCCAGGCAAGTTTTGCGTATCTCCGAAGATGTGCAAAAGGAGGCATGAAGGAGATTCCACAGCCTCATAGATTCATAGACAAATCTCACTTGAAGACATGCTGTTTTCATCTGTCTCTGTGCTGAATGGCAAAACTACAGGCAAGGATTTTTTGCCTAAGGTTGATGACCTTTGTAATTTTGTGGCCCATGGCCTACAGGAAATTAAAGGTAAGACATCGCTAAACAAACACAAGCCTTTTCCCACACTGGTGATTCATATTAACAGGTTCGTCAAAAAGGCCTTTACTGTAATTTCTGATTGTATGGCAGTTAAAATTCATTGGACATTTCATTTTGAACCTTGCAGTAAGGTCAAACACAACACACTAGGAAAATCTATCAGTGACCCAGATTAGCTAAGCTTCTTCCTAGACTTCACTTCCAGGCACTCTGGTTTGAGGGCACCAGATCCTTCAGGGAGGAAAGCTAAGCTGTTCCTGCTTACCAGATTACCCAGAGACTTCAAAGTACAGTCAAATAATGTCCTGCAGTAGCTTTAGGTTCTTCAGCCCTGCTCCTGACCAGAACACTAACCTTCATTATATTCAACAAAAAGACCACACAAAGTACTTGATTCTCTTGGCATAATTTCTAGACTGTATTATTTCGGTCCAGTAGAATATCTAATTTTAGATACCAAATCCTATCCTTAATTAAAATCATCACGTTGTCTGTAACACTAAAAGGCACCATATGGCTTTATGCCACTAGAAACCACCATCTCTAATAGCCTTTTTCCTGTTGCTAGCAATGATACAAAATGGAATTGAAGAAAATTGAACAATTTCACTTATTTAAGCTTATTTCCCAAAGGCTTCAGTTCAGCACTTCCAGAATAAGATCTCCGTCCTAAGTCAGTGGGTGGGAAGTACAAAAACAAGTAATAAACTGAGCTCTTGAAACTTTAATTTCCCAAACCCCAGCTGTAACTTGATCTACATTATAACAAAAAAGAACAAACAGAGAATATAAAGCCTCTCCAGAAAGTAGTCTTCTTCCTACCTCTATGACTACTGGACAATCCAAAAGCTAGCTGGGGTCACAAGGTTTCACATTCACAAATGCTAACAACTACCCAGTTAAAATGTTAGAACCCCCTGCTGAAGGTAACAAAAAGGAATCCAAATCTTTTTGTCTTTACCCACTTCCTTGTTCTGCAGGCAGTGAAGAATGCAGTCATGGACTGGGTTCTTGGACATTTCATTTTGAACCAATTCTAACCACAGAGTTCACTATTAAACTTTAGAAAGGTAACAGGGGCCTAGGCTAAAACACAACATGATCTGCTGGCCTATGCAAACACCAGTTAACTTCTTAATTATGTGGCTGTAGAAGAACAGAAATATAAGATGACTCTAAATCTGGAAATCTAGCTCAAATTTAATTCCAAAAGTGATTTTACATCAGGGAAATGTTGCTAAGTGACAGTGAATCTATCCTTTATTGAAAACAGTTTTCTGTGTAAGAAATTCAGTTGAGAACGGTTCTCTGCTGTGCTAGACTGCCAAATACTAATCCACCTAGAACTACATTCAAGCAATATTAACCTACAACATGAGGCAACAAAAAGCATTATCGTTTTTTGGCACAGCCCATTTCTAATCTATCAGGACTCGATGGCATCTGGGAAAAGAATGATCCCAAATGTGAATGGTAATGTCCACCACACTACAGTAGAAATATTATAAAATCTGGCTATAATCATCAGTAGACTTTTTTCTTTCACTTATGGTTTTTCAGCACGTATATGAAATAGCTATATAATTTTTTGAGTTAAAACATGCCTTATTTTTATCGATAACCTAAAATGAAGGGTAACTTTTTGCCCTAAAATAACACCAGTAGCTCTCTAACCCTCCATCTATATTTTTAGGTCACTAAAAACCACATATTTCAGTTTATAGCAAGTAATTTCCTAACTCTGAAGCTCTTGCAGAAGCCTGAAATAAAACGTCAACCTTTGAATTTCTTTAACCTAATTGCAAAGCTCCCCAAATCTGAGAGGTATCACTTCCCTCTACTAATCTATCTGCCCCAGGATTTCTGGAAGCATATAGCAATAAACTGGTTTACAGAGGCATTAGATTTACTAGCCCTACTTTTTAATCCTACTTTGTATCATACTCCAGGTCTACAAACCTACACTAGATGTTTGATTATCTCCTAAAACCATGCTAGAATCCAAACCCTGAGGGATTTGTTGAATCTATGAACTCATAGAGATGAATATAATGAAAAATCAGATTTGGGTGTCATAAAATATCTTCCTAATTTTCATGGTCATGCAGCATTCAACATTATAAAAAAAATCTTCTGTATTTTACTGCTCTCACGCTGACCAAATACCTTATCAATGCAGTGAACAGCAAACAATAAAATCTGAAAAATGAAAAAAACAATGTAGACTTCAGCACTATTTTCCTAATTCAAGAATCCACAAGCATCAAGCAATGAAGTATTCAGCCAGTGAAAATTGGATATTAGGAAAAATTACTTCTCCAAAATAGTTGTGAGGCATCAGCACAGGCTGCCCTGGGAGGTGGTAGAATCACCAACCCTGGAGGTGTTCAAGAAACGTGTAGGTATAGCAGAGAGCCATGGTTTAGTGGGCATGGTGGTGATGGGTTGGTGGCTGAAGAAGATTATCTTAGTGGTCTTACCCGTCCCTTTTTCCCGTCCCTGAGCCCTGCATCCCTACACCTCTGGGTGGGGACTGGGGTGGTAAATCCCCTCCCGCTGTGAGGACAGAGCAGGTCCAAGACCGCCTCATGAGACTGAATGTGTACAAGTCTATGGGGCCGGATGGCGTGCATCCCAGGATTCTGAAGGAGCTGGCTGAGGTGGTGGCCGAGCCGCTCTCCATCATATTTGAGAAGTCGTGGCTGTCAGGTGTGGTCCCGGATGACTGGAGGAAGGGTCACGTCACTCCCATTTACAAGAAAGGGAGCAAGGAGGACCCTGGGAACTACAGGCCAGTGAGTCTCACCTCTGTGCTTGGGAAGATCATGGAACAGATCATCCTGGATGACATGCTTGACCACATGAGGAAAGGGCTGTGATCCGTGACAGCCAGCACGGCTTCACCAGAGGAAGGTCATGCTTGACCAATCTGGTGGCCTTCTATGATGGAGTGACGGCATTGGTGGACAAGGGAAAGGCGACCGATGTCATTTACCTGGACTTGAGCAAGGCCTTTGACATGGTCCCCCACCACATCCTTATCTCCAAATTGGAGGGATGTGGATTTGATGGGTGGACCACAAGATGGATAAGAAACTGGTTGAAAGGCCGCAGACAGAGGGTGGTCATCAATGGCTCTATGTCCAGGTGGAGGCCGGTAACGAGTGGCGTCCCCCAGGGGTCTGTCTTGGGACCGGTCCTCTTTAACATCTTTATCAATGACATAGATGATGGAATTGAGTGCACCCTCAGCAAGTTTGCTGACGACGCCAAGCTGAGTGGTGCGGTTGACACGGTTGAAGGAAGGGATGCCATTCAGAGGGACCTCGAGAGGCTAGAAAGGTGGGCCCGGGTGAACCTGATGAGGTTCAACACGGCAAAGTGCAGAGTTTTGCACTTGGGCCGGAGGAATCCCAGGCATCCATACAGACTGGAAGGAGCGGTCCTTGAGAGCAGCCCTGGGGAGAAGGACCTGGGGGTTCTGATAGATGAAAAACTTAATATGAGCCAGCAGTGTGCCCTTGCGGCTCGGAAGGCAAATGGTATCCTGGGCTCCATCAAGAGAGGGGTAGCCAGCAGGGACAGGGAGGTGATTGTTCCCCTCTACTCTGCTCTTGTGAGGCCCCATCTGGAGTACTGCGTCCAAGTCTGGAGCCCGCAGTACAAGAAAGACAGGGAGCTGTTGGAGAGGGTCCAGAGGAGGGCCACAGAGATGATCAGGGGACTGGAGCACCTCCCCTATGAAGACAGGCTGAAGGAGCTGGGCTTGTTCAGCCAGGAGAAAAGAAGGCTGCGGGGTGACCTCATTGCAGCCTTCCAGTACCTAAAGGGAGCCTACAAACAGGAGGGGAATCAACTCTTTGAAAGGGTGAGTGACAGCAGGACAAGGGGAAATGGTTTTAAGTTGAGGGAAGGGAGATTTAGGTTGAACGTCAGGGGGAAATTCTTTACAGAGAGAGTGGTGAGGCACTGGAACAGACTGCCCAGAGAGGTTGTGGATGCCCCATCCCTGGAGGTGTTCAAGGCCAGATTGGATGGAGCCCTGGGCAGCCTGGTCTAGCATTAGGTGGGTTGATTGGTGGCCCTGCATGTGGCCCGGGGGTTGGAGATTCATGATCCTTGAGGTCCCTTCCAACCCTGGCAATTCTGTGATTCTGTGATTCTGTGATACCCAGTCTTAATAATTCTATGATTCTATGTGGGTTCCCTAACTGCTCAGATGTGGGAATACAAGAAAACCTGTTCAGAGCAGAAGCTGTGGAGCAAGATAAACAGCATGAGAACCAAGGACACCTCTAGAAGAAGAAAGAACATCTCACGGCTCTGATTGGATAAGTGCCTGTGTGAATGGTTGAAGAGCATTTTGTAGAATGCTCTGTTGCCATGTAAAGGTGGATGGGAAAGTTGTAGGGGTGGATGGGAAAGCTAGAAAACTTGTGAAGGTATATAAGTGATGTGAGAACTTGTAATGAACGATTTGGATCATTCACATCTGAGCCCGTGCATCAGACGCTGCAAACGGCACCCACTGCGTGGGGCAAATGAAGCCGAGGCTGAGCGAACCCGGCCCGGCAGCGCCGCCCGCACCGCCTGCAGGACAGAAGGTGAGCAGTCGGGAACCACGGGGAGTTCGCTAACGAAGGAGCAGCAAGGAAAGCTTGCAGCATTACGGTTAGTTTTAACGTTTCAGAATCAGCCTGTATCTACCTCAGCGTTAGTTACTTTTCTCAAATGGATAAGCAAAAACCTCCCTGAATTTCCGAAAACTGGATTCTCTTCTGATGGAGAGCTTTGGGACAAAACTCCGGGAGGCTTCTATTACTAAAGACAGAACGGCTGCTAAACTTCTACCTGTTTGGCAACAAATCATGGAAGGGCTTAAACAAATTCGACAAGGAAGAATTTCTTCCGACTATTCCCCATCGCCCTCCTCCCACTCCCGCCGCTGCCACCCGGTGCAGAAAGCAGCGCTGCTCCGGATTCGATCCGCGGCTCCGACTCCACCCCTGACCGCGGAGAAGAGAAATCGCACCCCCCCTTTCGCAAGCTCCGTCCAGGACCCTTGTCGGCTCTCGCCCTCCGCTCCAATCCCGACGCTCGCCGCGCCGCTGCCTTCCTTCTCCCCGCCTACGTCGCCTGCTGCTGCGTCTCTGCAGCCTGCGTGTAACTTGATTAAAAGCAATAATGGACCTGCAGATACTTCTAAGGCCACACGAAGTGTGAAGTCTTCCTCCAAGAATGCGGGGTTAGACATAATACAGGCATTCCTCGTTCTCCCACTGGACAAGCTAGCATTGAGCGTACTCATCTAACACTGAAATCCATTCTTAACGAACAAAAAAGGGGGAATACGGGAGACACACCACAAGAAAGATTATGTAAGGCTTTGCTTGTGCTGAATTTTTTGAATCTTGATCATACAGATACAACTCGTGTGGATCATCATTTCGGGGCCTCCCCAACGCTCAAGGAACGGCCAATGGTCAATGTTTGGAATACGGCCACAGGGCATTGGGAAGGTCCTCTACCACTGATAACTTGGGGTCGTGGATGTGCTTGTGTTTCCACAAGGACTGGACCTACACAGGTTCCAGCACGTTTGGCCTCATCTCAAGGCAGAAAATAGCATCCAGCCTTTATAATGATTGGGATTGTGTGCTTCTTATTTATTGGTATTGCTTTGTAACTTGTTAGATTGCAAATAGCAACAGTAGTAATGGTATGATATAGTGGGTGATTTTCCTGTGTTATCAATATAGTCTCAAGAATTAGAGTTATTAGGCATTATCTAGGTTGTTGTGTGTTTCTTTTATTTTAGTAGTAGATTGAATGTGAATTAAACAGGATTTAATATTACCAATGTTGGAATCTATGAGAATAGCTCATTTAATGTATTAGTAACACTTGGTTATGGTGCTATCAGCCTATCAATTAGCCTTTTCTTGGTTTGCAAAACCAAAATCTGGAAAGGAATCCTAGGCAAAGGGATAACCCTGTATTATAGAATGATTAACTCTCTTTCATCCCACTAATCAGGATTTTTAAAATATGATCACGCAGCACCTGAGGCAAAGGCACACACTGAGAGAGCTAACCTTGGTAGTTTATCATGTTTTGCAAGCAGGTGTTCCACTTGGGCTCTGTATCACGCACTGGCCATGCGGATGCAGCGTACAAATTGGAAATACCTTTTGGACCCTGAGAAGATTAAAAACGAGAGAATCTGTGATGGGTGAGAGAGGAAAAGTGCACCTTGTAGCAGGGGACGCCTTGCTGGCACTGCCTATCGCATTCACCACCACCATGTTCTTTCTCTCTTTTTCTTCAGGTTGTTGTTTCTCAAGGGTCAGTAAGTAATAATGCCCCTAGTGATACTCTAGCCCACTAATATTGATTCTATCTGACATGCAGAAAGCTGTACAACCATTAATTTTCTATTAGCCCAAAGGCACGATCATGAGCACTCTAAAAGCATCCGTTGTACAAATTTTAGTGATCATTCAAAATCAATATATCAGAATATATGAAAGTTGAAGACCTCTTTCTAAGCAGTTAGAGATGAACACAGAATGGGACCTTCAGGGATTTATTTCCAGATTGCAGAAAACTTGAGTTGCAGACCAAACATGTATTTGTTCTTTTTAGCAGGATAACAGTATTTCTTGTCATTATGATGTTTGTCTTTCTCACATTTAGAGTATTGTCAATCGAGGCCTTGGTGGAGTTATAATGATTATGTTATTAATATAATTAGTGTTATTATTTTATAGTATCGTAGTAGTTTGCGAATAAACAAAAAAGGGGGAGTTGTGGGAATACAAGAAAAGCTGTTCAGAGCAGAAGCTGTGGAGCAAGATAAACAACATGAGAACCAAGGACACCTCTAGAAGAAGAAAGAACGTCTCACAGCTCTGATTGGATAAGTGCTTGTGTGAATGGTTGAAGAGTGTTTTGCAGAATGCTCTGTTGCCATGTAAAGGTGGATGGGAAAGTTGTAGGGGTGGATGGGAAAGCTAGAAAAAGAAAACTTGTGAAGGTATATAAGTGATGTGAGAACTTGTAATGAACGATTTGGATCGTTCACATCTGAGCCATGCATCAGACGCTGCACTGAGAACCCTTTAAAACTGTAGTCTTTATTTCAGCCAGTGATTATGTATCCATATATTGAAAGATGAGCCAAGGCTTTGATCTCATGAGCCTGTTTCTAATTTCAGAGCTCTGCAGTATCCGGTCATGATCAGTTACAAAATCATAGCTATAATTATGGCTATGTGGCAGCATTTACAGCAAAATACAACTCAAGTCAGTGACTATTTAGAATAACATCTTATTTATTATGTATGTTAGCTAAGGAAAATCTAGTAGAAAATGTATTCTTCACATCTTCTTCCCTAAAACCTTAACCCTATCCAATGTCATAACCAGACTTGAATTAGCTCCTGGTGGCTGATAGCTATGACAAAATTGGATATGTGATATCAGCACATTTGATAACCACAGCTTTCTTCCTATCCCTGCACGGTGAAGTGAATTTTGCATTAACCTTAGATATTGAATCCTTTTCTCAAGATCTGCCCTTCTTCACTGTCACAGCACAGGTTTGTCATGATTATGGTTTCCAAGGCTTTTTACCAGACTTCACTGTTTTTAGCGTGGTGATAAAATAATGAAAATCATAAAAAAAAAGAAAATGATTGTTAGAAGTTTAGCTAGATATGCTTCCAAATGAAATACAAAAGAAATTTTTTGCTGAAATATGATGCTAAGCATTGAAAATTCTCTATGATGGACAATAAAGTACTCCAAATCAGAATTCTTTAATAAAGATATACATTGCCTCAGCTACTGCTAGCAGATGAAATGCACTCCTGACTCAGCTATCAGTACATACACTGGAAATAAAGCACAGCAAGAAGAGCCTGAAATTTCCAGCTAGGTCTTACTTGAATCTCAACACTGAAAGGACTGGTAGACAAGCTTACTAAACACTTTCTTTTTATAAAGGTTTTCTCTGTTCCCAGAGGAAAAAATAATTCACCTGGCAACTGTAATCTATTCTGTGGAGTCGAATCAATAATCGGCAGGAAGCAAAATAATAAATAACACTACCCTGCTGGATGGAAAGAAATGGAAATAAGATTTCTGGTGCAAATGAGGAATGACAGTAGCAAGGGGAAAAAAAAAAAACATGCTGTGTAACTCCATTTGCAAGAAAATGGGGTTTGCCTGCAATCTGACTGTGAGAGAACTAAAATAGGAACAAAATACCTTTGCAACATGTTCTGAACAGAATGTATTTTCTTTACTATAGAAACACAACTGTTCAGTAAAGTCTTTTTTATTCCACTTTTAGAACTTGGACAGGCTGCAAGGCTATTCATTTCACTGTTAGAAATTATCTCATTATCAGTCACACAGTAAAATTCAGAGCTGTATAACTACTATTGGAATCCTGCTGATAAGTAGACTAGTGCTGTAGGTCTTCAGGTTTGACTCAGGATGGCCATCAGTTCTCCCACAGAAGATGATTTGCTTCAGCAGTGCAAAGTGTAAGGCAGCCCTACTGGAGGAGGGGTGGGGACGGAAAGAGATCTTGCTCACAGATTTTCTTTACACTTCATGTCTCCATGTTTTTCTATTTGTGAAATCCACACGTATGTGTTAAAACACGGTAGCAATAATTACAGTAAGTAGACAGTGTTATAATAATGACAATTACATTCGCATCCCTTGCAAACTGCATGAAGATTTGTATGTCTTACGCATGAGGAAAATTAGGGGCTGCTACTGAATGTAACAGAAGATTATTTTAAATTCAGTACTCTTACACTTTGCTATTAGGATTTAATTCTTCTCATCTTAGCATGCTAATGCTTGTCCATTGTTACAGCCCATACTTCGAGAGTCTCCAGCCTACTGAGGCAATCACAGTTTAACAGATTTTTTTTTTTTTTTTTAAGAATGCTTAACTTGGAATTTTTGATTTATTTTTATTTTCAATGATGCTGCTGTCTGAATTAATGATTGCCACGACTAAATGTAGTTATTCATGTCTTATTAGAATGTATTAGTACAGACTTACCAAGAGTCTTACTGGACGATGCAGAATGGTCAGACCTTGACAGGGTCAGTCTCCAAAAGTAGAAAAAATATGCAGGACTTACAGAGAGTGAGTAAAATCTGAAACACTGGTCATATGTCAATAGAGTATTATTAACATATTTAGTACTTTTTCTCACAAATAAAAGCTTGGTATATTTTACTAGGAGTCATATTCACCAATTATAAGTTTTCAAGCAGAAAATGTATGATCACTCAGACAAAGTTATGAATATTGAAAAGGTCAAAATAATCTTTCACATTATTACAGTTCTTACTCCACTTATGGGAGACAATGGAATTTTTTCCCTAGCACACAAGATGAGCCACCGTTAGTTCATTCTTCTGATAAAGTTTATGAAAAGAACGAAAATTTACATTGAATACATTGACATTCGAAAAATCTTACCTCCAATTTAATCATTCTTCTTTCAAGATATAACAAGATCTTTCCTGGCTCTCTGCATGTAAATGATCTCTTGACTTATTAGAAATAGATCTGTAGACTTCTTCAGTGAGGCAACAGTGTTCTGGGAGTTTGTGCTTATTAAAAATATTAGTTCTCTCTACCTACTTTTTTAATACTTGCCAAAAAAGGCGAATGGAAAGAGGAGCTTATGTTGGCAGATGTTTCATGTTAAAAAATTTAATAGACGTTGTTTTCCTTAAATATGACAAAGTTAGATGTCAGACTTGAGAAAAGTAGCACACCGTCATCTGTACCGAATATCAATGCATAGCAATATCTTTTTATTTCATGAGTTGTAGTTTCTGTTATGTGATTGCTACAGAAGGGCTAGATGCCCACATTCATTTGTTTCGTTTCTCTTAAGTGATCTGACAACTAATGGAAGATGATAGATTTGTATCATCACTAAATAGCTGAACAGATTTCTAATGTGTGAAACACTTAATACCTTGAATATGAAACCAACATAGAATTAAGGATGGAAGGAAGGGAAAATGATAGGGAGAGGTATTCACTACACGTAGAAGTAAAATATAAAAACAAAAAAAAACACAACATCCCACCAATAAAATAAAAACACACACGTATCTCTTGCAGTGATGCAGATTTTTCCAGCATGCGGTTGGCACCCTAGCAAAAATTGCTTTTGAGGCAAAAAGTGGTGACATCTTGGAAGCATCTTCCTGTGACAAACACGAAAGTACAGGAGAGTCTGGAAAAAATCTCAGCGTCTCTTGTTGCTGGAAATTGCATTTAAGAAGGAAGCAATGAACTTCTATTTGATGCTGAAACACACGTACCATCTTTGTCTGACTTTCTTGGGTATTTATGAGCAAATAGGTTTCGGCAACAGAAAACACACCTGGTTTTATGGACTAGTCACTGACATAGATTGTGTGAAAATGAAAGATATTTCATTGTTTTAGTGTATGGAAAAATAAGAATTACAATGATGCCCTTGTCTGTTTAGCTGTTCTGAAAGACAGAGTCTTATGTAGAACATCTCTGTTGAACTAGCCATAAACGAGAAGTAGAGTGGACCATTCCCTTCAAGAATATACAGGACTAGTATTCAGGTCAAGGCAGTGATAACAGTGGAAAGGTACTGTAGGAATCATGATGAGTGGAACGTGTCCAAAGTTAGGAATACCACATGCCATACTGGTCAGCATTATCACAGAATTATTGTGCTGTTAGTCTTGCAAATTTTTGTATTTTGATCTCTAGTCAGAAACTGGAACACATGGCAATGACAGCAAATCTCAAATGTAATTTCATCCAGTGAAGTGCATTTATTTTGAATCTAGGAGCTGAACTGAAAGCTATGACAATTCTTTACTTGCTCTAAAATAATTAAATCTAAGGGAAGGAAAAAAAGACTAGAAAAGTGAAATTGTGTGTTACTGACGTAATTAAAATGCAAAGTTGGTTCTCTCTCTTTTTATTTTTATTTTTTCCTAGAAATAAAAAGAAGAGCTCAGAAAGAAAACCTTTTTGAGTGGACAGCTAAACTAATTAAAAGTAATAAATTGCCTATCTTGAGATGAAAGTATAGAGCACCTTTTAAGGATGCTACACAGTGTCATTCATTGCCATTAGAGGAGGATCGGAAGCATCAACTGATAAGTAGAATCTAGCAAACAACATCAGACAGGTTACAGATTGATTTCTTAGCAATCTCCTTTAATTTAAATACTTTGCTCAATACTGCAGCAAAAACATTGTCTCATTTATAACTCTGAGATGGAGACAGAGAGCAGTTAAAAGAGTATTAGCATTTGGAAAAGTGCATGGGTGATATACAAGCAAGTACAGTGTTAATTTAGGTCATAAAGACATTGACTTAAACTTCTCTGTAAAAATACAAAATGAAAATAACTAAAAATTATGACCAACAGCTCACAGGAAAAGATATGTTTGGAAGGCTGAATGTTATTTCTTCGTGGTCAATTCAACCACAGATAAACGAAGCAGATTCATTCAAAGGAAATTCAAAGGCCAGGATTCCAGTACTTCTCACGTCCCTGAGCCCTGCATCCCTAAACCTCCAGGTGGGGACCGGGGTGGTAAATCCCCTCCCACTGTGAGGACAGAGCATGTCTGAGACTGCCTCGTGAGACTGAATGTGTGCAAGGCTATGGGGCCGGATGGCGTGCATCCCAGGGTTCTGAAGGAGCTGGCTGAGGTGGTTGCCGAGCCGCTCTCCATCATATTTGAGAAGTCGTGGCTGTCAGGTGAGGTCCCAGACGACTGGAGGAAGGGTCACGTCACTGCCATTTACAAGAAAGGGAGCAAGGAGGACCCTGGGAACTACAGACCGGTGAGTCTCACCTCTGTGCCATGAGGAAAGGGCGTGTGATCCGTGTCAGCCAGCACGGCTTCACCAGAGGAAGGTCGTGCTTAACCAATCTGTGGCCTTTTATGACGGAGTGACGGCATCGGTGGACAAGGGAAAGGCAACCGATGTCATTTACCTGGACTTGAGCAAGGCCTTTGACATGGTCCCCCACCACATCCCTATCTCCAAATTGGAGGGATGTGGATTTGATGGGTGGACCACTCGATGGATAGGAAACTGGTTGAAAGGCCGCAGACAGAGGGTGGTCATCAATGGTTCTATGTCCAGGTGGAGGCCGGTAACGAGCGGCGTCCCCCAGAGGTCTGTCTTGGGACCGGTGCTCTTTAACATCTTTATCAATGACATTGACAACAAAATTGAGTGCACCCTCAGCAAGTTTGCTGATGACACCAAGCTGAGTGGTGCGGTCGACATGGTGGAAGGAAGGGATGCCATTCAGAGGGACCTCGAGAGGCTAGAAAGGTGGGCCCGGGTGAACCTGATGAGGTTCAACACGGCAAAGAGTTTTGCACTTGGGCCGGAGGAATCCCAGGCATCCCTACAGACTGGAAGGAGCGGTCCTTGAGAGCAGCCCTGTGGAGAAGGACCTGGGGGTCTTGCTAGATGAAAAACTTAATATGAGCCAGCAGTGTGCCCTTGCGGCTCGGAAGGCAAATGGTATCCTGGGCTCCATCAAAAGAGGGGTGGCCAGCAGGGACAGGGAGGTGATTGTTCCCCTCTACTCTGCTCTTGTGAGGCCCCATCTGGAGTACTGCGTCCAAGTGTGGAGCCCCCAGTACAAGAAAGACAGGGAGCTGTTGGAGAGGGTCCAGAGGAGGGCCACAAAGATGATCAGGGGACTGGAGCACCTCCCCTACGAAGACAGGCTGAGGGAGCTGGGCTTGTTCAGCCAGGAGAAAAGAAGGCTGCGGGGTGACCTCATTGCAGCCTTCCAGTACCTAAAGGGAGCCTACAGAGGGGAGGGGAATCAACTCTTTGAAAGGGTTGATAACTGCAGGATAAGGGGAATGGTTTTAAGTTGAGGGAGGGGAGATTTAGGTTGAATGTCAGGAGGAAATTCTTTACAGAGAGAGTGGTGAGGCACTGGAACAGCTGCCCAGAGAGGCTGTGGATGCCGCATCCCTGGAGGTGTTCAAGGCCAGATTGGATGCAGCCCTGGGCAGCCTGGTCTAGTATTAAATGAGGAGGTTGGTGGCCCTGCATGTGGCGGGGGGTTGGAGATTCATGATCCTTGAGGTCCCTTCCAACCCTGGCCATTCTGTGATTCTGTGATTCTGTAATGACCTCAGAAATCCGTGTATTTCATTAAACGAGCTTCAAAAAATTACTTAGATGTTTTATAGAAATGACTATTAAAAACATTGCCAATGGGCCACAGTTTCTATGCTACAAACATGGGAGAACATGCTATGAACTGTACAGTATACACGGAAGTTTAAAATTCATGCTACAGAATCATCTCTGGAACAATTTCTTTGATCTGTTATGAAATGGGATGTATAAATAAAAAACATCATAAAAATGAGAAAATTCAGATCAACACAAACAGAAGGGTTATACTATAAGGTCTATGAAACCATATCATAGACAATTTGCATCTTGCAGCATTGGTGGGTGTGAAAAATCAGAGATGTGTAGCATTTAAAAATAACAGCATTTTGAGAACAAAGGCAGCCTATCTTCCTGCCTTTCTCATTGTTTTATTTTCTGTATTAAAACACTATCTTACATAAAAATATACACAACCCTTATATTTTCTTATTATTTATTTTAAATCAACGGAGGCCTTTCAAGCTGGGTTACTCACGGAAAGAGATTAACTGATGGGTGACACAGACCAGCTAATAGTAGGAATGTATCACAGGTAACCATTAAAAAATAAGCAAACAAAAACAAACACTACCAATCCCCTCTGCAGGTGACTCAGCCTTACCTGATGCTAGCATAATCAAGGCTCATCACAGGAAAATGAGGAAAAAGGCACAATCTACACACAGCAATAATCACGTGTGTAATACCAACCAGTTGCTCAGTGTTTTAGCTAGGTTAAACTTTGTCACTCCTTAGAAAAAGAAAATGGAAGATTGTGGTGGATTGACTTTAGCTAACTGCCCATCCAGCTGCTTGTGGTCAAGATAAAGAGGTCACTCCCTAATGACCTAGAGAAGCTGTGGATGCCCCATCCCTGTAGGTACTCGAGGCTAGGTTGGAGGAGGAGGGTGCAGCCTGGTCTGGTGGGTGGAAACCCTGTCCATGGCAAGGGAATTAAAACTATATGGCATTTAATGTCTTTTCCAAGTCAAGCAATTCTATGATACTTTATCAATTAATTTAATTTCTTGCCAATTAAAATTGGAAGAGAATGGTAAAACCACCTTCCCCCAAGGTGAAAAATCAGCTCTTCCTCCCATACTCAACATCACTCATCCATTCCTGATGAGAGGTGACGGTCAGTTCATAATACTATTTTCTGTCTTTCCTTCCTCCTCGGTTTTCCTCTGCTCCAGCATGGGTCTATTCCATGAGCCACAGTCCTTCAGAAGCACTCAGCTCCAGCATGAGCCCCCCATGTACTGTAATTTCTGCCGGCCTGAGCTCCTTCTTGGGCTGCAGAGTAGATACCTGCTCTGACATGGTCCTCAGTGGGCTGCAGGAGGACAGCCTGCTCCTCCCATGGGCCTCTCCTTGGTTGCAGGGAACTTCTGCTCTTCTCTTGGAACTCCTAATTCTTCTGAACTGATCTTGATGGCTTCAGGTTTTCTTTCACATTTTTCTCATTGCTCTCTTAAAAGTTGCTACGTAGCAATTATACTCTTTTTTAAATACCCCATTTACCTTGACATAATGACACTGCTGCATTTTTATATTGGGTTTATGTATATCCTTCTCCCTGAGATGCCTCTGTGTTACCAAAGCTTATGGTTTTATTGTTAGTCTCAAGCTACTTCACACTTTTTAATTGAGAGCCTTCTGCTTTACACAGAACAATCCAGACATCCATTTGGTTTAGAATGCACTTCTAGCCTTTGGGGCAGCAGATTAAATTTGGAAAATGTGACTTTTAACAGATCAAACACCAGAAGTCAGTTAAAGTGAAATTGGTTGCTACTTCTAGAGCACATGGCTATGGAGCAGATTTCACAATTAATGGAACTTTCCAATAGTACTCAAGCACCTCAGCAGTCTAGATAAGGTAGAGCAGCCCAGGATCTGCAATATCGTGCTGTAGACGTATATCAGCAGTTTTACACTCAAGAATTTTCTGCTCTGGCAACACTGCAAGTTGTCTTTTTTAGAAGCGATGAAGGACCGATTTAAAAGAATCTTTAGCAAATCCACAACCCCTAGAAAACATCATCCAAAAACTTGTTCCATTTATTTTGAATTTGAATTCATAATCAACAAGCAATTAGGAAGACAGAATTGTGTCGTTCTGTGTAAACTCTGCTTCTACAAAAGCATTTTAATCCCTAGATTAGACATTGCAGAGGACATGACAAAGCATAAAGACATGGTGAGGTACTTTAAGTACAGTTTGAATCTCCCCTAATTATTACTCAACTCCTTTTTCAGTGCAATGCTATGTTAAAAAGGCACATGAATGCCCCTCGCTGAGCAAGAGAATACAATTAACAGCAAATATTGCAGGGTCTGAAAATATAAATAGCAAGTCTCGATACTGAGCTCTCAGCTACAAGTTAGAACATCAAAAAGCTTTTTCCATGTTTGGAGGTTTTGTGCTGAAAATAGTGAGTGGTCCATGACTTGGCATTGATTTACATTGTGCAATGTGTACTTCCTGATCAAAGTAAGGATAAAGATACCTCCAGACCTCTGACTTCGATGATGGAAGTAGTCTGATGCTGTTGTTTAAATAATAGTTAGAAGGAACCTTGACTTGTTAATTTTTCAGCATGCTAAATTAGCTTACATGGCTACAAACATAATAGCAGAACTGTTTAGGAGACAATGAGCTAAGATTCTTCACTGAAATTACGTATGGAAAACTACAGCTCCTGATGTCTCATAGAAGCTTGTGCTTTGATGCTACCCACCAAAAGACTAGAGCTGCCAGTGTTTCAAGCACTCTCTGACCAATATTACCAGCCAAACAGAACAGTGGCCTGCCACAGTAAGCTAGTGTAGAGACAACTGATGATCATGGTGTGTAGTGTGAATGAACTGTGCATTTCCAGCTGGCTATACACCTATTTCCAGCTGGTTATACACCTATGCAGGTAACAGGTGTAACAACCCCTGAATGTATTCCTGAAGGTGTTCAGGCCATGCATCATAATTTCAGTGGTTACCTAAGAAAGCATCTCATGAAAATGTCCACTGAATTTTGTACACCGATGACAAACCTTGATGAGTCTTGTAAGCTAATTTTGAGCCAATCTCTGCTGTGTTGAATGTCTTTTTGTGAAAAGAAAAAATAAGAATTAGTGCATTCTATCTTTGGAGGGGAGTTAGGAAATGGATACTGCTGAAATTACACCTTTATATATACAAACAGAACACGCCATTAGTTCTAGTAGCTGTACAATGTATCTATCAGTAAGGATATCTGATGTGTTCTGATGTAAGTGAAAATGATAAACCATATTTTCTCTGAAGCATTTCTTTTAGATCAACCTGAAAAATGTTGATTTTCTAAAAAGATATGGATCACAAGTTGTTCATCACTATTCTTAGCACTAAGAATCAGAGCATTGCCTGACTAATTTTCTTTCTAAGAACAGAGTGGACTCATTTTAATTAAAAATAGGTAATGCATAAAGGGGAGGAGATTTTTTTGTCAGTTTGTTTTGAAAATGAGTGACTTTCACAAAACCAAATTTCCACTAATTTCTTCTGAGGAATTACTCAACTTTCCACTGTATATTATTAAAATTATAAACCTTTAGGTGTTCTCAACAATAACAATTGAGATGCCGATAAAAATGTTTGCAGAATAAGTTCTGCATTAATGATATGGATCTATATAATATTTGTGAAGTTGTCATATAAAAAAATGATACATCAGCTAAAGGGAACCAAGCCAGTATCTGTGTTTTCAGAAACATATTTCAAAATAACTTTGATATAGTTGCAGCGAAGAACTAGTCTAGGAATTTGAGAATTCTAAATTATTTGCTTGTAAAATGACTTCTAATTGACTTCTCATTTCTGACCATGAAGACTGAACTCAAAAAGTAATGTCCTTTTTTTTTTCTTCTTTTCTTGTGGCTATAAAATTTTTCATAGGGGCAAAAAAGTAGGTGAAATCACTGAACATAAGAGTTTAGACTGGTATATGAAGGCATGTGCTATAGTCTGTTCCCAAAATACTCTACTGTAGAACCAGAAGCAGAAATGAGTTACTCCTGGGTTTTACATAAATATGCACTTTAAAACCACATCAGGGATAACAGTTTGCTTACCCCCTGTATTTGAATGATGACAAGTCCAGAGAAGCTGGCTGGTTTCACGTGTACTCATATACAAATCATCCAAGATGTATGGATGGTTTGGAGGATGGGAGAAGTAGTGATATGCTCACTTTCTGTGAATTGTGAATCTAAGTACCTAAAAAGGTAAACAGATAGCCAGTGTTACATACACACTTGTGAAAATGTCCAAAAATTCCTACAGTCATTTAATCATACAAAGAATGCTAAACAGTGATAAGCACACACAGATTGGCAGCAAGGAGCAGTTTACAAAACTGGGACCATTTTCACTTCATTTTTATTTAATAGTAGTGTTTTGATGTCTCATCCAAGCTGAGATTTTGAAGCAGAAATACTTAATTATTAAATATAAAACTTCAGTTTAAAGGGTCCTGACTAACTCAGAACAGACAAGACCTCAGTGCTGGTTAGGTCACAGACATTTGAAGTCTGAAGGTTAACAAAAGTTAAGTTCCTTAATTAATAGCAAGAATAAAGAAACAAGAAGTAACCAAATCTCTCTCTATGGTTAAAATGAACTTAGAGAAATGGCCCTTTAATCTCACCATGGAGACCCTAAGCCAAGGCTAATGCAATGCTCAAAATACCTGATGTACAACCATGTTAAAGGAGAGAAAAGAGAATCATAGAGTCATAGAATGGTTTGGGTTGAAAGGGACCTTTAAGATCATCTAGTTCCAACCCCCTGCTATAGGGAAAGAGAAATACTGAGATAAGATTCTTATTAATGAACATCATAGGAACATCTAATGGCCTAACAGAACTGAAACTCCACTGAGAAAATCATTCTGAAAAATGGTTTATCCATAAAAAGTATCTGTAACCTTCTTGCCATAGTAGCTAACAGGGCTGTAATGGGTGCAATTATGTCTAGAAGAAAATCCTAAAATTTCATGAGATTTTTGTCCTTGAATTGGGAAGATTTCCAAGTGTTTCCATTTTTAATAGGCGAGGAGTTCAAGAATTATTTATTTAGAGAACATTCAACTTTGAAAACCTTACTTCTGTAGGAAAATGCTTTTTTAGATTGACTTTTCCCAACTTCTTATGCTGTTGTTCCCTCAAGCCTGTATCACTGATAAGAAAAACTCCTAATTGAGGCTGTAATGCTTATGATATACTAGCACCATAATACTCACATAATGTGTGCAAAAATATCATCAAAAGGGGGATTACAGTAAATCAGCAGAAACTTTCAGGGCTCAGATGGCACTCAGAGACTGCACTGCCCCTGACATGCTCTTTCCAAGTCCCCATCCCAGCCTTTGTTTTCATACGTTGTTTTATTTTGCTTCACTGCTTTCCAACAGTGTCCTAAAAGCAAGATGAAAGCTTTGGAAGGATAAAGCAAAAATTTTAAAGGAGGTCAGGATGGAATAGATGAATTTATATCTACCTACATCAGATTACAAGCATTTCATCCCCTAAACAGACAGAATTCCACACAATTGACAAAGATTTTTATAACTGACATCAGTTGACCGTAGCATTTTTTACCCAGTGCAAAACAACAATTTAGTAATTAAGTTGCTGCTGAGTTTTTACTATAAGCCTAATTCATAAAAGAGATGTACCTCTGTCCTCCATAGGAGTCAGTCTTTCTTTATACCACCTCCCTTGTTTTTGGAATGGATAATCTCTTTCCAAGGAAGTTAATGGAAGAATATATTTAAAAAAAAGAAAAAAAGAAGATATTCTGAGATGCACCTTTTTTTCTTTTTTTTTTTTCAGCAGTGTGTGAATGGGAATATTACAGCAGCACTTGCAGTTAAAGACTTCATTTTTGTGTTGTATGAGTTTAGCCCAATTAGGTTGGGATTTGCACTCAGAAAAGAAGGGAACTGAGATGAAATCAATTCTTAGGGCCCTAAGATTCATAAAGTTATCTGGATAAGCACTTTAAATTGCAAAGTAATCAATGAAAGGAGTATTTAGAAAATTACTAAAATTCATTATAGAATAATGTGTTGCTACCATTGTAGAAATAATAAATACAGACTAATAATTGTTAATTTATATAATTGCTGCTGTTCACCCATTTCAACTGTATAATCAGTTGTCAACGGTTTACGGGCTGGTTCGGCCCGGTTCCGTGACTAGCAGGGTGGAGGGATCCACAGATCCGCACCTCCGGATAAAGGAAACAGGGGACCCAAAATAATTGAAAACAGCGGCAACGATCTGAGGGGAAACAAACTAATTTACTAAATATAGTAACAGCAAAATATAATGAGAGAGAGAGAGAGAGTGTGCGTGAAAGGTGGAAAGGTCTCACCACAACGCTGAGGTGAGAAGTGCAGTCCGGTTGAGCCGATGAAGAAAAGCAGACGGAGACGAGCAGACGGCGAAGCGCAGGCGAAGAGGAGCAGGCGAAGAAGAAAGATCAAGTGACCTTGTTGGGAGTTACATCTCCTTGCTGACCGCAAAGGCCCCTGGGGAATGTAGTTGTTCTTCTCCTCCAGACAGGCACCCGGAACTTGAGCATCCACAGTCGAACATTACATGATGTTATGATGTGGAATACAGATAACCAAAAATCATAAAACTATGACATCAGTCCTCTTTAGTATTCTAGAGAGTGAATTTCTGGAAGGAGGGAGTAGTAGGGTTCAAATCAAATAGCTGGGACCTTCTTACTTTTGAAGGCTTTCCCTGTGCCATGGGATTTAAACAGGTTGGCACTGATTTAAGGTTAGGTCAGTCATGTCTATGAATCAGTGGTGTACATGCAACCTTATAAACTGGTGTCCATAAGGATTTAAACAACAACAACAAAACCAAAATAAAACAAACAAACAAACAAAAAATAGAAGGAGATAAAGCAGAACAAACAAGTCTAAGAAAATAAATTAATTAAAAATAATTAAGAGAATGAAGATTACAAAACTCTCACTGAGAGGGTCTGGCTGGCATGCCCATAGCCTAACTGTGGTAGGGAAAAACTGTTCCTTGAGAACCCATCTTGTCAATCTGAGGTCAAAGAATTGCATTTTAATAACAGTCCAGTGGACAATAAATCACATCAGGGTTATTTCAGGAGTTGGACTCGATGATCCTTATGGGTCTCTTCCAACTTGGGATATTCTATGATTCTGTTATTCCATGATAAGATGCTGGGAGTTATAAAGACATCTAATTTTCCCCTTTTTTTTTGTGAAAACTTTTTTTTTTTTTTTTTTTAATTGAGAAATAACATGAAACCACTTGAACCAGAGTCTTTTTACTTTGTGATCTTGGAATGTTGTCCTCACAGTTGGGCTCTAAGACAGGTACTCTGTGCATAGGAGCTATGAACACAGGAGTGATGAGGTTTGAAGAGACAGCTCTGCAATACAACAGAAGAAGCACCTGTAGCTTGTGGATTTGGCTATTTGTTCTCCAATTAAAAAAAGAATGAAGTTTTCAGAGCTCTTAAACAGTGTTAGCTGTTAAAAAGCACTAGTTAAACAAGAGAAATCTCATCCAGTCAAGAGGGTGAGTATCACAGATGAGAGCAGCATGGTTTAAGTGTCTGCCACACACTGCCTGATAAAGAATAGGGCACAGATAAAGCCCTTCAATTGCATCTGAAATGTAATGCTCTGTTCTGGGCTCACTAGTTCATGAGATGCTTGGTGAGACTGATGCAGTGGTGGGCCCACAAAGGCTGTTAGTGAGCTGAAAGCTATGCTTTGCAAGGAGAGTCTGCAGTTTGTGTTGCTCAGTCAAGAGACTACCTAATGGGAGAGTTTAGACAAGAGGTTGAATATTCCCAGATATGAAAGACAACAGAAGAAGCAGTGAACACAAATTGGAAAATGGGAAATTAGAAATGGAGAAAAAGAAAATTTCTTCATATTAGTGGTCAAATTCCAGTCATTTGGGGATACTGTGGAATCTCCACCTTTGAATGCATCAGAAATGCAACTTGATATAGACAGATGACCTATGGAGATCAATTTGAACCTACATTTATCTGTGTTCTTTTGATGAGCTCTGCAACATCATTGCATACTTTTGGCTTTATCAGCAAAACAGAATGTTTCCTAATGTATTTTCTCTTTAGTGTAGTCAGCAGCATGGCTCAGATTTGGGGGAAATAAGCAGTGCAGGATGTAGGAATCAGAAGGTTCCTTTGCCTTTGAAATGGCTGTATTGAGAGGGAATATAGAACACTAGAAGGAAAATGGAAATAATAATCTCACAGATAAAATGCGAACAAGAAATACATGAAGATACTTGATCTGACAATATGAGTTCAAATTTTATTAGCATACTCTAGCTTGGCATTTGACACTCACTTTCTGTGATGACTGAAGTTACTCCTCTGAGATGATTTTATTTCTAATTTAAATCAGATGCTCTCATAGCTCTGTACAGCACCTGCTTTATATCTCAGTTTCTCACTCTAAGGGAAAACAGAGAGAATATTTTTTTAAAGCCAAATTTTAAATGCCAAAAAAAATTAACATACAAATGGGAGCAGATGTTGCTTTCATAAAGGTTCATAGCACACACACAAACATCAATAATACACAATGCAGAGACTTTAATCTCCTTCTTCTCATTCCACGTTGGAAATATTTTGTAGTACATCACTGGCATTGGGAAAGATGGCCATTAGTTTTGTAGTCAAAGTCTGTTTTTCATTTTCTTTGTATCATTATATTTACTCCCAAAGAACCAACAAAATGAACCAACACAATTTCCTCCTGGGTGTGTCTTAATTCAGAATGACTAAACAACTTATTTCTCTGTGGTGCAAGTGATTTCCAAGTTAGTACCAAATGCCAATATTTGAGTCACAGGCTGTTAGGTGCAGCTGACATTGTCTGCACTCTGATTTTCTGACCCATATCTAATTCATAGCCCATACTCTAGTGAAGTCTTGAGGAACCACTATGTATTTTCTGCATTTTTAGTGGTAAAAAGTATTTGCAGTTGGTTCATTGTATAAATATAGCGTCTGATTAAAGAGCCTACAACATGTTATAATTACAATTAATTGTATGATTAGAATGAAGTACTTGAAGAGCACAGACTGAATTCTTATTTGAAGCTTGGACCAGAATCTCATCTGAGATTTGGGGAGGGTTGGTAAACTTTTTTATTTTTATAATGATTGAATTAATGTCTTTGCTTGGGTCAAAATCAAAACTGTAAATATGTGTAAGAAGATAAGCAGTAAGTGTACTGCACTTGTTGTATTTTGAATGAATGATATCTGGAATACCAAAATTATAAAGAAATAGAAAGGAAACGAAGAGAGAATTTGCCTGTGTGTCAGAGCATTATAATAATGCTCATTAATATCATACAGAAACTCTCTGACAGTACATGATGAAGCATGATATCCCATGGTGGAGTAGGATAGGATAATAAGCCACAAGAGTTGTAGTTGGTTGTTCGTGTTTTGTTCTTGTTGTTGTGTTCTGTTGTTTTTTGTTTTTTTTTTCATTTGCTTGTTTTTCTCTACTTCAAACTATGACATGAAAGTCCTTGCTATGAAGCTCCAAATCTCACACTCTTCAGAAGCCTGTGAGGCTAAAATAGGCTACTTACATCTTATCTATATCTGCATGTTTTGCATGTTAAAATGCTGCAGAGTGTTTAAATGTGAAACCAACAAGCACAGTCCTGGTTTCTGTCAATAACAATTTTAACCAAAGGGATAGGAAACAATATTACTTGTAGGTGATCTGTCAGCCAGCTGAACTGGTTGTTACTACCTGATGCTTCCATGTGGTCCTGTAGTCCAAGCAAAGCTTCTTGACTGTCCAAACAGCCTGGATTTGACTCTCATGTTGGCTCTTGTGTGGAGAGGATCAAGTCACTCTCCAGACTGGAGAGTTCAGGCAAGGGGCAATCACAGTAGACCATAGGAAGAGCAACCAGCTAGACTAGGCAGTGTGGATGACATGGCTTAAGGCACCTGACTGTGAACTGGAACTTAAATTCAAGACCCAGAAATCAAAGTCTTGCAGACAGAAATAGATTCTCACTAAAATCAATTGGTTTTTAGTTATGCATGTAATTTGGAATGTCTGAAGACTAATGCCAGAGAATCCAGCTGATGGCTGTCAGATTCCCAAAGACCTTGCCACCTGCAATGTCCCTGCATCTCTTCCCTGTCCCACAGGTGCTGCACTGGTGGACACAAAATCATCCACAGAGACAGTGAGTGTATTTCTGGGAGGAGACCATTTATTTTCATGGTTGACTAGAAATAGCAGGCTACCACACTAGCCACTAGGATTCAGGTTGCTTGACTGATAGAATAGAATCACATTTGTGATTTGCATCCCTTGCATGAACTTGACCACAGACAGTCACATCCGTGTACTATAGCAGCATTCTCTCTCAGTATTAAAAGTGGTAGTATCCAACTTCTCAAATAGCAAACTATTAAGCTTTCAAATTGTAACCTAAACCATTCATCCATTACTGGTAAGCTAGTGTTCTATTTCTATTCTCTTAATGATGGATCTTCCATCTCCTGTCGTTGACATGATAACCCTTCAAACAAGGTTTGCATCTCTTTAGGATTTCCTGTGAAAATAAGCAGATAAATAATTAAATGTTTGCATAACTAGAAGTTAAAGAAGTCAAATCAGAAGACTTTCCTGAACATGGAACTGAGGCAGGATTTTTTGTTTTATTCATTATTAACAGGAAGGAGACAGGGGAAAAGCACCAGCAAAAAAGCAGAAAGTTAATTACATGCATAACCTTCTGGTGTTTCAAAATTACATATTGACCTGAGGCAAACTTCCAGTTTCATCTACCATGATATTCTGTAAACACAGATATAAAAAAGGGCTTGTTCCTCTAGAATAATATAAAAATGCTCTGTTTTATTTTTTTGCTAAATGAGTCAATTAAACAGGTAGAATTATGCATTATACTATCTACCAAGTAAACTTGTAATCCTCTTTCCTCAATGTATGTAAAATTGTATGTTTTATATTATTCCAGAAAATGCATGAGATTCTAAACTCACATAAATGAAGCTGGGTTTGGAACTCACAAATACGCAATTGCATGTGACAGTCCTGCCAGTGCCTTCAAGGCAGATCATGTTTTTCAATTTAAATATATTACATTTTGATCTCTACCAATTTAGACACTCCTGCAGAAATCCAGCTTTCTAAATATTCACTATGACATTTCTTGAAGATCACGTGTCACTCAATCCCTTCTACCATCAATCACTTCAAAAATCTGGCCATTAGAAATCCAGAAATAGTACCTTGAAGGTTTTCTAGGGGAATATATCTCAGGAAAGCTGCGTTTTTAGGGCCTGTTACTGTTATTGAGAGTTGTAGCTGAGCTGTATTTATCTATTTTCTCCATGGAATGAGACTTATGTTTTCTTGCTTACCATCCAATGCAGCTCTTCCATACCTGGAAAAATCACAGAATAATTCAAGACCAATAAACATGAACAGAAATTATGATTTATTTGTGAGGAAACAGACCTAAGCAAAATTTTAAGAAAATCGTAAGTTGCTATGACTCTGGTTTGGTTTACTCCATTAAAAATGTAGCTAATGTAAATCTAAATAAACTAAGTAATGGGTGAGTCCCAGCATCTTGGCTTCTGTTTGGAAATAAACCCAGAACTCCTACTGATCACTGCAACTAAATTCAGAAAACAGAATAAAACAGAATACATCTCATACTCACTTCCAGACTGTATGTTTTGATGTGTTCCACTTTTAATGGAAACGTGCATATATCTGTTTGGCAGCCCATCTCTGCTCAGCAAAAAAGCCATCTCCCAATTCCTTGCTGAGCCTTTGCATTATATGTGTGTTATTCTGGCTCAGGGTGAATCTGCAGTTATTTGCACTGACTCACACTACGCCTTTGCTGTTGTACATGATTTTAGTCAGCTTTGGAAACAGCTCTACAGATTCCCCTATTAAAAGCAGTTGTTGCAAAGCTATTTACAAACCCATCTTCTTTATCTGTTGTTAAATGTCAGGCCCTTATGATGTTGTCACAAGAGGAAATGACCTGGCTGATCAATCTGCCAGAAGTACAGCCCTTTCTGGCCCTCAGGCTCTGCATTTTGTTGTTATTTGTCTCTCTTAACCTGATACATGATTTTAATTGCTGCAGAGCAATACACTTGCAACTGAGAAGGACTCTTGGCTCTGCAGTTGTTACCAATTACCCCTAGACTCTGTGGCACTCTCCAGATGTCTGTCTGGTAGCATTTCACTATTTTACCCTACCTTGTGTGTCATATCGCACACTCTGGTACCAACAACCAAAAGAGTGAAGATTGCTGCAATACAGTGAGATTGATTTACTCCAAACTTTTTCTGGAAAGGCCAGCAGTTTTGCAGTACCTCTCCCATCTCCCTGGCCCATAGTATTGGCCAGCATCAAAAATAACCCTCACAGCACATCCCAAATACTGGAGATTTTTGTTAACCTGCAGGAAAAAAAATAATCCAAGTGCCTGAATATTTCAGCCTAGAATATGTGCTTGTGATCATTGACGTGTTCTCTGGATGACTGAGATTTAACACTGCAAACGCACTGACAATCTTGGAGGCGTTTTCCAACACTGGTGATTCTGAGATTCTATGTCACTGCAGCAGACAGTACTTTTATTTGACATTCCTCTTACTGTAGGTAATACACTTACTTAGGCACTCATTTCACAATACAAGTAATTAAGAATATTTGCAAAGTCTTAAACATTAAGTAACACCTGAATTGTGCCTGTAACACCTGAATTGTGCCTACTGTCCTTAGTCCAGCAGTGCAGTTGTGGTTTACTCCAGCAGGTGGCTGAGCACCTGCCTCCCCCTGCCTTATGGGCTGGGGAAGAGGTTAAAAAAAAAACCAACAAAGTAGAACTCATGAGTTAAGATAAAACTATTTACTGAGACAGAAAAGGAAAAGGATAATAGTTATGACTACATACGCATTCATATGAATGAATATAACAAGTGATGCACAAGCAATTGCTCACCACTCCCCAACTGATGCCCACTTATACCCTGAGCAGTGGAAGAGAGTGAGATGGACTCCTGCTCCCTTCAGAATCCCTTCCACACGATGTCATATGGTGTGGAATATCCCTTTGGCCAGTCTAAGTCAGCTGCTCTCACTCTGTTCCTTGGGCCGTTTGCTGAGAATGGCTTGGCTCTGTGCAGCACTGCTTAACAGCAACTGTAAACATTAGTGTGCTATCAGCATTGTTTTTCTCCTAGAATCAAAGCGTAACATCATACCAAGCACCCCGAAGAAAAGAATTCTATGTTCACACCCATTGTTTCTTCATGTGTATAAGGGCAACAGATAGCAGCACAGGTTGATTTTCTGCTTAAATTGCAGGGGATGTTGTGGGAATTGGAGCAACTGTGGGGACTGCCATAGGGGTTGAAGCAATAGCAGGCCTTGTTGCAGGAGTTGGAGACCTTCTCTTACTCTTGAGGATGATGAGGGGTCTTGCACAGGTAGATGCCAATGATTTACGGGTCTCTGTGGTCCCCCTGCCCTATTAGTCACAGAACCAGGCCAAACCAGTCTGTAAACTATTGACATGAACCAGATTCAAGCATGTTACAGTGATTTGTGCCTCTCTAGAATGGCCAAGGTGATTTTTCCAAATATTTTACTTGTTTTTGATGATTCAGCAGTTGTTCAAAGGTAAAATTACCAAACACTGAAGGCTATGCATTTTTGCCAGCAATGATTAAGAGCCTTCATGCTGCACTCATGAAAATCTGCACGAGTAGAGGTGACCCAGTGCTTGACAGCTGTTATGGTGGTGTCATAACACCACACATCATCTCACTGTGCTCACATTCATGTTTGCTCTCCAGAAACTGTCAGCGGATGTCATTGAATGTCAATGGTTGCCCCTCTACTCTGCCATGATGAGGTCAGATTAAGAATAGTGTGTCCAGTTCTGGGCTCCTCAGTTCAAAAAGCAGGGATCTCCTAGAAAGAGTCCAGCAAAGAGTCACAAAGATGATGAAGGCCTGGAGCACCTTCTATATGAGGAAAGGCTGAGTAACCTGGGTCTGTTCAATCTATGGAAAAGAAGACTGAAGTGGGTCTGATTAATGTTAAAAATGTCTAAAGAGAGGCCAGAGGCAAATGGATGAAGTCATGCTCTTCTCAGTGGCGTGCAGCTATAGAACAAGGAGTAATGGCCTAACCTTGAACACAGGAAGTTCCTTACAGAAAGCATTTTGTTATGGTAAGAGTGACATAGCACTGGTACAGGCTGCCCAGAGAGGTTGTAGAGTCTCCTATGGAGATATTCAAGACCCATCTGGACAGTTACCTCTACAACCTATTGTGGGGAACATACTTAGCAGGGGAGTTGGACTTGATGATTTCTCAAAGTCCCTTCCAACCCCTGCAATTCTGTGATTCTGTGATTTTTTTCATATCAAGGAATTCAGTGACACATTGAATGCCATCATCTTACCTCTTTTCCCACATTTTTGTTTTATTTTGTCATGTGCTGGATATGGAATCTAAACACTGAATCTCATGTATATTGTACAGCTGTTAAGCACAGTTATCCTGTAGAGATCTTTTCCTTTGCTATACAGATTACTTACCTTGAAAAGTGAAGTATATTAAAAATTCTTATGGCTCTACGCTGAGTGAACTGGGGAAATGAAGTCTGTATTTTAAGGAATATTTATTAGTCTTGTTTAACAAAGGCTAAGATTATTATTTGTTCTGATTTACATAAACTAAAGAGTATAGCAGCCCTGACAACATCTGCATTTGCAGAATGTCAGAAGTGTTCCAAATAACACTTACTCATGTAGAGATTAAGGTTCCACCCAGACTAATTAATGGTAATCTACTATAGCATTTGAAGACTTTGCTCCGTCTCTAAGGTGCGTGTCTAATTTCTTTCAAGCTCAAAGTAGACAGCCAACAAAATCTGAAAACCTTAGAAAAGATGGAGTTATTAAAAGAAAAACAAGAAACATAATTTGTTTGCTTTGCTATTTATATTTTTTAGGTGGAAAGGAATGAGTTGGAGATTAACATTGGAGATCAATTATCAAGGCAGACTTAATCTATCTTCAGTTTAAGTTTTCTAACATACTGAAATACAATGAAAGAAAAATAGGATTATCTGGAATATATTATTTATTCATAGAGCTTTTCAGTTCTCTGAAATACAAATTTCAGACATAATTCCAGTGAAAACATAAACAAAATTATAAAAAATCTATGCAGGTTTTTATGTATGCAATTATGCATTTATAAAATTATAAGCTTGTAGGAAGATATTTTTTCAGAGAGTCACACAAACTTTAACCATGCAAGTTTTATGTCTCTGGAAAAATAGTTACTATGAAATTCCTAATTTTATTGGTCTAAGCAAAACAAAGAATGTACATCATATATGTACTGTATTTTATATTTTATTGGAGCAAATTTGGTATTGCAGGCAGAAGTGGCATGCTGAGCACATTGCATCTGTGGTCATAAGAAACCTAAAGTGCACTGCCTGGAAGACATACAAGAAGTGTAGCAGATGGAGGATAATACACAAAAAGAAGTTGTTTCTTGGAACAGGGTGATCCCAGGAGTGGCATTGGGCAGAAAGACAGCATGGGCCTGCCTGACACCTGGCTTTTTCTGTGACTACATGCCCTGGAAATCCTTTAAGTCAGCATTTCAACCTGTCTTTTTAACTATGAAAAGAGGAAAAAAAATACTCTGCCGTAAGTCTGGAAGGCAGGCAGGCAGCATTTTGTGGAAATAAAATTTTACTGAACTTGGCACCCACCTAATTTTTTTCTAATTGCTCTGGGTCAGCTAAATAAAATGAGTCCGTCTCAGAGGGAAGAGGCACTGGAGATAGAGAGGGATAATCAAAGGAAATATATCTGAGCAGTGTAAATGAATGTCCCTGAAAATGAATGGAAGAAATGCAGCAGAATGGATATCAGTATCTCAAAAATGCTGTGACGTAAAAATAAAAACATAATAAAAAGGAAATGATTACCTTGGGAGTGACTAAAAACAATATAAGATTCTTTAAATATATAAATATATAAAAGGAAAGAGATAAAGGACTGAAAACTGAAATAATTAGCCCACTAAGGGATTAGGGAGAAACTTAATAATAAGTGAATTGTATATAGTGGAGAAATTAAATGAGTTTTCCACTTCTCAGTATTCACAAGGGAAATCTGTGGTGAAATGGCATAAATAAATGGAACCATATTTTCCAGCTGCTGAGGGGTACCAATGAAGCAACATCAGTGCTCAGGAATATTTGGAGAAGGTAAGAATTACTAAAGCTACACAAAAGTTTGAGAAAGAGTGTTATCCCATCAGTACTTGAACAGAAAACGTTGAGGGGTGAGGAAGAAGGTAAGTACAAAAGAACTGCAAAAGAAAAAAGATGTTCACATTACTCTGTAAGAATATAAATAAATAGTAGAGGAGCTTAATACACAGATCCTGAACTGCAGCTATAAAGATAGAGAGGGTAAAAATGCAACAAAAAAAAGTAAGAAGTGTTTTATTAGTACGTCCTTCTCTTTCATAAATGGATCCTCTATAGTTCTCTGCTTCAAATATATGCCCCATAAGAGTATAATTATTTTATAGTTACATGTTTTTGGTTAGTAGGCAGAAAAAGAAAAAAAATATCCTGCAGTAAAATAAAATTAAAAAGAGAATTAGAGACAAGAAGTCCTTCCATTTTTGATAATTACAAATCTAAACGTTGAAAACAAAAACAGTCTATTTAAAGTGTTTTGGTTTTTTTGTTTTGATTTTTTTTTTAGTTCTAATTACATGCAATTACAATGAACAACAGTGAAAAAAATAATTCCTGAATAATTCTCTTTTGTACTGCCAGTGTGGCACTACAGACATTATTGTGCCCCTCAAGTATATTATTGATGAACAATATATAAAATTATATAAAAAGAATATAAAAAGAATAATAATACATCATTCCAACACAGAATTCTTTATAAACACAATTTCATTGTATGGCATGATACAGCGACTATATTCATCACAACTCTGTCAAAAGCAAAATAATGCCACTAATGTGGCCCATCTTCCATCACCCTGCAGACTGTGCTGGTTCCAGTCCAAAACCTGAAATACAAGGCTACTTTGTCTTCACAAAATCATCTGTATTCAACCTTTCTAGGCTTACTGACTCTTTCAACACCACGATGACCATAGACTTGCTTTCCCCATTAATTATTACATTATCAAGTTTATGAGAATGCACACACTTGTTCAAGTCCCCATGATTAACTCATTTGGCACACAGGTACTACAATTGCTTTCTTAAAATTGGTTTTATAAATCACTGTCTGAAAATATCAGGTGGTGACTGCATAACTCCAGATCATACTAGTGCTTTAAGTTTTGTATTCAGCAAATGAAATACATCAATGCACTTAAAATCAAGCTAGTTATATACAGGGTGCTATACATAACTATTTTGGATTTGTTAGGACTAACTGCTGTCTGCAAACCTGGTTTTAGGCTCTAGGGAATATAAATACCAATTGCAAAAAGGGAAATTAATATACACTATGCCATGGTAAGAACAGTAAGGATTCATACGATTATCATTATATAAATAACCTAAGTTATTTAAGTTATTTATACTAAGTCTAGTACAGAAAGATATTTCTATCCCAGGGTAAAAGTTGAATTTCAATCAAAAAAAAAAAAAAAAAGTATTTTTGTATTTGTTTTTTTGGGATAGGGCAATGTGTGTGTGTATCTATACACATATATATATGTTTATAGCAACAAAGTATTGAAAATGTTCAGATTTCAGCACAAGAACTTAGATTTTACTTTTCTTATATTACAAAAATTCAATGTGAAGTGGAAACTTTTTTTCTTAGGGGAGAGGGATAAATTCTGTTTTCTATCAGCTTGGTAGACGCCAGCCTTTGTTAACCTTGACTGCTTCTAGCTGAATAGAAAGGTACTTCTTCAACAAGTAATGTTGTTAATTGTTTATTTAACAATATTGCTTAGTAGCAAAAAACATATCTTCAGAAAACCTACTCTGAAAGCTTAATTCTTCCTGATCTTAGCACTGCTTTGAATGTAGGAAAAGAAAAAGTGTTATAATTCTTTCATTTATGCTTTTTTTTCTTAAATCATAGATGAGATGTAATCACCAGTTTCTCGTTACTTTTTTTCTCTTAAGAAATGGATCTGACCATGACAAAGAACACTTTGAACACTTTGAAAGTCTCTCTCAGAATCTGCTAGGTGCTCTATGACATTTTTCTATGATTTCTCCCGTGTTACAGAGATCAGTTGATCAGCAGAGTAATTACTTCAGGCATCTGAAAAACTTTCTGCAACACAGATTACAGAGGGGCTGCAAAGTGAGTGACTTGTTCCTGAAATATCCACAACTTGGAGACCATGAGAGGGCATTCATCTTGTCAGCTTTCAAGTCATAGCACTGACCTGCCTCAGAGAATGTAGCCAGCCTCCTGCATTGCTGGCCACTGCCCTCCAAAACTGGGGTCCAAACCTCAGAAAATGTATGGCTATCACAGGAGACAGCTATTTCATAAGTACCTATTTGTCTTATTGCTCATGGATTTTGGTAATTCAGGCATACAGTTCTAGGTTTCAGCCAGCATAAATTAATGACCTTTGCTTCAAATATTTTATGAATACCTTCAGTCAATTACTTTTTATTATTTTGATATCTGTACACATTATGCACCAGTTTTCAGATAATTAATTTTAATGGCACCATACATAAATGGGAATTCTACTTCCTTAAAGGGGCAATTGCTGATTATTTTTCAGAATTCATTGCAGTGACAGAAACAATAGTCTCAATTTGCAGGACTACAGGCATCCGTAGGATTATTATGAGCATTCTATCCTTTCTCTTTGCATATCTTTAGCTGAGTAAGTGACCCACTTCTACTGGGAAGTAATCACAAACAGCAACTCAATTCTGTTTTCTTCTTCAGAAAGACCTCACCTGGAGCACTGCATCCAGATGTGGAGTGCTCAGTACAGGAAAGATGTAGAGCTGTTGGAGTGCATCCAGAGGAGGGCCACAAAAGTGATCCGAGGAATGGAACACCTCTCCTATAGGACAGGCTGAGAGAGCTGGGGCTGTGCAGCCTGGAGAAGAGAAGGCTCCATGGAGACTTGATAGTGGCCTTTCAGTGTCTAAAGAGGAGTTAGAAGAAGGAAGGGGACAGACCCTTTAGCAGGATCTGTTGTTACAGAACAAAGGAAAAATGTTTCAAACTAAAATAATGAAGATTTGGATTGGATATAAGGATAAAGTTTTTTACAATACAAGTGGTTGCCCAGAGAGGTGGTAGTGCTCCATTGTCCCTGGAGACATTCGAGGTCAGGCTAAACCAGGCCCTGAGCACCTGGTGGAGCTGTAGGTGTCCCTGTTCATTGCAGGAGAGTTGGACCAGATGACCTTTAAATGTCCTTTCCAACTCAAACAATTCAGTGATTCTGTGACTGTGGGCATGGATCACATCCTGTGATTTCTCCATCTTTGAGTACCATGCAGCATGCTTTCCTGCTGCTGTTAATGGAGCACTGGATTACACTGACGTTCAGTGGACGCTCTTTGTTTTCAAGGATGAAAGTAAGAGCACTTAGAAAGGTAACTACAGATAACACTTACACTGGTTAAACTCTTTATATGTACTATATAGATATGTATGTATCTGCACACATGTATACATGTATGTACATTATCCACACATGTAAAAACTATTTACTTCTTCAAAAATCTATCATTGCATATCTATTTTGATTAGAACTGTGGGAAAAATAAGGGAAACAATTTCAGTAGGAGTAAGGGAACAAATCAGACTGATTCCTAAAATGTAAGCAGACACTGCAGCTGTTAAGGAAAAGAATAACTGAAGTTATTCAGCTTCCTTTGAAATAATGGGGTTGGACTCATGCTGTGGGAGATGACTTCCTATCTCATAAATTCACTCAGGAAAAAAAAAATGTCTGAGTAATTTTTGGGAAGAACACAAAGATTTTCCAGCATGACAAGCCTCCTTTGGAAGAAGGTGTATGAGACCTGGAGGACCAGATTCTCATGGGGAGTTTAAGATTGGCATTGACCTGGGGTGAGATTAAGCTTATAAATACTCCTTTCTCCTTTTAAGTGTTGCAAATTAAATCTTTCTCACTTTTTTTCCTATATTTACATGTAGCAGATTTTCATTAATCTCAAATCTGCTGCTAAGTGCCTATCAGCTTTATGATTTGAGCCTCTATCCACATGTTACCAAAAGCAGTCTTTGAAAAAAGACACTGAAATGCTAACTCACTTTGAGTTAGTCTGGACCTATTTTTGCCCTACCTCAGTGTGCTGAAGCTGATTCAGGTGGCGTCTCCACTCATGGGGGACAGACTCCTGTACTGAAATGGCCCTAAGTATGAAAGGAGGGAAGGGAAAGAAACTTTAACAGGAAAGTGAAGAAATTCTGCACAAGGCAATCAGCAACCAGGCAGTCTGCAAAAACATTGCAGAGGCCGCTGCACAAACTGCTTTCCTAACAGCCGAGCAACTTGTAATTCCTGCATTAAACCAGTGTCTATCCAAGGTGCAGTATATCTCTCTGAGTATTTCTTCCCAAACCCTATTAGTTAGAGGCAGCTTACGCCCTGAAGGTTGAAAATCCATTATCCCTTTCAAGGTGTGTGTTTCTTTACAGAGGAAGAGGAAATTAATCTTTGTTTAGTCTTTACTATGACAACTCATGGATCACTGTAATTATCCAATTGATTTCAACATTCTGCAGAGCTCTGGGCCTTGAAGATATCTTGCAGTTTTAAAGGGAGAGCTAAATTATAACGAGTAGCATATGTCTTTAAAATTTTATATAACATTCAACAGCAAGTATTATTTCCTTGTCTGATACGTCCTTGAGAACAAGGTTAAGTAGATAGCCCACTGATTCGAAGCATTTGTGGCTGTTTCCTGGGGGAAATGAACACCTTCTGCTGCTAAGTTTATCTACTTGGTCATCTCATAATGAAGTTGTTACATATCACCATGTTCAAGGAGCCACTGTGGATGTAAGTAACTCTGAGGTACATATGTGTGCCCTTAAAAGCATATAGAGAGCATACCACAAGCTTCTGAGATTTTTCTTTCTCTCTGCATTTTTCTCTGTAAAAATACTGCAAATACAAGTCTTCACTGCACAGTTCTTTTTTCTTCTGTCATTCATCAGGTATGAGATATTCACTTTATATTAGCACTTTTACCAACGTAGCAGCAATTATAATGACATATTATTTTGCTGCTACAGTTAACGAACTTTAAATTCTGCATGGAGAATGACCATCAGTTCTACTCTGTGCAATAAGCTTAACACTAACTGAACTTAAAAATCATCCATCTCCATCTAACTGCACAAAACTTTCTAGATATCCACAAATGTGCATTTGGTTCATTTATAAGTTGCATTAAGAAAATACATTCTGTCAGCAAAAATGAAGCTGTAAATGAGAACAATTTATTTCCAATTTTGAAAGTACCAGACATTTTCTTTTCCCCCGTGATCTATCTGCTGATATTTTTATTGTTGGTGTTTCATTAAAATGTAAATTATTTTCTATGAACTAGATTCTAAAAGAAAGACCAGATCTGAAAATGAAAGGGTTTTCACTACTGATGTTAGTTATTTTCAAGTTCTGTTTTGTTTTCATAGACAAAGGCGTGCATGTAGACAAGTACAGTTACTAAAATTGTGATCCTGACAAAAGAATGCCCATGAAAATCACCCTTTATTTCTGATTCTGCTTTCTTTTTACATATTAAATATCACCCTACTCCAGAAGTGCCCTACTTTGTTTAGTGTACTGTGTTGTGTTATTGTCTATGCAGTTTATACAATATTTCTGGGTTTTGATATGTTGAACATTGGTGTTTTTTATCTGCTTCCCTCTTAAATTTTATACTTGCATTGATAATTTTTAGTTCTGTAGGGATGTATGGAAAGTAAAGCATATGAATTATAAATAATAAATAAATAAGATCCAGTTCAGTCACTATAATTTCATGGATGTGTACAGAGCTGTCAGTGTTTGCTTTTTGACTGCCTTTTTTGCACACTGTTTATTATTTGATAAATAGGAATAAGGCCTCCATTATCTTAGTTTATAGTAATTAAGAGAAGCTCTTCTATGGCCAATCATGTGGCAACAGTGGGAAGATGCTCAACAACCTTCATTTAACCTAAAAAATACTAATAGCTTGTACTGCAGTTCCCCGAAATTTCTTGTCTTTTTGACATAGTCATCATTTTAATAATTGAAAATTTCAGATTCATTCAGCTTTCTGAGTTAATGTAATTTATGCATGCAAATATACTAAGAAAGTATTCCTGAAGGCCAACTTTTGTCTGACAAAGCTTATCTTTCTTTGTGCCCTCCACTGTAAATGTAAAGGATGAATCATGCTAGTCACCTTCTTGATAGCTGAAACTTAGCTTCTTTTCTGAATTATATACTGCACTGACCACAGATGGAGCCTAGGAAGAGCAGAATATTTAGTTACTCGTGAAAATGCATAATGTATGAATTTAAACACTTTTTTTCAGATCATATCATATAATTTCATTTTCATATCGTATTCGTATTCATTTCATATCTCCACTAAAATCAATATTTATTTTTTGGAAATACCTGTGTTCAGTCTCAAATTTACATCTTGAAAAACCCATTCCAAGGTACACTACAGCAGTGAAATAATAGGAACAACTCCAATCAAAATAAAATAGCAGTTGTTAGAAACAATTACTATTGTAATTAATTTGGTATAAAAGCATATTACTTTGGCTTGTCCTGCTCCTTGATTCTAATAAATTCCTTTAGATACTTCCCTTCATAGGACTACTAGTTCATAGGGCTAGTAATAGTAGTCCTACTTCATAGGACTACTGTCCAGAGGTGAAACATTTTGATTATTACAAATTGCTTCATTCCAGGAAACTGTCCTTTTGGACGGTAGCAAGGTGAATCGTATTGTCTACCACAGAGTAAAGATCAACATTTTTCTAATTCACTCAGGCGTAGCAGAAGTGACAGGATTTCAATCCAGCTCCATTCTGTCCAAACAGAAAAGTTATGAGTGGAATGTCCACATCTGTGCATTTCATATCTATAGAGGAAGCGTCAGCCATCATGGATGTCGAAATGATCAGGATTAGAAAGGATTTTGCCATCATCATTCTGGCATTTTAAATTACTCTTCATGTTTAATGTACACATTTTCAAATGACATTTTCCAAGCAGCACACAGTATAATAAGCATATCAGACCGGTCCTCTGGTCTTTGGTCTCACTTTTTATTGCATTTTCAATCCACTCCAACAGTGTGCTTTGGAAGTTCAAAGCTGAGTTCTCTTCCTCATTTATTTCTTCAGACATCTTTTTCAGTTTCACTTCAGTGCAAATATCAAGCTACACACACCTCCTTTACTTAAGCAGAGAACTGAACTGTATGCAGACAATGTGAGTAGACTGGAAGATATTTACTCTTTGTGAAAATTTTTTTTGAACTGTATTTACTAGATTTGGTTTCACAGAGATTCACTGATGCAAGAATACAGATTTTTAAGGATAATCAGAAATTCACTGCTGAAATTGAAATTCTTCTCTACCTGTGGGAAAAATGAAGTTCTCTTACTGTAGGAGAACTAAATGAGTTGAGACCACATATGATTAGAAGAAGAAATTAAAAAGCTCCATGGCCCAGGAGGAAAAGCAGTTCATTCCTGTAGAGCCTTGGGTACCATGTTTGTTGCAGTCTCAATAGAAAAACAAAAAAGAGGATTTGTATTAAAATTCAAGAAAGCTATTCAAACTGAAATAATTAATATTTTCACATGATTATAAAAATTAATATGCATCTGTGGGGAATGGTGCATATAGTTATAAATGTTACGGCATTGGAAATGTTTATCTCAGCATTTGGTAAGATTGTTGTGGACAGCATACATCCTAAACAAGAAAAAAGGCCACACTATTATTGAACTATTTCTCTTCTGAAGGACAAGAATGTTAGCAATGTCTTAAACTCTGAAATGGATATTTTCAGGTCAGCTGCAAATGTTAAAGAAATACAGCTGAATGCTACCTGCAGTATAAAATTCTACGACAAATATAAAGCAGCAACTACAGCTCCAATATATATTCAAATCCACAGGGTAAAAAATAATTTAGAGAATATATCTCACATACACAAATTGCTGTAATTCTCCCAAAGCTCAGGTATTTTCAGCTAATATTCTCATTAAAGCAGGAAGGAAGAATAGAACGCAGTCTGCAGAATCATTTCACCATTTTATTACCACATTCCATGATTTTGCTTTTCTAATAAAATGTATTATTTCTTCTGTCAAAAAAAAAAAAAAATTAAACCCAACACACCTTTCAGATGATGTACCATATGAAAACAGTTCTAGACTTTACCATACAGAATAATGCTGCTGACGCCATTATATGAAGTTCCATTATTGTACAGTTCTGTACAGAACCATAAACTTCAGTTTCACAGTGGCATGAAGGAAAGAGAAACAGTATGAACTTTTCCTTTTCTCTTTTTCTTTATTGGAAGCTTTGACCTACCTGTGAACCACCTCTCCAGTCTTCCAAGCAACCATTCATTACTCATCTCCAGCAGGGCATCCCACTCTCCAGGAATAATTTTATTTTCATAGAATTGTAGAATCATAAGAAGGTTTGGGTTGGAAAGGACCTTGCAGGGACACCTCCCACTAGACCAGGTGCCTCACAGCCCAATCCAGCCTGGCCTTGAATGCCTCCAGGGAGAGGGCATCCACCACCTCTCTGAGCAACCTGTTCCAGTCTCACCATTCTTACAGTAAAGAGTTTCATTCTAATATCTAGTCTAAATCTACCGTCTTCCAATGTAAAGCCATTTCCCCTCATCCTGTCACTACATGCCGTTATTAAAAGTCCCTCTCCACGTTTCCTGTAGACTCCCTTCAGGTACAAGAAGGCCTCTATAAGGTCCCCCTGGAGACTTATCTTCTCCAGGCTGAAGAGCCTTGACTTTCAACAAGTTGCTTCAGCCCTCAGATCATCTTCATGACCCTCATCTCAACCTGATCCAACAGCTCCATGTCCTTCTTGTGTTAGGGGCCCCAGAACTGGACATAGTAGTCTAGGTGGGGTCTCACAAGAGCAAAGGGGCAGAGTCATCTCCCTTGAATGCTTGTCATGCTTCTCTTGATGCCCAGCCTGTACTTGTGATTGGATTTTGATTATCATTTTCTTAGCTGTGATTAACCATGGTATTTCATAGGATATTGTTGGTAGTTTAAGCAACTTTAAAGTAATTCTTGCATTTACAAGATATTTGCTAATCTGGACTTCATCCTCATCTTCAGGATATGCAATGTTCCCTTTATTGCCATTTACCAAATGTAAATATAATTGTCACTGCAGTGATAGAAACTTTGACTCCATGTTAGTGATTATGTTAGTCATTCTATTATAAAACTTATTTCTGACTATGTTCACTAAATATTTTTGACTGCATAGGCCTTAAGTGAACTAAATGGAAGGCTATTTTCCAAGCACTAGATGTACATCTGGACCCTTAGATCCTCTCATTTCTTTGCTGAGTAGCAAAATTTGTGCATTTTGATCTCTGCTCCTCTACTAGGAACCCACATATATAATAAAATTTTCTCCAGGTCATCAGTCCTGTGTTAGAACTAAAGATTACAATTTTTACACTAAAATATAGCTATGATGAGTGACCTTTCATAAGCCATGAAAACCATCAGGTACAACTTTACCTGTGAACCTATTCTAGCACAACACTCCAGGAAAATTTAACCATTTTCTCCCTGTCTCTCAAGGAGTTGGGTTATCCATTCCCAGACTCAGTAAATGATCCTAGGAAATGAACAGTTGGACACCAGAGTACTCACTTCCAGAGACAAGAGGAGACAGGACAAAATGGCCTGCTCCTTCTCTGTATGGACAGCACAAGTAGCCAAGAGAATGAAGGCTCTGCTGTTGAAACCACATGGGCATAATTATTTTTAGTGTGCATTTGCATCACTATTGCACCCAAAGTTTTTCCTACGTGTTTTTGGAAAGCCAGCACAAAACATTACCCAGCTTCTGCTGGGAAAACCCGGCAACTTCTTCAACTTGATTTATTTGAAATGACTGTTCTAAATTGCACTCCATGTAATTTGTCCTTTTATCGATTATATGACCTTTAAATTAAGCCATATGCTAACATGTTTCTGTGCTTGTTTGTTTGCTTTAAACGCATTTTCACAAGAGGCCACAGAATTCATATTTAATTCATAATAGTTTAATTAAGCAATTAAGGAATAATGAATTAATGAAATTCACACATTTAATAAAATCCACATATTTAATAATATTTTATTTTAAAAGTCTAATTGAAACTGCAGAAGCATATAAATAATCATAATGGTATATATCAGGCATTACTTTGCAAGCAATGAATTTTCAGTTCCTTCCGTAGGTGCGGAGTGAAAAGGGAATGCCAAGTTACTGTCAAACAAGTATTCCCAGTATACTGACACAGCACATGCTAATGACCCCATTTTGTCCAGGGTTTTTAGGAGCCTGGAAAGGCTTTTAAAGGGAATAGTGATTCTCACATCTAAGTTAAAATGTGCAAAGAAAATCCTGTCGCAGGTGAGGGCATTAGCAGCAGCAGAAGCTAAATTATCAATTAAGAAGATAAAACAGATATCTTCTTCCCTCTTTATACACTCTTCCCTGGTGTCATTCCTGCAAATGTGTTCAAACTGGGGATTCTAAAGCACTTCCTGAAGTACCAATTGGTATCAAATCTGGAACATCTGTAGGCATTCTGGTATTTCAACACTATTTTTTTAACATTTTAAATTTCCAAGATGTTAAAGCGATGCTAAATATTGATGCAGAATTCTTATTGTGTGATATATACATTTGCACTAACTGCATTTATATTATAAATTAAAGCATTTGTACATGCAGTGGCAGTTCCTTACAGCTGTCATAATCCAGTCATTTATGAATTCCTTCCATTGATGCTGATGGTTTCCTGCAATCATATAGCACAGTCAGGCATCATTTACTCATTTCTAGGGAGTGTAGTTTTTAACCAAAGAGACAAAAATTGGGCTGTGTTCATTACTTTTCTAACAACCTTGGCTAGACTCTTCAGTGATTTTTTTTTAATTTTTATTTTTTACTATCTAGTACTAGATGGGAAATCAAACACTCTTATGTATCTAAGAAATACAGAAAATTTTACCTTCTTTGAAGCAATCTGAATTTTGCCAAATTTGTCAGAGGACAGGACTTTGCTGTACTCGATTAGATTGTGCACAAAGTGAAAGTAAATATTTTATTTTGTAATTATTAAATGTTGGCCTATCACTAATCTTGCTATGGCTATGCATTGAAATTCATAGCTTTCTAAATGCAACCTTTTCTGCTAAATCCATGTGTGTATATTTGCATATATATCATAGCATTGCCTAGTAAAGCTATTTTTCTTTTCATTTATAAAAGATGTTGATAATACTAATCTCTATAGCCGCTGTGAAAGGGAACATGTTTATTAAAATTCAACTGATATTTCTTTTATCCTCTTCATCACTTTACTTTTTATGTTTACATTTATTTGAAAATGATGTCTAATAACTCTGAGTTTTAATCACTAACTCATCAGTTTGTTGAAATAAATAACAATGTAAAGCCTGCTCGAATGAGAAGCAGATGCTGTTAAAATAGGTAATTAAGGATACCACTATGGAAATAATGTTGCACTTAGGTGATCTGTACAAAACTAAAACTAACAAGAGATATGCCATGCTAGCACAGAATACCTCCTTCAGTGTTTTCTAATGCATCCCATTGATCTTTTTCAGAAGTTTTCTACAATTAACCTCTTCATTTTTAAAGATTTTTAAAAATGTATGCTGGAAACCTTCTGGAAACATAAGATCCCATTCTTTTCCAAAGTGAAAAGGCAACATATTCAGTGGCATTATTTAAAAATTTCAGTCCTTCATCTCTCCACAAGAATTTCATATTCAAGTGACCATGATGAATTACAATAGTTTTGAGTCCTTATCAACTATTGCATATTACCAGTGGTATTTCCCAAACTTCTTACAGGCTTACAATTTCTGTTTATCACACCCTTATCCATAAATGGAAGCATTTCTTTGGAATATGCTTCTATTTTTATGACATCCTTCTACATCATCAGATTCTCTGTTACCAAAGATGTATCTTTCTTATATTTTTCTGACCAATTGAATTTTTGAAACTATAGGAAAATCATAGGTAGGGATAGAAGGGAGAAGGTGATATGCAAGCAATCTGTGAGATATTAATTGGGTTGCTATTTTGATAACAGAAATCTAATTCAAGTGTCCACCACAGTATCTAGAAAATTAAACTAACAACAGAAATTATTGTCTTATACAGAACTGCTCGATGACTTTTTTCTTGCTGTTTTCCCTTCAGACATGTATACCAAATTCCACCAACTTCAACTGACTCCCAGTGCATTCGCCCACTTAAGGGATCCAACTTTTTCTCTCTGACTCTCTGCCCTGCCAAAGAAATTAAAAAAAAAAAAAAAAGTTTGGTAGAATAGTTTCTTCTTAATCATTTCACTCTACTCATTGCAGTTTAATATTTTACTGTCAATATTTCCAACACTCTCTTGATTTGATTTGATTTGATTTCTAGTTTGATGTCATTTATCTTTCAGTGTTGTATAGAAGAAACTTTGGCCTCATTCAGCTCTGGCTAACTGCACAAAAGGTATCTAGGTATCTCTAAAGTAACTTTTTGGGGGGAGAGGAGAGAGTACGGGAAGAGGGGAGAGGAAGATGAACATATTTTACTTAATTGCAGTTAGGGTGCTAAAAGACCTATAAAAGACAAGGGAGGGAGGGAGGTAAAAAAAAAGGGAAAGGGAAAGGGAAAGGAAAAGGAAAAGGAAAAGGAAAAGGAAAAGGAAAAGGAAAAGGAAAAGGAAAAGGAAAAGGAAAAGGAAAAGGAAAAGGAAAAGGAAAAGGAAAAGGAAAAGGAAAAGGAAAAGGAAAAGGAAAAAAAACCTCTAGAAATCTCTGAAATCTTATTTTTTCAAGGTTTTTGTTTGGTTGTTGAGTTTGATTGTGTTTTTTGGGTTTTTTTTGTTTTTAATTTGTTTTTGTTTTCCATGTTCCAGTAGAAAGGAAAAAAATTGTAATGCAACTGCTTGGAAATGTCTTTAATGTGGTAAGTTTTTGCCTACGTGAAAAAAAAAACACTGGAAAATCTTTAACTTTGATATGTACATAGAGAGAGAGAACAAAAGAAGTTTGTATCAATCAAGCTATTTACTGAAAGAATTAAAGCAAAATGAAACAGCCTGATATCAAATGATCTATTTCAATTAGAAACAAAATGATCTGTTTAGAATTAGTATTTCATTGCAAGCATTACAAGGGCTTCTGCTGGGAACATTTAACTTAAATACAGGAGTCCCATGCAAGCAAGGGTGTGGACCCTGTTGGAAAATTTCCTTAAGATGGGAGGTTCATTATGGATTAATATGGAGGTTTTACCTTAGGCATTATGTGCATAAGGTGATAAGTAAGACTAGGAAATGCTGTCCCATAATGGTTAATTGAAGAGACTGCAGATGCTTTATTTAGTTTCAAATTCTGGCACCAATATTTGAATAAGACACTGACAGAATTTCATTCTTTTGTGAATATAAAGCAATGATGGAGTGAACAGGCTCTAGCAGTGTTCATGGAAAAAAAAAAAAAAGCAGGAATTTTGAACAAAAAGAGCATTCTACTGCCAATTTAGTAATTTCTCTACCTCAAACTTAAATTTGCATGAAAATGTGGAACAAGAAACCATTCAACAACAGAGCAGTAAAATTCCACCTTCTCTCCCCCCCCCAAAAAAAAACAACCACCTAGCTGCCCACATGCAGACTTCGCTGTGCTTCATGAGATAAGCTTTTCTATTCTAATCCCACTTATGGTTCATTGTGGCTCATTGTAACACTCATATATTCCTTCATGATGGAAAACAAATCAGGATGGCTTTTATATGCATGACCCACTCCCACTCCTGTTAAAGCAGCTGAGATTTTAGGAGTTGAGGCAAGTTTTTGAAGAGTATATTGAGTTGCAATGAAAATACAGGACTACTGACTGAACTAGTCTTCATCAATTACACATGTAGAATAACGTCTGTCAGAGTTAAAGCTGGAAGTGAATGTATGCTTGATTAAGTTCAGAAATGTTGGTTTACACTTCTCATTCACAATCTGCCATCAATCCTCCATCAATTCCAGCTAATTCCTCCATCAAAACTTGTTACTAAAAGGTAAACTCCACTGGGTAGTACTGAGAGTTGTTTGACAAAATGGGAAGTGCATATCTAAGGTCTTAGTATCACGTAAAAATGTCAAGATCACACAACACAAAGCACTGCTATGTTACACATTCACACTAGTGGTTCAAATTTCTTCAAAAATTTTGATGGATTAATTTTGTGCCAACAGATTATCTAACAAATCACATATTCTTGTCAGACAAAAACGTCAGTCTGAAGGATGACTCCTTAAGAACAGTGTGGTGCTAAGAAGCAGGTATTCTTTTACTATGGCACTGGATGCACAGAGGGATCACTTCACCTAATCTTACATGCCTGGCACAAAAGATCTTTAGCATATGTACATTACTTGTGTTACACATGTAAAGATTTTCTCAGACAGTACATACACATTCAACACTTACTCTGAAATAATTAACATAGGGATCCTCCTTCTTGCACATTTCTCAGCCTTTTTGTGGTGGTGGTCCTGGGATCCACTGTTTGTCATCTCTGTTTGTCCTTTAGTTGAACTCTCTGGTCTTTTTACCTTATTATGGATGGCAGGTTCCTTTTGTGGGATGCTTTGCTGACCACAAGACTGAGTACTAGGTGTAACCGATTCTAATCTTCAGAGCAGCCTTGAGGAGTGGTCTTGCTATGAAGGCAGGAACCTCCTGTAAAAATCTATTTCCTGTTATCTAAGATGATCACAATGCTCCACAACAATTTCACTCATTCTTCAGCTGACACAAAGTCATGATAAAGACATAAACACAACATAAAGTCTGTGTTGGCTGATGTGGTTCATTTAACAGGAAAATACTTTGATTCCCATCATATACATATGAGTGGCTAAGACAGAACTGCAATAGATTCAGTATTATCTATAGAACTGCAGCTTGTCTTCCAGTATTAAAGAAGAAAAACAAACAAACAAACAAAAATATAACCAAACACATTAAACTATAATGTGGTTAAGTAAAATGCATTCATGTTCTGTGAGACAAGTGACAAGCAACCTCTACAACAGCAGCAAAGGAGGGCTGCTGGATATGGATTTGCCCTGGTTCCAGAATGTGATTGATACTCACTCAGCTCGATTGAAGCAACTTATCTGCTAATTAGTTACTCTTTTCAGCATATTTACAGTGTGTATCTTTTTGGTGACATCCTTCTTGGGAATAGGTTTCCAAGAATTGGCTTCAATTCTTCATCAATATTATGAGACATAAATGAAACAATCTGTCTTTATGGCAGTATCCTCTCCAACTAAGTATTACAAAAGTTGACTCTTTAATTTGCAGAAATATCTGCAATTACTCTATCATATTATTTGTTTTTCCTTTATGTCAGGCATGTCCAACCCATGGCCTGCAGGCTGCATGTGGCCCAGTACAGCTCACAGTGCTACCCAGACTATGTCCTGTGCCTTCATGTTGGTGCCTCTTCCCAGCCAGCTTCGATCCCAGGGGCACAACCATCACACAGCACCAACTGAACATCAGTGCAGCATTAACCCTATCTGAGCTGAAACCAGGGCACAGGATGCAGCACAGCGCTAACTCAAGTTATGGCAATAATTTTATGCATTTTGATACACTGGTTAAATTCAGTCCTGCAAACAGCAAGAAATATGCAGCAATGCTTTCCATTGTGATAAATGAATTTGAGAATAGATTTCAGGATTGCCAGAACAGTCATCAATTTGTTTATTTGCAACTCCATTTCCAGTCAACATAAATATTTTAGTTGTGAATTTTCAAATGGAATGTTGCAATCCAAAATTGGATCATGTCTATTTACCAGACTTTTATAATCCCTCTCTTACCCCTCATGTTATAGCCACCCTTTATTCATGTCATCACTTTTTTTGGCAGTACATATATTCCAGTACAGAACGAATATTCCATTATATTTTGTTGCCATGCAACAGATGCAGCAGAAGGGCAGCGTACTGGCATATAACATGGAAGTGTTTGTGAAGAAAAGGTGTGGAATTGAATTCCTCCATGCAGAAATAATGGCACCCACTGACATTCACTTACTGAGTATTTATGGAGACCAAACAGTGAGCACAGTGAGGGGTGAGTGTTGAGTTTCAGCAGTGATGATAGCAACAGTCGGCCACCTCTTCTGGTGCAGATGGTTATGAGCACAGCATGCACACTGTTGTCCATCACTGGTGAAAAAGCAAAGGTAATGGTGGTGAGTATGTTTGAAAAGAGTGTTCTGTAGCTGCGAATTTGCTCAATCAAGTTCTGTTATTTTGCTCTTCTTATCTATTGTCGTTTCCATGGGAGGCATTACTTTTGGAGCAACATTCGTATATGGTGCTCTATATGATTCCCATTCACTCACTGCAACCCAGGCAAGCCAAAAGGTTGGACATCCATGCTTTGTATTATTAGTTACGTCAGAGGTAGATCCTGGACCCATGCACAACAGAGATTCCTTTTTTGCCAGGTGCCATACAGAAGTAAACAGAAAGCCTGTGCAGTATGAAGTGGAAACAGCAAAGTCATTTGTCTATGCCACATCCCAGTTTCCAGACTAGCAAGCTTACATCAAATTAACATGGTCATCTGTCTTGTGAATACACTCATGCTGAAAACAATAACTGATGGTAATGAAACTGAAATTTAGAAAGATTATCAGACGTGGGCTGTTTCAGGAGTACAAGGTGAAATAGAATTGGTTCAAAGCCAAAATATTACAGGAGTGATTTTGATGAAAGACCAGTTGTAGCACAAAATTGGAACGAGACAAGGGAACAGATGATGAGACACAACTTTCCCGTGCAAAATGTGAAATAATAAGAACACCCCGATGGGACAAACACAGGGTAATGCATTTTTTAAGATAAATTAAAAGATGAGAACAAACTGCAGAATTGCCCATTACTTACAAATAAAACAAAAGTAATATTTTTCAAGTCTGACATTTCATATTATGTACATGCTTTTTAATTACTTGACTGCTGTTCTTTCTAAAGCTACTTATTTGACAGAAAATTTACCCAAAGAGACAAACCAAATTAAATATGATTTTTCCACTTTTATAGACTGTAAGATTGTGTATAAATTATTAATAAAAACCTGAAAGAGAAAGAAATCATGCTAATTGTCTCTTTCTTAAAGGAGAACAACGGAGTGATGTTTTTTGTTTTGCTAGTTGCATTTTCTGAGTATTTGGATTCTTATATTTAAAGGAGCATGAATGCAAAATTATCATCTCCAGTGTGAATTCCATTGAGTTTACTGAAAATTGTCATTTATTAGTCAAATGTTGTAATTCATCACTTGCTATGGCTGGTGTATTAGCTAGCTTGGCAAGCAGATAGTTGACAAAACACTTTCAGAAGTGTGAAGTATATCTTTCTCCAGCTGTGGTGAAAACTGTAGACTGTAGCTGAATGCAAGAATGGACAAGATGTAATTAAAAAGAAGAGTATCTGTAGGTTTTGGGGGAAAATGTTTGAACACGGGATTTTTCTGACAGAAACAGTGGTCTCATGTCTTCTGTCATTCATAAAGCAGTCTATGAAGTAAAAATGTTGGTCAAATAGGAATAAGCTTTTCAGAAGAATGTGTGCTTTAATAATGATTCACGAGTTTCTCTTGTACACTATGTTGTTTTAAATTTGACTATGACGTATTTCTTTAATCAAAAATTCAGAAGGAAACACATGCAAAGGGAGAACATTTTCCTACCTTTCCTGCTAAACGTATAAGAATACATAATTCTAAACGAAATTGTTTGTTACATAAACAAAGCAATTAGAGCAGCATTTTGTTTAATAAAACTTGAATGTCTCTGCATAAGTCAGTTTATTCCTCCAGAGAAAGTACTCTGCTTGTTTCAAAGCAGGAGGTGGCTCCTTTATCTTCAAGATAATGGAAGGCTGAAAGATAAAAGCCAAGCCAGGTGTGAATGAGACGATAAGAAAGGTGTAGGAATTGTTGTCTCTTTGCTACAGATGAGAGTAGCTAGCACCGAGATAGGTATGTTGGAGTGCATTTATGTCTATATTTATTTTTTTTTCCCCTAAATTTGTAACAGTGCCCTTTCTGGATGCACAAACACAAGGCTGCCTCAATTTCAGAGCTAGCAAGTCCAGCTTTGGCTTTTTTTTTTTTTTCCTGAATAGGAAAGTGAGCACCAGCTACACTCGTAATCAAAGCAGCACCATTCCCTGCAGGGTGGCTGACCGTGGAAACGTGACCTTAGTCTGGGCAGCGCTGCCTATTGTCATGGCGACTGCACTCTGAGAGTGAGAGCTGCTCTTCTCTCTTTAGCAATCGAGTTTTTTGATGCACTTGATAGTGGAAGCTGCTTTAGTGATCGGCAGCCTCTGACAGCTGGCTGATGTCACCGAAGACTTTTAAGTGAGGAAAAGCACAAATGGTTGTATGGGAAAAAAACAAGTTTCGGTAGATGTCATGATGTGACGTTGCTAAGTGATAATTAGAGTTCTTGGAAATGGCATTCTTATAGATAAAAATCAAAGTATTGGCAAAACAAAATTGGATCGTTTAACTAAGTGAAAGAATTTTTACACATAGCAGTGCATAATCTATAGCATACTTCAATGAAGTCAAATTCAGATGATACCAGAGATCCATTTGATCAAATTTGCTCTGTCCCATGTCTTGTGAAATATTAAGTTACTAAGTGACAATGTACTGTGAATCCACAGATGAACAACTCTTACATTAATGTTTGCGTTACATTTGGAGCTGCTTATAGAGAAGTAATCCGTTCTTGGGAATATTTTCAGACCACAATCATTCAAAATCAATGCACTTTGAATTGACATTCAAAGAATAACAAATTGAAATCCAAGAATAAGACAAAAAAGAAGTATCAGTAGAGTTTATTCTGAATTTTCTAAAGAAAAAAATATCAAAGCCAAGTTTTTCAGTTGAATTTTGAGGCAGAATGTGTCATGTTTCAGAAATGTCTTTCTCCTGGCTGAGAATGAGGCAGATTTATCTCAGAGATCTCAATTTGAGAGCAGAGACAATTGGAGGATGCATCAGATCCCAGGAATTTGTGAGTAGAAAAAGAAAACCTACCACTGTTGCATGTGGCAAAGCATGGCTGCCAAAAGATGAAGTTCAGCAAGGGCTGGAAGCTTCCAAAGAAACAAACAAACAAGAGAACTTGGCCAAAAAAAAATTTCCAAAATGAAATTTCCAGTAATTCGATTTTCAGTTTTCTCCATTCAAGACATAAAGGATCTCATTTCCTGATGCTGAAGCTTCCTGGTTGGACCTCCATGAGATGGAAAAAGGAAGAGGACCAGAATAAACATTGAAAAGCTGAGAAAAGAACTTACTTGCTGTACCTAGAATAGTGAGTACTCAAATATTTCTTGTGACTTTCAAACAATGATCAGACGGACTGTTCCTACCAGGATTTTTACAGCTGAGAAACCACTGTGGAAAAGCAATGTATTTTATGTCACTGAATAGGTTCAGGAGTTGCTACAACAATGCCTTAAAACCACAGGTGAAAAATAACCTTTTAATCTGCAAAAGAGAGGATTAAAGACTGTTCTGATGCGTGCATATCATTTAGCACAGTTTATAATAAAACCGAATCCAAGTCTGTGACCTTCCAAATTTTATTTTTTCAGAACCCCATTTAAAGTGTCATGATATTCTAATGGACTGATTCAAGAGATAAATAATATCTGCTGCTGACAGCTAGCAAATGATCTACCAGATGCTTGGGATCTGCAGCTGCAGAACCTAGCCATGATTTTAGAGTGAAGAATTAAAATCTCTTCCCTTCAACAGCAAAGAAATGTCTCAGTACTATAAAGAAAGAGCTGAAGGCACATCACTACTATATATAATACTCTACATCTCTCGTTAACTCTAGTCATTAATAGTCAGGAAGGAATGAATTGCCAGACTGATAGATATGCTTTTTATGTCTATAGAACCAAGTGATGTGGTTTGTTTACAGATCTTCTCTCCATTTTTGGTCTGTCCTTGGCTTCCCCTAAACTCCTTCCTAAAAAAAAAGATTAAGCTCAAATTTCAGGAAGACTTTAATTTGAAGTCTTTATTCACAAGAAAACTATTAATTTAGGTTCCAAAAAGATAAATTCAAAGAAAATCTGTTGCTTTTAAGCTGCATGTAATATTTCACTTAAATGCCAGAGCTTTCGTATTTTTTAATACTGTGGGTCAAGATATACATTTTCAAGGACAGTTCTAATGTTAAAAATTACGTGCTTATTTAACAGGGTGGAAGGGGCAATCCCTTACTCAATGTGCCCAAGTTGCAAATTAATAGTACTATTTCATTTGCAATGCTCTGTTTTAGCTATTATGTCATCCACAAGTGTATATTTCTATACACGGCACACACATCTCATCTACAATAAGAAATAAAATGAGTATCTCCACCTTTTCTCCATAAAATAGTATATCCACTGTGACTTGCAACATAATATTATACAGATTATCAGATGATGCAGAACGTGTACCTAGTATTTGCTTTAGCAAGACACACAATTTCTTGAAAAGTGCCTGAAATCAAAAACATATTACTAAAGACTTTTCATTTCACAAAGTACATTCCACTGTGAGCTTCAGTGTGATATGCAACTGGAAAGAAAACAATATATTTTTTTTTATTTCCAAACATTCAGTTCCAGCAGCATAAATTAAGTCTGATGTACTCTGAATTGACTAAATCATGAAGGAAATAAGTACCTCTGTAGAAACTTTAAACATGATGGCTTACATTACTTCAGTAGCATCCTTTTCAGAGGGATGTCTTTTTATATATCAACAGAAATATTTTAGAAATATGTCATTCAGTTGCTATACGTGTTGAAAGTTATTCAAAAGCTGAATTACCAAATAAAAAGCTGCAAATAATTAATATATGTTTTATGTTGAATTCATGATATTGATCACTTTCCAGTTTCATACACTCTGATCCAAAACTGAAACATAAATTCAGATCTTATTTGAAGTCGACAGGCTAACAGTGAAGATGAGATAATTAAGAACTTTGAGATTTGGCCCTTGTTGAGAGATTAGTTGGATAAAAACCTAAGAAGACAAATCCCCTACTTAACTCTTTCTGAGCCAATGGTATGTGACTTGACCAATTTCACTGTTTTTTTATGTCAAACCTAGGTTGAAGTCTAGGGAAATCCAGAAAAACTAATATGGAGACTGCACTGTTTTCCTCTGGATGTTAGTGATCTGTCAGCTTGTGAGACCGTTGCTTTATTACATTACCTTACACTTAACCTTTAGCCTTTATGTATAACAAATAGTAGATTATTTCTGTCATATTCTTTGTGACTTATGAAACATGGATTCCTGCAAAACTTGCCCTTTCTCATCGCAGGAAGAATAATTTATATGGTTTGAAAAGTTTTCTTGACACTCATTTTCATTTAGCCATGAAAATGTAATCTAAAATTCCTGCAAGAAACATAGTCATCTGAGCAAAACATAAAATGCTAATATATTTTCCAGAACAAATGGCAGAACCACTTAACCATAGATGATTTCACATAAAAACTTCAAATTGCAGTATGTGAGTGTATCATATCATACTAAGAGCCCTTGTACCAGTGACTTATAGACAGCAAATACTTCTTCAGAGCATGTTATCATCCATAATTTTTTCGTAACATACAGAGTATGTTACTATATAGACAGGACCATTTGTTTTCTCTCTTTGAAAGAGTGCCTATGCTCATATAAGTATTGAGAAGATTTGTGTTTGCCAAATGTCTTTAAAACTGGAATACTTGTAAGAGAATTGAGAATTACCATGTTAACAGGAGAAGATTGCTTTCTTGGATTTCTGAGATCGCCTAGATAAAGGAAAATTAACAGAGCTCTTTATTCCTAGAGGGATTTTGTTTAATATGTCAACCTCATAACGATAGGAAGTCAGTGGCTGCAAGAGATTTTTTCATGTACAAGAAAGCTATAAACTACTTACTGTTTACGTTTGCCAGCAAATGTCAAAACCAACATATCATGGACTAGTAATACCAACTTCCATCAGTGTAAACTCATGGACCTGAAAAGCAACTCTACCAGTTTTCACCAGAGCAATGAATAGAAAGTGGACCATCAAAAATTTCTGCATTTTTTTCTTTTTTTTTTTCCATGCATGATTTGGGTTGAACTTGCCAAAGATATCAGAAAATCAAACAAAGAAACTAAGCCAGCTGCAAAAGTTGATAACCTGAATGCATTACAACCCAAACTTCTTTATATTAAGCCTTCTTCAGACAGTATGAATTCAAAGAAGGTTGCTTGAAAGTAACAAGTTGAAGAGCTGCCTACTGATGCAATGAGGAAAGTATAACAAAACTACATACTTGATTGAGACTCTATTCAATAAATCGATCTTACAGCCTCACACCATGTCTACAAGACTATCTGCAAGATGAAAAAACAGCCATACCAAAAACAAAGATACATTCAGCCTTTCCTCAGGCAATAACCAGTAATAGGTCAGTAGGTAAGACGAAGAGAACTTGTTAAATGGGTAGTAGTACTTCTCTATGATATTTTAATATATTTACGTGAGATTTTCATTCATACATAGGTTAAGAATTTCCTGAGACAAAAGTTTCCTGGATATTTTTTCCATTGCTTTCCCTCCTTCTCCTTCAAGAAATTCCCCAATTGAATTGCATTCAGGATGAAGAGCCATCTCTTCTTATTTATTTCAAAGCTGTAACTTTCTAGTCATTTCAAAGCTGACATTTCCTAGTTTTATTTGACGTAGCACAGTTCTGGTGTTGGAAAAGATAATGAACCATAATTTCCTGTTTATCTTTTCTAAATTATTTGTATTTTAAATAGAGCTCTATAATATTGCATTTAAACCATATATTTTGCAGGCTGAAAAGTCCTTTATTAACTGCTTGTGAAGACCTACAGTAGGGAAACTACTTTTATCAGGTTGCTTGAACTAGATGAGCTCCAGAAGGCCCTTTAAAACCCTACAGTTCTGTAATTTTATACTTCTTTGGCCTTGATTCGTTCCAGTTTTTTGTTTTTGAATCTGTATCATTTCCAGTTCTATTATGTCTTTTTGGAGTGGGGATCAGAAATCCAGGCAGAGTATTCATAAGAGATGGGATCCATCTTGAGTTTGTTAAGTCACCTAAAGATGTTTTTATCCTTATTACTCGACTAATTATTCAGAATAATTCAACTACATTTCTGACATAATAGAGCACAGAGGGGATATTTTCATGGAAATACCTAATGTAAGCCAAGACCACATTTCCCAGTAGTTATAGTTAGCATTTGGTCCTTTATAATTCATGCCAAGACAGACTGTCTCCCTTTGCCTTACTTCAGTTTTACTTACACTGAATTTCACCTGTTGCTTAGCTATCTTGCCATTCTTTCTTTACAATTGCTCCAGTAGACCTGGGCTCCAGTTTTTGATAGTCACAGAATCTAAATGCAAGGTGTAAGATCTTGAACTCCAAATAGATGGCTGCATTGTTCTTAAATTGCCATACTCTGAAAATGCAAATAAATTCAGATAAATGTATCTGAAAATTTAATAGATAAAAGATGGAGGGCTAAGTTGAACTCATGTTTGTGACAGAAAATTTGCATAGGTACAGATTGCTTCCCTCTTACCTGTTTTTTCCAAGAGAAGAGAAATTCTGCATAAAGTTTGGATATAAATGTAGTTATTTTAGAAACTTAGACTAGTCTTATAAGAAAAACAGCTGTATTTCATATAACTTTCATATATTTCACATAAAAAGGCACATATGGAATTAAAAAGTAAAAATTGATAAAACATTTTCAAGTCATAAAATAACAATTACTCATGAAGAATCATTTTAAATCAGTTGTTAATGGTACAATTCAGCTTTAGTTTTGTTATATACAGAAAGCTGCACTTTTAGATAAATTTATTTTATGCACTGATTGGTAACAGTTTTGGTAGTAAAACAATTCTAATCTATAGGTCACAATATTTGTAGGATTAAATAGATGTGCTTGAGTGGCAAAAGACAAAGGAAACCAGTGCATATGCAAGTTAGCATAGCCTTGATTTTAAATCTACAATACCTTTTCCCAATTTTAGTCAAAAAACATATTTCCTTATTAAATCCCTTACATCTGTCAATATTTGGAGATTAAATCTAGTAGTGGAAAATTAAAATGTGCAGTTTAAAATGCAGGGACTTTTCTTCAGTAATGGATCTATCCAAACAAAACTTCCCTTTACTGAGAGTTTCACTAGCAGATGACCTCTGTCCAGACTGAAAGACTATTGAGGTTAGAAAAAAAAAAACTTTTTTGTTGATAATCTTCCTGAAATTATTTATGAACCCTCTCCAGACCACTTCTAGAAATGATGAATTTCTGGAGGTGCTCTTTGCCATTCATTCAACATGAATGAATAATAATTTATATTAGACATCGCAATTTATGCTTGACAGTATTTTGCACCACATTTTTCATACTCTTTGCCTAATTATTAAGCACCTGCATCAATTACATATAAATAAAAAATTGGTTTTAAATAGACTGTTAATTTAAGACAATATTTTTATATGCTTAAATAAATAAAGCCTCTAATTATACGAGCATTGATACTTCCTTCTTCAAGTTGATGGATAACTTGGTAATGATGGATTTGGTATAAGTTGTGATTTAGATTTTGGAAAAGATAATCATTTCCCAATAAGATGTGGAGGAAAACCTATTACACTGTAAACATACTTAACATGACAAGAGATTAAGTGAGTGCACTAATGTTAAAAGTACCAAAGAAACAAACATAATAACGCTAAGGTTTAAAACACTATGGCATTATTTTTCCTCATATCGTTTTTAACAACAAAAAAAGTGTTGCAATAATCAGCATTTGTTTCCACCAGGCTGATAAACTTCTGCAGGCTTCTGATTGGCCTTCAAATATCCCAATTCTTCACAGTGGGAATGGGAGGAAAACTCACCCCCTGCATCCCTCACATTCATATTAAATGTAAACAGAAGTACAGATTCACAGTCATGCCTGTACGTATGTGTTTAACCTCTGATAATGCTTGTTCCTAAAAAAACTGGCACCAGGTCAACCAAACAAGCAAACAATCCCTGGTATGTTTGTATACCCATATACTGGTATTTTATTTTTCAGAGAAAAAGGGTCAATTTATGTAAATCTAACTTATGGTAGATCTGGTAAAAGCACTTGAGGCTAAAAGAGTGATCTGAAGCTAGAAATAAAACTTTAAGTAAAATTATGTAATTAAAGCTAAACTGAGGATATGAAATAAATATATGCATATATCTCCATGCTTGTGATTAGATGCTATGTCCATCGTTATCTAGTAGACAAATGAGCTACCAAAGTTAAAATGTAAATGTTGTCTTGCTGCATAAGGGGGAGAATTAAATCGTCGTAGCCGGATTTACTTGAGATGCACTGAAATCAATCTCTTTAAAAAACATTTTAAGGACATAAACAAGTGTTGTATATACCCAGAGCAAAATTAAACATAAAAACCTATTGCCTCTGAGGCAGAACAAAATAGTTTCTTGCAGTGAACAATATTGCAGTGTCGCAGCATGGGTTTTGAATTCTATTTCAGTGAAGGAACTCCAAGAAACAAAAACACATTAATAATAAGCTTCTGCCTGTGATAATGGAAGTCTTGAAATTCTTGATTTTAGTGTGCTAAGTAAGTGAAGAGATATTCTTTTATTCTTTCTCTTTCCTTCCTTCCTTGCTTGTCCCGTTTTTTTCGTGCAAAGCAACACTACATTCTGTATATTATTAGTGACCTTGGTAAAACATTACTTCAGTTAGTAGTCAGAAATAAGGAAGATATAAAACATTTCAGTCATTAGAAAATGTTTCCTATTTTCCTGTCTTCACCACCCTATCCCTTCTCTTCCCCCAGTTTAACTGAACTGATACCTTATATTACATCAAGACATTAATCCATAGATTTATAGAATCAAACAGAAAGAAACAGCAGTTCTTTTTAGTTTTCCATATAGGAAATCCAAATCTTTGTTAGATGAGAACATGTATTTCCATAAAAAACATGCAACCATTTTCTATTTATTTTACCTGTGTATATGCATACCTGCTATAATCATTCTCCCACCTGTGTACTGCCATCAAATGAGACTTCCTCTGAAAGAGGTGAGAAAGCATTTTCCCCCTCAGCCTGCAGGGATTCCTTAGCACTTGGATGAAATCACGTGTAGGTGAGTTATTTAGGGATAAAAACAGACTCTGAGTTTACAGACCTCAATTGTTTAGTCTTTCTGCAACAGGACATGGGAACTGTCAAAGTAGAATTGTTTTTTTCTTAAAAAATCTTGGAAAAATCTTTTGCTTTTGTATCCATTTCTTCACCAAGTTTCTTCATTTTTTAGAGTCATTGTAACTCCCTTGAGAGCTGTATCTATTCAGTGCTCTTCCATTGATAAAACTTTGAATTCCAGTGTCTACAAAGCAAGTTAAAATTGATCCAATGAGGAAAATAATAAATATTTTATGATCAAGCTATCTAAAGAAAAAAGAGATCTTTAGTCTTAATGAGTTTTGTTTGTTCATTTGTTTATTTCATATTTTCAGAACATATTTTTCCATAGTCTGAGCACTGGGGGTTTTTTTGTGTGTTTTTGTTTGTTTGTTTTTAATATATTTGGCAAGGTAAGTGCTTTTCATCTACTTTCCTTCTGCATGTTGCACATATTTCCTTCAAGAACACTAATATCTGCCAGTGGGAAAAAACTGCTGAACAGCAACTTCCTTTGAACTGAACTAATTTAGGAAGATATTCACCTTGCTCTCAACTTTGTTAAACCAAGTAATGATTGGAGGTTTTGACCTTTTATTTCTTAATAGAAAAATAATTAAAAGTCAATAAAGTTGTAAGGGACCAACAGAAAAAGAGAATGAAGATGACCTAAGCAGGGAAGATGAGTATTAATTAACTTTTTTCTTGCTCTTCCATTTTACATGTGGGCAAATTATAGACTCGTGTTATCTGTCTAATGTTTAACAGTCATGGAGAAGAACACAAATTTTTATATAAGATGATCTGAAAATATTGTAAAAGTAATAACTAAATCCAATAAGATTTCTGAAGGATCAGCTTCTGGGGCTTACGCGTCTCTTTGGCTTGATTCTCTAGTTTTATTTGGAAAATGATGGAAAGTCAAGAAAAAGGGATTCAGGGTAGACATGATAGAAGGGACATTACTTTAGAGGAACCACTTTTGAAAGATTTGCTGAATTAGAGTTGTGAGACATTAATATAGGACAGGAAAAGGTGAAATGGACTATGATTCTATGACTAGAAATGGGCAGAAATTGTAGCTGAAGTGAAAGTAGTGTGGAAAAGCCAACAGATAGGGATTTGAACTGCGATCATGAAGAGCAGCTTCAGATTACTGAAATAGCAGTTCAGTCCTTAAATCATTATGCCTAATTACTTTCTCTTGGGGGAGATGAAAGCAGGATGACAAGAAATGAGCAGCAGGTAGTCATGGAATTGGAAGAAACAATTTGCAGAGGTTGCAACAGAAGTGAGCTTCCAAAGAGATCGCCGAAGAACTCCCCAAGGGACTGTCAATGTCTGTGGAAGGGTGAGAATGTCTGCAACATTTCTGTGATCCTTTTTATTGCTAGGTTGTATATGAACACTTGTATTGGTGAGATTGTGACTTTAGTCTAAATTCAAATTGGACTGAATTTCACATGCTATATTCAAAGTTAGCACTTTCATTAAAAATATTATTATTCAGTTCACACATCTAAAGCTGCATTTTAAATCAGTGAATCCACTAGCTTAGCAGGATGTACTTGGTGAAACCCTGGAGGAAGACTACGGTAAAGCAAGTTCACGGTTATTACAAGATCTAGTCTAATTAATGACAGTGAAAGGTGCATTTTTCCCATGATAGTCCTGGGATGCTTTATCCATGGAGTGTTTTAGAGGGCCAGAAGGCGTCATTGTTTTCAGTGTAAGATGAGGAATCTTTCAACAATTGACTCCCTCATTTATCTATCTTCTTTTCTCATACATCAGCAAAACAGGTAGGTGGCAGAAGGTCATATCTTAGGAACACTTACAAAGTATTTGTGTCAGAGGATGACTTCTGTCAGACATGGACGTACAAACATCCCACTATCCCTGTGTTCTCTTCCATAAATGCACCTCGCATGGAAGTTCAGTTGTTTCAAAATTTTGGATTTTACACGTATTTACATTACAAAGAAGAACCATGTCATTCTTTTGCTCTGTATAATAAACCTAGACAAAGTGTTCATTTATTTGGGCAGGAATTTATTAGAAACTGTTAACCAATTTAAAAGAGATTGTGAGAAACTTACCGACAAGCACCCAATATTCAAAGCCATTTTTATTTGTCAAAGAAAAAAGCTAACTAACTAAACTAAATTATTTTTAAAAGACTACTATGTGAGATACTGTCAATAGATCATACACCTCAATTGAAAATGCATGATGAACAGGACAGTTATAGATTTACCTGTTCAACGCTATCAACATGCTAAACAGTTTAAACTCCCTGCGTTATCATAGATGAAATGTGATACCAGTCTGTGCATTAGTTGTAAAACTTGGTGGTTTTTTTTTTAACACTTACTAATTATAACCCTATTTTGAAAGTGGTTTTGTTCATTTAGAATCTTTCTGCTTAAAAACAGTGCAGCGAAGAATTATCAGTGCCCCATACTGTCACCATTTCAATAATCTCTGCAAATGCTAATGAGTGAAAAACATTGTTCCTCCTCCCACTGCATGGACTGAAATGTTTTTTTCACCTTTTCTTCAGCTGACTTGCCCTGGCTCAGCCCTTGCCTGCAATTTATGAGTGAAACTGTGAGGAGGAATGGACTCAGCCACTCGTAAGGATGAACCACAGACAATATACAGGGAAAATATTTTGGGGCAGGCAAAACGTCTCTCGAGGTTGTCTATCATTGTTTTCATGTTTTCACACAGATACAGGCCATCCTGAATAAAAAACAAGGGGCTTACTGAACTAAGACAGCTAAGATTTGCTCCCTTCAATTTTCCTACTAGTCTCCATATCCAAAGTTAAGAAATAAAAAAGAAACATTTGGTAAATTCCTTCTATCCTACAAGAGAGTAAAGAATATCCTGCCAAAAAGAGGCTGTCTGGTAAAGGAAAGGAAGAGAGATTTATTTCTGCATGAGTAGTAACAACAATTTACTGGAAAACAACTACGTATGAGAGAGATCCTTAAGTGCAATCTGAGATATATGCTATTTTCCCAGACAGGAAAATCTCACAAGTGCTATACCTGCGAGGTAAACACAAAGCCTTCCCTTGCCTTAACAGTCCCTTCTCTCATTCAAGTGGACATTCCTTTGCTCATTTTAAAATAATGTCTTATGCCACGATGGAGTAAAGTGGAATTGTTGTCTGGTGAAACACAGCAGCAAATTTCTGAGCAAATCATAAACAAGTATTATCTGGCAAATCTAGAGAAAAAGGTTGAATTATTTGCTTAATTTTGGTATGCCTGATGTTGACATTTAAAACAACAACAACAGTTTATAAATTAATTTTAAATTTTAACTTTTAAGGGGATTATTTTTTATTAGTGAAAATGTTTTACTGATCACTTTGATTAGTTCAAAATTGTTTTAAAACCTAATTCCTCTGGTAGCCTGGGATGCATCAAATGAGACCCTTTGTGGCAGGGCAAGGAGGTGATTTTCCCCCTCGTGAGCCCCCTCCTGGAGTACTGCATCCTGTATCCAGGCCTGAGGTCCCCAGCACAAAAAAGATACAGTGGTTTCAGAGTGGGTCCAGAGAATTGCATGAAGGTAACCAGAGGGCTGGAGCACCTCTCCTAGAAAAAAGGCTGAGAAAGCTGGTTCAGCCTGGAGAAGAGAAACTTATAGAGTGATCTCATTGCATCCTTCCAGGATTTGAAGGGAACTGAATCACACCACCTCGCTGTGCTCACATCCACTGTTTGGACTCCATCAGTGTTCACAAATGTCAACAAATGTCAGTAGGTGCTGTGTTTTCCACATGGAGGAATTCAATTACACGTGTCACACACCAACATAATAAAAGAAACATTATTTTAGGAGCCTTCCTCATAAATTACTAGATGTTAAACCCCATGATTTCGCCAATTCACCTAACAACAGCTGTGAGAACTGTATAAACCACTGTAGTTCTTTTAGTATCTGACCAAATGTCTAAGCCAGGGTGATTCACATTATGTGTATTTATTAAGTTGTTTACATACTTACCACACAAGAGCTCTCGTAATAGAGAGAAACTGGATTTCATCCCTACGGCATGCACTCAAGTTACTTAAGATAGAAACAGTAACAAGAACTTCATCAAATACAATTGCTGACTTTTCTTAATTTGAAACCTTGATATATACAAATTAGGGAATTTTTAGCTTATTATTGGTGGTGAATTAATATGCCCAGCCAATAAAACCTTTTCTCAGTAGACAAGCAGATTTCAATAGTAGCTCTGGAAAGAACACCAATTCTAGTAGTGCAGCATTATTTTTATTAAAACACTGCTTCTGAGGTAACAGGCTAAAATTGTTTAACCTCCAAGTTCAATAAGCTATGATCTGATGGAGCCTCCTATTAAAATTTGAAAGAGCTAGTGAAGAACTGGGAGAAGGAGTAAAAGAGTTATGACAAATTGCTTGCTTTGGATTAATAAGATTTGAAACACAGTTTTCATGGGGAAGTTTTGTAAAAAACAATATTCTAGGTTGAGAAGTATATCAGAAATTATATTTAAATAACGTTTTGCACACTTCAGGCTTTCTCTTTAAGCTTTCTATCAGTATGAAAAGCTAGAAAGATGATATGATGTAACCACAACAGACATAAGATGAGCTTTTGCATGTTACCATAAGACCTCCCAGATGTGCTGTGTGTTATGCTATCCAAGGTCTGCAGTACAGTCAGTAATAATCTGTGCATTATTCAGGCTATAGGTCAAGCTACCTCTTCCGGATACTGGCTTAATATTAAATGCAGCCATTTCAAATTCAAGTTAGAAAGAAAAGGTAGTTCTGGGTTTGATGCATCACAGTAGATAACTGCTATTGTTCTTGGTTTATCAATTGGTTTACACCAATTTCAGCATCATCAAGGTTAGAAAAGATGGGCTTTGATATGGAATGATGGGAAAATGTCTGGAAAGGACCATAAAAAGTAGTAGTTGAATCCACACTTATATTTAGAGAAGGCATCACTATGACTGTGAGATCCCACGCAGAATTTTGTTCTCTTAAGGCAATGCCACAAATTTTTCAGCCTTCCTAGAAAATGTTTTATCTTCTGCTACCTTTAGTATATTTCTGCTTTCCACCTGTAACCTTCTTTTGTGATTTCAAGTTCATTAGCTCTTACTCTCTCCGCACTGGATGTGGGAAAGAAATACTTCCATTTTATTTGCCAGCCTTTATTACATCAATGAAAGGTGAACCTGATGTCAGATTTATTTTCAGATAAAGTGTTTTTTAATATGTTAAGGCATGTGGATAAATGACTAGGCTCTGGCCTGAGCAGCACAAAACCCACATCTAGAAAGATGTCTGAGCTGGTGACTGAGTAAAGAACTCAGTTCAGGCACGGATGCTAATTGGAATTAGAACCTGTGATTGATACTTGCAAGATATGTTGATATGAATATTGATGTGCTGTGAGAGTGACAGCATTTGTGCTGTGGCTGGCCAGGGAGAGTGAATCTTCCAGTGCTCAGATTCCTTCCAGTCCAGTGATTCCTCAACATGCAACATTGCCAGATTTCAATAAGAAGGGGTTTTTTTGGTTGTTGGTAGTGGTGGCAGTAAGAAGAAAAGAAATACAGAAAAAAAAAAAAAGCAGTGAAATAACAGTGTGTATAATCAAAGAATTCTAAAATAGCGTATAATCAGTGAATATTAAGATGTTATAATAATGAAATAAACAAGAGAGTTAGGCAAAGCAAGACAAAGAGAATGAATAGGATGCTTACCCATATCGTGGGCTCACTCAGGAAAATCCAGTGGAGTGGATCTCTAGAAGAGAGAACCTTCCCCACTGGTATTCAGCTCTTAAATGGGTCTAGGAGAGGTGCAGCCAGGCTCCACCCCTTCCTGCAGCACAGGTGAATTGCCTTCAGCTGTGCTCCCCTGGCTGACTCATTGCTCGCCTCAGGTGATCAATCAGAGGTTCAGGCTGTGACTCAGCAGTTCCCATACACAGTGGGAGAGCTAAATGAAAAAGAATACAAGGAAAAGCGACAGAGAATGTTTTGGCAGGGAGCAAATTTTGTTATTATAGAGGGAAAATTGCATAAAAGTAGGCATAAGAGTCAAGGTGCTTCTATCCACTGTGCTCATAAGAAAACATTCTTCTGTGAATGATTAAGGCCTCCAATTCAAGGCATTTTATGTACACCCATAGTAAAGAGCAAAAGATTGTCATCCAGGTTGACAGAAGAAAAAAATCATAATCCTTGCTATGTTTGGAGATGTGATAAAAGCCATTTTCATTGCTTCTCCACTAAAAACCAAATGAGAAACAAACAAAATGTCTCCAAGGAGGACATCTCTCATGCCTCCAAAGTTTGAAAGATTCCCGAAGATATTTGAAAGCTACATGGTTGTCCAAACTGCATTTCCACGCTGAGTTGCCTATATTTGCCTGTTAAATTATGGAAGGTCCTTTATGGCATTATTTTGTCAAATCAGGGATCTATAAAGAAAAATAAATCTTACTAAATTTTGAAATTATAGATGTTATCGCAGGTCTTTGAAAGGTCAAAAGGACAGACATGAAAAAAGCATCTGAAAGTGCATTAATAAACAAAATGAGTTGTGTGCTGGTGACGGTTGTGAAATACGTGTGCATTTTTACTGAAATATGCTAAGTTTATAGCGTGATTTTTGAAGAGTAATGAGAAAAGCTATAGGTGTCAGATGATCAATAAAAGATGAGAAAGTTTTTAGGATTAGCATCAGAAAACTGTTAAAAGGTGGTATGAGTGAAAGAAAAGATGCAACCTTCATATGAATATGAAATGGACAAATACACAAAGGAGCCATTGCACACCTGTAGATGCTCTTTCATTTCCTTCATGCTTTCTCTCTGCACCATTTTTCCCCTGCTCTGAAAGTGAGACATCTGAGTAAAGTGTCCTGAAATGTTCATTAAAAACATTCTGATTCTGTCATTGGAAACTGTGACATTCACACGGTGTCATTTTCCAACTATTGAGGGCATTGCTAACCTGTCAGTTTAGCAGAGAAAGCTGTGTTAACATACTGTAGAGAAAAGGGTTAGAAATCTGAACAAAATTACAAAATTAAGCTTTCCATCTCCTTAAAGTTAACTGTACGTGTTTGTTCTGAATTTGCCCTAATTCTCTTTGTCCACTACAATACTGCAGATATGATGGTATACATTTCAATCAGTGAACAATAATAAATGATTAATGCATTCTGATATCAAGCCAGAGCTTTCCAAGTTAAAAAAATCTTCATTAACTGGTATTAGCTTGGAATTTCATTGATGTAAATACTCATAAGCACCACAGAAGTCTATTTTTGAAACGAGTGCAGTAACAAAAAAGAATGGTTTTATCTGAACTGATATTTTTCTTTGGAGAATTGTAAACACACATACTCTGTATTTCAAAAGGAGGCCACCATCCGAAGCAAAATTAAGATATAAACTTAAATTAAATTATTATTATTATTATTACTACTATTACTATTATTTAAGGGTGAGGCACTTACTTGTAGCACTCAGTTATCAGAGCAGTTCCTGGAAAAGATCAGACTGAAGTCTTTGGGACTGTCCCCACCTAATTCTAGGCCTGGAGCAGTCTGGTCTGGAGCAGTGTTCCCATTGATTGTCTTGTTATGGAGGGCTAGACACACATTTAGCATGAACACAAATAATTCTGTGGTATCAAGCTAAGGGAAAGCCAACAGATGTACTTGATTTACAGGTCAAAATTTAGCCAACGTGTTTCAGTATGTCTCAGAATAACACAAACTATTGCTCAGTATGGTTCAACAACATGAATGCTTTCTGATATCAGGGGATACATTCCCTTCTAAATGGGAAGAAAGGGGCATCTGGTAAAATATTAAATCGAAAATATTAAATTGAATATTAAAGTGGAACAGCTCCCTTCTGGATGTGAAAACAGAGTATTGATAATGTGGATGCCAGATCTCTATAAACCTTCAATTCACTGTAGATTTCAGCTCTACAACAAATGTCAATTTAAGTATCAGACAGCAAACGGTTGCAGATGTTTCAGTACACCTCTGGGAGATGCTATACCTATGACAGGTCAAATACAAAATAAATGTGAGGAAAAACAATGGGAAAAAAAAAACAAAACCAAGAAATAGAGTAACAGTTGAGCTGCAAAAATCAGAAAGACTTGTATGCTGCTAGCCAAATAATTCATGTGATATCAGTTCAGTAGGAGGAATACACAAATGCCATGAAATTGCATCTAAAAAAGAGCAAGGACAGCCCTCCCCAAACAGATCAGACTGCTGCAAGAAAATTTACTGAGCCAACAGTCATTATCTCCTTGCTGGACATGAACAAATTTTCCTGAAGCTGTTGTTTTAGAAGTGTCCTACACAGCTCAGCTGACAAACTTTGGAGGTGAAGGTATGACAAACACAATCCCAATGGATCTCTTAGAGACATTATAAACAAGAGGGTTTTCTTTTTGTTTTGTTTTGTTTTAATTAAGGCTGCAAATTATGCAGAGGAGAAAGTCACTAACACTAATTAATGGGATAAAAAAAAAAAAAAAAAAAACCACTGGCATTTACTGTTAATGCAATTCCAACTTTGATATTGATGGTAAAAGAAAATGTATGATTTACTAAGTCCTCTTATAAACTTTCCTGATACTCATTTCTTTGTAGAAAGCATTTGATCCTAGTTTTCACTTTCTCAGCAAAACCCAATGTGGTTTTCAGAATAAACAAATATCTTAAAATTGATCTGCTCACCGAGTCTCTGTGAGCCTACTGCCAGTGTATCCTGTCAAAGATTAAGTGGGTTACTGTATGGTGATTAAAAAATTCTAAATATTGTAAAGTAGTCAGAATATTATGACTGCTACTTATCTGAACAGTGTTTCTTTTACGGTAAGCAGAATAATAGTATGCAGAAGTAAAAACTAAGTCTATAGTAGAGAAATTTCACCATATTAATACTGTTCATACATAGCAATACCATAATATCCTATGGTGTCATAGGTAGGAATGTTGAGATTTTCTTTTTCTATGTGTTAAGTAAAACTGCATTTTACATGTATTAAAAAGCTGTTAATCTGCTAATCAGACTTTTCTAAATAGAATACACAATCTGCTAAAACTTGTGGTCAAAAAGTTTTGCTTTAATTTCCTAGTTTAAAACCACTCCAGTTGTGCTGATTATTACGTGAAATGAATAAATATGTAAAAAGAGAAACTCAGCATCCACTAAGAAACACTGAGTGTTCTATTTCAGCTTTTTTAACCTTTTAGCACTATCAGTCACTATGATTTTCTAAGTTTAGTTCTTGGTAATATATTTTTTCTTGCTTTTTACATCCTACTAATTTGATGACTGCTCACATACAACCCTTTAGTATTCCCATGCCTGTAACTATCTCAGCTCTTTCAGTCTTTGCTTGTAGGCTATGTTTTTGAGATGTCTAATTATTATTATTAATTTTTTTGCTGCGTATTATTCTTCTTTATGTTTCATTAAAGAAATTTAGCACATCTTTTCATTACAGGAAATCCTATTCTACCATCAGCTTTCTTCAGGGAGAAAGGATTGAATATTTTTTCTCATGCCCTGTTCTTGACTATTATCTTTTCCATTTGTTTCATTGTTTTAGATTTATTTTGCTATAACCTGCTTTTCATTCTTTTCTAACCTCTACTGTCCTTACCATGGATGAACGGGTGTCTTTTAAAGGTTCCTTTTTCTATTAAAGAAATCTAAGCAGTAAGCAGTTTAGTGTACCTGATATACAATAGCTTTCAAATTCACTTGGGAAAGAAAGGTATAGTCTGTCAGAGAAAAGAAAGTTCTGAAGGCATATATTTTATATCATTTTATTTCTTTTCACACTCGGGATATTGCAGAAGTTGTATTTAGTATACTAAATTTTAGTGAAATTGGAATGGAAGGCAAATGAAACTATTTCAGGTTTAAAAAGCAAGGGAGAGAGAAGGGGGGAAGGGGAGAGAGCTGGGAAAGGAAACATTTTCCTCTCCTCAGCAATACTCAGAAATTTGAAGACAATTCTTACTCTTAATCTGAAAACATTTTAGAAAAATTATTTCAACATACTCCTTTCTTCCTAACACCAATAGTTAAGAGTCTACTGAGCAGTAAGTAGACAGTAACTCTGGTTAGGGGACAAAGCCCGGAAAAAGGCTTCATATTTCATCTGCTGCTGCTTGGCGTGGCAGAGCATGGCGTGATACGGTGAAGTGTAACATACTCATCTGGTTTTCCTTCATCTTCCACTTCAGAATCTTCAATTTAGCCTTGAGGATGCCCCTGCTGGCTGAAGTTTCAGTAACACTATTGCATGTTTTTTTAAAGTCTCCACTTTCATTATGAAGTGATGATTCAAAATTATTTTTTAAAAACTCCCCAAAGCCATGAAGAGTAATGAGCTTATAGAGACAATATACCTGAGAAATGAGTGTGATCAGGAGGATATAAAGGAAAACAAGTTCCCTACTCTTGCTTTCCTTTACCTTTCCCAACACATTTTTTTTTCCTATGCATTTCAGGTGTGAGCATAAACATTCATAACAACAGATAAACCATGTTGAAATGGAAACACAGCCTGTTCCACTGCCAAATGCTCTAGGAATCTGAACCAAGGTATACGGAACCAAAAACAGATTTCTAGTTTCTGAAAGAGATTTGGTGAAGGCAATGGCTTTGAGGTTTTCAAAGTAATTAGCCATTGTGAGCATAATATACAACTAAGGGTTAGGTAACATTATCAAAACCGGTAGGTTTAAGAGTTTGCTTCTCAACCAAGATAATGGTAGAGAGGTGTATCTACCAGTGGTAGAGAAAGAGGGACCACACTCTACATCACGGGTGTATATGGCAAGATTAAATAAAATGCAGGCCACGTGGGCAGATGATTTACAAAAGAAAAATAAAACAAATGAAATCAGAGAGTCAGGCTGAAGATATTTATACGAGAAACACCTAAGAGCCATCACCTCCTGTCCTATCACTGTTCTATCACTGTTATCTGGGAGAAGAAGCCGACCTCCACCACACCTCAAACATGTCACAGGGAGTTGCAGAGAGTGATAAGGTCTCCCTTGGAGCCTTATCTTCTCCAGACTAAACAATCCTAGCTCCCTCAGCCTCTCCCCAAAGGACTCGGATTCCAGCCCATTCTCCAGCTTTATAGCCCCTCTCTGGACACATTCCACGGCCTCAAGGTCTTTCTTGTAGTGAGTGGCCCAAAACTGAACACAGAGCTCATGGTGTGGCCTCACCAGGGAGACCATCACCTCCCTAGTGCCTCTTGAACTATCTTTGAACTCTCTTTGAATTCCCTAATATGAACCATCTTTGTGTCTTTACATGCTTGACCATGAATTATTCAGGCACCTCTATGAATTCTGTGAAAAGCATCATCGTAAACTGCTAACAAAGAAATAAATATGGCATTAAATTGCACTGTGATTAAACCAGAAACCTGGAATCAGATACATGGATCAGTCTAAAAATGATGTTTCCTATTTATTTATTTCCATGGAAACTAAAACTGATACAAAGGGCACAATAACACATTTTGATAGAGAAAATTCTCAGCTACAAAACCTTTTTTTTCAACATAATCACTGTCACTAGCCAATTTGTGCAGATGAGCTGCTTTGAGACACTATTTCATGGTATGACAGCTGTGCATGGCCATCCAGAATGTGGCTCACTGTGCTCACATCCACTGTTTGGACTCCATAAACATTCAGCAAGTGTCAATGAATATTAATGGCTGCCATTTTTTCCATGCTGTGGAATTCCAAACTTTTGCTTCATATACACTTCCATGTCATGCACCATTTTGTCAGACTGCACCTCTGCAGTCAAAATGGCAACAAAATGTAATGAAATATTAACAGAAAGGTTCCACTTCTACTGCCATACCAGAAACACCCACTTCTGACACCATGAACAAACATAATAGAACAGGAGGCATTAAGTTCAGTGCAGCTCTTGTACAAGGTATGAATAAATATAAAATTTTGGTATTCCAGAATTATTTTGATAAAACATAATGCTCATCAGTTATTAAAGTTTTGTTCAAATTAAAAAAGACACTGACTACACACTGTCATTATGCCTCTCATTAGTGCCACACAGCTTACAAGATGCCTGCTTTCTGCATGGTCTCTAACTGGGGTGATGGCAGTGACCACACCATTTCATCTCGTCTCTGCTGTGATGAAAGAACAACCTGTGTTATCCTATTTGTTGGTTTCACCCCAGGAAGTTCAGTAAAATCTCATTTTTGTCTTTTTTAGTGAATTCCACAAGCCTGGGACTCATGGTGGCTATACAAGCCAGTAAACAAGGTGTTGCAGTTTCTTGTAACAGGTTACAGGCTTTATAATTTGCCAGCAACACATGGCTCTGAGCTTGCTTAGGCCTGCCTGGAGACTTGTTTGAGCTTGTTTAGCTGTTGGCAGCAATTGTCTAATCACCAAGTCAATACTGCCTGCTTTTTCTTTACCTGGCTTTAAACAATCTCATGCTATGATATTTAATGTATTATTGCAGCTATTAGATATTGATAGGAAGTAATTCTGCACTGTTTGGGCTACCTGTGACTTAGAATTACATCTAGCACAGAGAACTAGCTGGTGATGGGATGATAACAGAGGCCTTGAAAATACAAAGGATGTTAGCTGAGAGTGCCAAGTTATCAACAACTCCTCGAGCAGTCAATTGTTAGTTACCAAAGGAGTTCAGCCTTGGAAACTGGATAAAATTCACTCTGTAGATTAAATTCGGACGTAACATGGGCTTGCACTTTAAAAAAAAAAAAAAAAAAGCTAAATATAAAAGCATGTCAAATTGTGTAAGAATAGGTAAGGATAAGCACAAACATCATTGCAAAGTAGCAAAAAGAGGGGAAAAAAAATAAAGAGGAAGAAGCAGCTATCAACACCAACCTTCTCTTGACAGAGGATTTCTGAGTAATAGCAGCTGACCACAGAGCTCTCCAGCGTCAGTCTAAAGAGTGTGAAGAGGTCTGTATATGCACATCTTATTTTAAATCTAGATCATTTGGTCAGTTAGTTTTAGCAAAATTGTGACTGTAGCAATTATCTGATTAGACCTTTAAGACTTTAGACTAGCAGTAAATTCTTGGCTCGTATACAAAGTTTGTTTCTCATGTCATTACAAAGATTATAAGTAAAAAGTAAAAAACCTGTGGGAATTCAAGCAATCCATTCTGTAACTCGGATGCAACAAACAGCACTGGACCTTATGAACTCAAGCTCCAAACGCACTCTGCACCTGCTGGATGAGTTTAGACAAGTCACTTCTCTCTGTGCCTCATTATTTTTCATCATCAAAATGAGGGTTGAGCAACTGACCTCTGCTAAAGGAAAACAATGAAAAAGAATAAGGCAGTACGAATCAGCCTTACACTGGCATAAAATTCAGTGCTAAATTTCAGGACTTGTCTCCCTCTGGAATTTTTGAAGTCCAAAAGTTCAAAGGTTATCAGACTGTGTCTCCATGACTGCTCAAGTTTTATACTTGCTGTTGAGAGAGAATTGGTCTTGCATCAATTTCTCCAACATATACAATTTGCTGACCTCATGTCAGCTCCTAGAGAGAATGTGTCTCTTCAGAAAAATTTCAAGGAAACAAGCAGAAGCTGTGTGCCAAACTGAAGTTAAGATAGTTCTCACTTCAAAAAAAATCATTTGTATGCTATGTTTGTTATTAACTACTAGTCTAATTTCTGCCTCAGTCTTTGTTCCTCACACTTTACAATATTTATTACACAAGAAAAATATATTTACTTGTATGTCAGTGTTTTCAAACTTGAAATCTAGTGTATTTTTGCTTTAGAAATTGCATCTGTCTTAACCCAGCTACGTAAGTTTTGCTGTGCTGCACTCTGCTCCTATTAGGGGCAAAGTCTGTGCAGAACAAGTCATTAAGAGGAAGGAAGATTTGTTCCCAGACCTACTGGGATACACTGCAGGGCTTCACTGCTTTCATGCTACATAAAACACACCACACAGGTAGCATGTTCTATTCAGTAAGGTCTACCTTGAAGAAGACTGTTAAGTGGGCAGAAGCCCCCAGGGGGACATCATATATACATAGTGACATTAAAACATAAGTTCAGCTTTGTGCTTTTAGCTGCAGGATTGACTGATTTTATATAAGTTATTGCATTCTGGATGTATATAACTTCAGGTTTTTTTTTGCAAAGCTGATGTTCATAGTTCCTTTAAAAATATTTTTTGCTTGTTGATTTCTTTTGTTTTGCTATTTCTGTTTACATATACTCAAACAAGGAATAAATTCTTAGAACACTAATTAGAACATAACATGGCTTGACTTGAACCCAAGCGCAAGCAAGCACTTTATAGAACTGTGATGGAATAGACAGACAGAATGTGTATCTTACACACATGTAACCACAAAAGTGTCAAAGAAAGATATGTGTAGTTGCAAGTGAAAGGCACCTCAGAGACAAAAAAAGTCACATTAGTTAGATACAAGGAACTAGGAAAAACAGGGCATCCTTGGGGATACCTGTAGGGGGTGACAAGGAAGAAAAACATAAGAAAAATGTCATCAGAAGCAGATGTGTCTCCTCCATTTGTGAGGGAGGCGAGTTTTGTTCTGAAGTTTAAACTTGGCCTGATTTGTCAGTGGGCTATGCATGCCTGCCATAGAAATTTCTAATTCCATAACTAATGCCTACTTATGTATGTATATAATTATCTATCAGTCGATAGATATAGGTGTGCACTTCCAGTTACAGTAGTCTCACAGTGCATGAAGTTTTGAAAGGATGCTTAAAGCCTTTTATTGCCCAGAAACCCTGCTACTTCTTATCAAGTGAAGACAAATAAACCAGATCAAATACTGCCCAGACTTTGCACCAAAATGGTTAATTTTTTTCTCTAGCATCCTATCTGAACAAAAAAATCAACTTATCGTTTTGACAAGTGTGGAAAATTGGCAGGTGTAATACTAACTGGTTTTGCACAGTCTTTTGTAATACCATCTGGCTAAGCTATAAAAAAGGAAGTATGACACGAATATGTCACTTGAATGAATTACTAAAGCCTGTTAATTTACTTTGTAAATGTAGAAGGATGCAGCATTTAAGCTTTAAAAGATAGTTAAAAAAAGAAGAAAAAATCAATGACTGTTATTATTTTCTTCCCCAGTGTGAAGTGACATTAAAAATAACAAAAAAAAGTGACAAAAATGTACCACATTTTATATTATCATTTAAAAACTCATTTAATCCACTGGACAGGGAGTGCAAACACAGACACACACATACATGCAAAGTGGTGTAAAGAAGCCTCAGCATGTGTTTAATGTGATTTAGTGTTTGTATTTGAAGAAAATTTGCATGACACTACTATAATTGAATATAAAACTCTCTTCATTCTCTTCATTCATTAACAACACACTTTGTGGAACGTTTCCACTACTTATCACTACGTATACAAAACTGTTAATCCTTTGCATTTACAGTTGTAAAACCATGGAACTGATACCTTACAGTTAGCATTGATGGCACATGTTTTGTTGGCCTGCATTGTTATGTTATTAAAAATGATAATATCCTGTAACTGACCGCATTGTGTTAGAATATAACTCTACACAGAGACTTTCAACTGGAAATATACTTTAAAGATGATAAATTCCTGGGTTAGTTCCAGGTGCTCTCTCCCCTCTTTTTTCTTCCAAAAGATTTCGTAGTCATGTGACAGATGACTTTATCGCTTGTTTCAGTAGAATGCCAACAAATCTGAATGAAGCTGAAAATTTAGGACTTAATTTCAGCAGTTTCATTTTAGGGTAAATTGAATTTTACTAATTTAAACAATAATGTTGACGTATCTCTGACATATCTCAAAAAAAAAAAAGTTATTTGTTGTTATGAAGTTGATTCTTAGTATATGTAAAAAGTCAGAAAATGTAGCCTTAATATTTCTCAAATCTCAGGAAATTATCTCTGCTTACAAAGTGCATAAATGCACTACTGTATTTCCAGCCTTAAAACCAAAAAACAAGCAAACAAACAGAAAAAAATAGTAAAAACAACAATAAAAACTCCTTATTTTTAGAGAAAAAATAAGCACAGCAAATACAAAAGGAACGAACAAGAGAATTATATTTTAATAATATAACAATTAACATTATATAATAATTTCTATAATACAATATTTTATATAATTAATAAGAAATTATCTAGCTTGAAATTCCACTGGATAAATAGAGAAATTAACATGGTGCTGTTTTGTGTTGAAGCACTGTTCCTCTTAACTTTTCCTTTACTAAACCTGACACAATCTGGTATATACTGCTATAATTTGACAAATTATCATATTTGAAGAGTTAAAATAACAGTAATTTGGTTTTTAGGTATCGTTAAGCACAAGCTTTTATGCATGTTGAAATCTCTCATTTGAAAATTTTAGAGCTGATACATTTCATTTGTGTAGTGTTAAACTTTGAATAATCTACTTTTCAAACCTTAATAATTTGAAAAGCCTTTTTCATTCTTGTTAGACTATCTCCAGTCTACTTTAATGGAAAGATACTGGAAAAATCAGGTGCCTTCTGTTCTTAAATTCTCAGGGGAACAAAAACATTTGATTTGACAATTGAATTTTGTCAGCAATTACATCAAATTTCCCTTTGCTTTGCTTGTGTAACTCTTTCTTCTAGCATTTAAATGAAAAAACAATTTCATATATCCTGCTGAAGCACTTAGCTTGAAATTGCAGTATCCAAAAATAGCTCTTTAGGATCTGGCTATATTCTGCAAGGTCTTTAACTTTTGACTACATCCATAAATAGATCATTGAATTTTTCAGGTCATCAAAAAGTATTTGAGTTGCTCTGATGGTCGCAGTGTTTCACAGTACACCATGATTTAATAAAAATAAAAATACGTGGAAAACATGAAAAACTCTAGTGTGAGATTTGCCTTGAAATTATATTTTCCTAATATGATTGCTTGGATTGGAAAATGCTAGAAATGAGCAATATCTTACAAAAATAATTTTCCTAGAGCTATGAACATCTGAAAGAAAACTTTTTCAAGTGATATAACAGTAAAAGGAATACTCAGAAAATGAGGTCCCCTATGAAATGAGGTGGGTGCTTTGGTATTAGACACTGAGAAGACAGGGATTCAGAATCCTTCTTTGCTTCAGTCTTTAATGCTAAGACTAATCCTGGGGAATCCCAGATCCTGGAGGTAAGAGAGAGAGTCTGGTAAAGGAAGACTTCCTGTTGGTTGAAGAGGATCAGGTCAGAGTGCATCTAGCCAAAATCAACACACACCAATCACCATGTGGCCCAATAGGATGCATCCACGTGTTCTGAGTGAAATGGCAGAGGTGATTGCTGAACTGCTCTCTGTCATCTTTTAAAGGTCTTAACAAATGAGAAAGGTGCCTGAAGACTGCATGATAGCAAATATCACTCTGGTCTTCAAAAAGGGCAAGAAAGAGGATCCCGGAAACTACAGGCCAGTCAGCCTCACTTCTGTCCCTGGATGTTGTCTTTAAGCAATTGGAAGAGAAGAAGGTTATCAGAAGTAGTCAACATGGATTCACCAAGGTGAAACCATGCTTGATCAACCCAGTAGCCTTCTATGATGTCATCACTGGCTGGGTAAATGGGAAGATAGCAGTGGATGTAGTGTACCTTTACTTCGCCAAGGCATTTGACACCGTCTGCAACATCCTTGTTATGGAACTTTGAAAGTGTGGGATAGGTGAATGGACAGTGAAGTGGACTGAGAACTGGCTGACTGGCAGAGCTCAGAGGGTTGTTGTCAGTGGCATGGAGTGGTTGGAGGCCTTTAACTATCAGTGTTCCCCAGGGGCTCGGTTCTGGGTTCAGTCTTGTTCAACATTTTCATCAGTGATCTGGATGAAGGGATAGAGTGCACCTTCAGCAAGTTTGCTTATGAAACAAAGCTGGGAGGAGTGACTGACACTCCAGAAAGCTGTGCTGCCGTCCAACAAGACATGGACAGGCTGGAGAGTTGGACAGGGAGGAACCAGATGAGATTTAACAAGAACAAGTGTTGCACCTGGGGAGGAATAACTGCATACATGAGGTGATGGGATGACCTGCTGGAGAGGAGCACTGTGGAGAAGGACCTAGGGATCCTGGTGGACAACAGATCGGCCATGAATCAATAGTGTGTCCCTGTGGCCAAGAAGACCATTAGTATTCTCAGGTGCATTAAAAAGAGCATGGACAGCAGGTTAAGGGAAGTGATCCTCCCCCTCTACTCAGCTCTGGTAAGGCCATATTTAAAGTAGTCCAATCCTAGACTCAACAGGTCAAAAAAGACAGGGATCTCCGAGAAGAAGTCCACTGGAGGGCCACAAAGATGACGAAGGGCCTGGAGCATCTCCTCTGTGAGGAAAGGCTGAGTAACCTGGATTTGTTCAACCTGGGGAAAAGAAGACTGAGGGCAGATCTGATTAATGTTTGTAAATATCTAAAGGGAGGTGGAAGGCAAATAAATGAGGCCAGTCTCTTCTCAGTGGTGTGTGGTGATAGGACAAGGAGTGATGGCTTAAAACTTGAACATAGGATGTTCCTTACTAACATATGGAAGAAGCGCTGGAACAGGCTGCCCAAGGTAGTTGTGGAGTCTCCTTCTATGGAGACATTCAAGACCCATCCGAATGCCTATGTGAGAAATGCTCAGTCAAAATTTCGTATTAAACAAAGATCTTAGTGATGGCAGCAAAATTTATTCATTATTGCAATAACGGGCTCACGGCCCCTATTGGCAAGGGTAAAATAGTGCCCAGTCAGCAAAATCCGTTCCGTTATATATTCTAAACCTGACGCAGGTAATGCTCTCCTGGCACTCATTGGTAGAGCATCTCAGGCTCACAGTCTCTCCAGTGCTGTTGCTATGATACATTTCCATATAAGGTCCATTACCAATCATCTGTTTTTTTTGTTTTTTTTTTTTTTTTTGTATGTTTTGTACTTTTTTATGGAGATAGGAAGGCAATGTTTCCAAAAGTTAGTACATTCATTCTGTCCCATGCTAGGCTCTCCCCACCCTGCATGTTTACCTTATCTTGTTCCTGTTTCAATTCTACCCAAGTCAGAATGCCCCCAGTCTCAATAATCTTAACAGCAATTTCTTAGTGAAAAAAAGCAACATATATAACTTTCACAAGGGGGTTATAAGTTCAATAAAGGCCTACACTACATACAGAAAATACTGAAAACTTCCACTGCAAAAACACAATCGATCTCACACCTACCTGTGTGAACTATTGTAGAGAGCCTTCTGCAGCAGGAAGGTTGGACTCAATGATTTCTTGAGGTCCCTTCCAATCCCTACCATTCCATGATTCTGTATCCAAAGGCCATTAATGAGAGCTAAACTTTCTTGAAAAGCTGGCTCCCATTTTCTGACACAGCTTACATCCCCCCTAGATTTCTAAACTCTAAAAAAACCCTTCACTTGCATTTAAGAAGCCCAGAGATAGCAATTGTTTTGCAGTTATTGTTTTGTGTTATTGCTACCTTGAAGTTAATTGCTACATTGAAAGAAGCAATAGAAACAAATCTTTAAATTGTCCCACTAACAAAAACAGTATCTAAGCATTCCCCAAAGACTTGAGCAGGAAGGATTTGTCTTGGTACCATGCCTGCCCAGCTGTATTTTCTGTAATGTTTTCTCAGTATTGATGCAGATTTCAAACAGTGGCTCACGCCTTCATATAAAATTCATTATCTTGCATCAGATAAGCAGATCTTAACTAATTTGACCTATGAATGGTGATTTTGACCTATTGACAGACATAAATATAATTTGCGTTTATTCCAGCAACTGCAAGTCTTTTTGAACAAGCTTCTTTGGAAAAGTTCAGAAAAATCCCTGCTTTCTGCTCACAGAACTTTTTTCTCTGTTATGAATATGAATTACTTTTTTTCAGAATGGAAGAAAAAAAAAAAAAAAGCCTAAAAACCTGGAATAAAATCTGGTAGATCATTAAATCTTTTCCAATGAATAAATGATATTTTTTTGAATAAAATATATAAAAACATTTTGTGTTTATACATAACTAACAAAGTAATTGCATCAAATTTGCCAGATTTGCTCAATAGAATAAATTTGTTCATCTACTCAAAAAACGTTGTGTTGAAAGTAATTCAAGACCCAGCTGGAGAATGAAGGTGAACTGCATAGGAATATAGCAGCACTAATGAGAAGGGATGAATCACAGCATTTTTTTAAGCTCCAAAACTTGAAAGACTCTCAGTACACAGAAAGTTTATTTGAGAATCTCTTAAGTGAAGTCTCAGCTAAGACACTGACAAATCGCTTCTGGGGAACTGTAGATATATGCAGCCATTTCAGAAATACATAAATTTCAAAGAGATTTATTTGGTGTGCTCTCCAAAGACCTGATAAAATCCCAAGTTATATGAAAATTTATAACAGTAGTAAAAAAAAGACTCTGTAGGCATTAGCATATACACACACACACACATATATATATATATCAGCTATCAACTATGGCCTTTTCCTTTTGGATTATGCCCTTATCAGAGTTACCACCACCACCCCTTTCACCTGTACTTATGAATGCTTCTTTGACCAGGGGAATTGTCAGCCCTTTCTTTGCACAGAGTGAGACAGGAAAGATTCAGAAGTATATCAACATCTCCTTTTAAATCTCCACGTGTTCCTGGTCTTTAACTGCAGTTCGTGGGGTAACCATTTCAACAGATGAATCAACGTGTTGCTTTTGATGTGCCACTACAATGACCATGGAAACAGCAGTATGAGTATCTGAGAACCAGATTTTGGCTCTCAGAAACTTGTATCTTTGGAAGTTTGAGTCCTATATTTCCATGCTATTCGTGAAAATTACACTGTACGTGTGGAGTTTTTGGGTAGCATTAAATAATTGTGCATGTTACCTGGCATCTTTCACATGAACTGGCTTCAGATAAATCTTCAATACATAGGCTCTCATTTGTCTTAGAATCATGGAATCATAGAATCACAAGGTTGGAAACGACCTATAAGATCATCTAGTCCAACTGTCTTCACACTGCCACTGCTACCACAAGCTATTAAACCATATCTTGCAGCTCCTCGTCCAGACGCCTCTTGAACACTGCCAGAGATGGCGACTCCACCACCTCCCTGGGCAGCCAGTCCAGTGCCTGACCACTCTCTGAGAGAAAAAGTTCTTCCTCCTGTCTAAATTTCCTCATAGTCTTAAGACTACGCTTCAATAAGGAAATAAGGGTCACATTTTTTTTCCTGAATCTAAGTCTCTCTACAGATTTAAGTTGCCTAATGAAAAGAGAAATTTCTGAAATTTAACACTAATACAGTTTGGTTTTACTTGATGTAGTACAAGGTGTTGAACCCAAGCAATGTGCTATGCAGATTCAGTATAATTCAGTAACCTTGAAAAAATTGCCTAGCCATTCTCTTAACATATAATGTTCACATAGTTTACTCAAATGCTCACATCTCTGATTGGGTTTAAGCTGTTGTTATTACATCCTACCTATTATAGTCTGCAAATGCTGCTGATGTGAGCGTATCTTTTCATGAGGATAATATTTGGGCAACAACTGCAAAGATCCTTAAATCTTGTACTTATACATTCCTTGAACCCTGCTTCTTGTTTGAAGTACGAGACATAATATTTGTTATAAGTATGATACTTATAATATTGAATGTTTAGCTTTTGGTGACTGTAAACTTGGCATTTTTGAGGTAGCTGCAGTTTCACTTGTGGATGACAAGTTTATTGTGTGTGTGTTATAGTAAGTAGTAAACTATGCTGTATGGAATTTTGAATATGTGTTTGGGGATATTCACAACTGCTCCTAAAAAGAAAGAATGTCTCAAACAATAAGGAAGAAATTTTGAGGGGACAGCTATGAACTGGTCATCATTACTACTCCAGAAAGCTGAGCAAACTCAGATAAAATGTAGCTTTTTTTTTTTTTTTTTTTAATGAGCCTAATGATTCTTTCTTGTCCACATCTTTCTGTTCTCTTTTATTCTTTATTTTAAATTATTCTGATGTGTGTTGTTTTGTTTTGTTTTGTTTTTAAATTTCAGTCACTATAAGTCTCATAGATGGAAAAAAAATCCCAATTGAAAACCGCATTCCTGTGAATTTTGAAAGTAATTGAACCAAAACCTGTAACAAAAACTCATACAAAGGAGGTGCTAGAAAACTGAAACGCTTGTCCTTGGTTACAGTGAACATTGGTAATTTTCTTAGGAGGAATGAAGGCTAACTGGAGAAGGATTGCAATCCAAATGAAACATACTGTCTTGTCTTCCCTTGAGGATGAATTTCCTAAGAGAAGAGATATTGTGAAAAGAAATGGTTCCCTGAACAAAGAAATTTATTGCTAAGGAGCATTGCCACCTGTCTTCATCTATTTCATAAAAGATTAGTCTCTCAAAAGAGATCCTTGTTTTGAACTTCCGAGATTTCTCTACCATTTATAGAAGGTATTTTTTCAAGACAATATTACAAAACCAGTAACTCAGTTCTTTCACTTAATGAACAGACTTTTTCTCATACTCTATGAGGAGCTGCTCTGAAACTAATGCCTCCTGTGTTATTATGTTGGTCCACGACATCAGATGCAGATGTTGGTGGTACAGCAGTAGAGGTTGAACCTTCCTACTTATATTCTGTTACGTGCTGTTGCTGTGTGAAATGGCAGCAGAGGGGCAGTCTGGAAAATGGCCTCTGATGTGAAAGTGCATGTGAAGAAAAATCCTGTCACCGAATTCCTCCCTGCAGAAAATATGGCACACATTGACATTTATCAGCACGTGCTGAATGTTTATGGAGGCCAGCAGTGGATGTGAGCACACTGAGGGTGGGTGGTGCATCTCAGCATGGTGACAGTGACAGTGGATCACCTCCAGTGGTGCAGATTTTTGTGAGTGCAGCATGCAGGGTCTTGTGGATCACTGGTGAAAATGCAGAGCTTGTGGTGGTGACTGTTGAAAAGGAGTATTTTGTAGCTGAAATTTTTTGCCATCAAATAGTGTTATTGTACCCTTTGTATCTGTTATAGTTTCCACAGAAATAAATAGGAGGCATTATTTTCAAAGTAATCTTCATATTATAGCACATCTTAGAAGTATTGTTTTAGTAAGTAGATACTTAGAATTTTAGCTACAAACTAATAACTGTAGATGTTAATTTTGATCATTAGAGAAATGCTTATTTGTAAAGCTGCAGGTTTTCTTAATTTCTTTTCCTTCGTGGTACAGATGTTTTAGACTAATCCCAAGTGAAAGGAAATACGAATCCTCCCTTTCCTAATAACAAAAACTTTGCATTCAACTTACAAGCCCTTCTATTAAATATCTCTGAGGAAACCCTGATGAAGGCTGCTATTTATTTTTCTTGAGACTTCGGCATTGTCAAGAAGGTGTATGTTAGATAAATAGCACATAAATAAAACCTCCTTTATCAGGAAATGTAATCCAGAGATGATATATGCCCATTTCATTTTCTTTTTTTTTTCCTTGGTCTCCTTTGTCTGGGAGATAAACAGTATACCAAATTGCAGAAGACAAAAATAAATTTTCCCACTTAACCAGGCCATAATTATACACAAAAATCTTTTAACTGCAATGAGGAATTAAATGAAGTGAGAAATATTCTGACCTGGATGGAGTTTAAATAAACAAACAAACAAAAAAGCGATGACATTTTCTCATCCAGCTCAGTGTAATGACAACATTTAAATGACAGAACTAGGTGAACTCCATTGATATAACAAGTTTTAAAGCTGGAGCAGAGCTGAGATTGCAAGATTAGGTTATTTCTGAAACAGTGTCCTGACAAGGAAACATTCTGAACTCAATTTATTTCTCACCTAGAACAGACTTTTAAAACGATACCAATTTAATATAACTCTCTGGTGTCTTCAGGGGTCTGTAGCCTTATTCTCAGAGAAACCGTGGCTGCTCAGAAACTTGAAAGGCTTGAAAACTTAAATTGCAGGGACAAAATGATCAAAAATATGCCGGTGTAATTATGCAGCAGGCTAAGAAAAAATGTTTTGACGTTTTGTTTTTTTTTTTTCTTCCAGTGACCACACTTCACAGCAATTAAAGTTGCAGCATTTTAAAAGCCAGGTCACAAGGCTTAGTGTGGTACTAAGCAATGAAAGGTGATTTCATTTTTGAAAAGAACTTATTTTACTCTCACCCAGTCTCATGCTACAATACTCATAAGCACCATGAAGTATGAGCGATACGGCCAATGTTAACTGTAGCTGCATGAAGGAAAAGGGATGCTGAATACAGAATCACCACAGTTTCATGTCCTACCTTCTCCTTGGACTGGTAATTATGTGTGGGTTTTTGGATGCATCGTTTTGTACAGTCTAGAACCTTACAGGGACTGTGATCAGTCCTTGGTTTTAATCCGCTTCTCAGGTTATCCTGTCCTTTCTGGTGCTTCCTCCTTCATTCATATGAACCTTAACATGTATGCTGCAAGTGCCTACACAAGGGCAACTACAACGTACCTTTACATCAGATAAATAATGGGAAATATATAACATTATTTAAAGATGTTTCACAATAAAGAAGAAACTAGATTTTAGTGGGTTTTTAGACATATAACTTTTTCCATTAGTCTCCTGAGGTTCTTTCTACAAAGGAATAAAAATAATGCCTGTACATGTTAGATTACCTAATAGAAAATTTTATGCATGATATATTTATGTGTACATATTTTCAAGTAGCTATGTGTACATATGTTAGAAAGTACATGTTATAAAACTGATGCATTCTTTACAGCAGAAACCTTAAACTGACACATATCCTGCTTTGGCAGGGGAATTGGACTATATGATCACCAGAAGTTCCTCCCAGCCCCAACTATTCTCTGATTCTGGGATTCAATGCTATTCTACTGAAAATAAAATAATTACATTCCACCCAGAGGGTGATGAGGCACTGGAACAGGTTGCCCAAGGAGGCTGTGGATGCCCCATCCCTGCAGGCATTCAAGGCTGGATGTGGCTCTGGGCAGCCTGGTCTGCTGGTTGGTGACCCTGCACATAGCAGGGGGTTGGAACTGGGTGAGCTTTGTGCTCCTTTTCAACCCAGGCCATTCTATGATTCTATGATTCTATGATATATATGTGCATAATTAGATGTATGTTTATGTGCTAGTTTGGAGATGATACATCTGTAACTTTGCAACTAGTGGAGAAATAAACCGATAGTACCAGTAATTCTGCTAACAAATAAAGAACCAAATTTGATCTTTTCACTTTCTGATAGGTAGAAGCTGTACAGACAAGGAGCAGAAGCAATTTAAAATGAAATGCCAAAGCAGCATTTCCTTGGATAAATAATGTCATGGAGGCCACAAAACATTAACAAAAAGTAGAAGATATTTCAGGAACTTTTTATTCAAGAGAGTTTGAGAATGCTGTAATTCAGGTCACAGCCACTGGTGATCAGTGGAGATATATGAATTCCAAGGTTGCATCATCCACAGTAGGTCACAAGCTGTGTGTCTGTCCTATTGAAGATTTGCCCAGTACCCTAGATTATGTCAATATTTTCATGGCGTGCCTATTTCACACTGCCCTATTAAAGGGAGCTTTGTCTGATGGTTTGTTTGATTATTCATATTTTAAGGTGTACAGTTGAATTCAGAGTTGGGTGCTGAGATGATCCACTTTTCCCCACCAGAAATTTTGAAGCAATTCAGGAATCACAGTGACTTTCATAGTGATGCACATTGTTTATGGCCTGATGTTGAAGTTCACTTTAGTCAGATCAGTCACAGATGGTCCTCAGCTTCTCAAGACTTTGCCTTTGCGAGGGTCTGACACAAGAGGAACACAAATGTGATGAGTCTGAATTCAAGCAATTCCTTGTGCACATGTAATACTAAGAGCCTGGAAAGAGACATCTTTTTGTATGTACAAAGATTAAGAAAGTTTGGGAACAATCAGCAACCAACACACTTGATTTCATTTTATCCAATTAAATTCAAGATGTTATATGCTGCAGCTGAGCTTATTTTTATTTACGATTTTTTAAAGTTATGACATGCTTTATAGCACATTTAGAGCCTCGTGAGAGGAAATAGATCAAATTCTAAGTTTTGTTATTTCTTCCTAGCCAACCTGAGAAGACAGCTTGAGAGAAATTTGCTCATCATCTGCGTACTGATCAAATGGAAGCAGCAGTGGAGTTAGCCACCCATGAATTAACTGTCCAAACATATCAATATCTGGGAAAATAAACACCATGTTTCAATTCTCTGGTTTCATCAATACACCAGAACAGATAAACCACAAAAGCGATAATGAAAAATTAAGCAACTCTGAGATGTTGTGTGAAATGCTTTAACATAGATGTCCCAGCAACTGATTTTTGGCAGAGCTTTGCAAAATATTCTGGTACTAATACAAAACAGCTTTTATTATGCTAGGGTTTCATAACCTAAGTAACTAATGAAAAAAACAACAACAACAACAACAACCATGTTTTCAGATTGAAATCAACAAAACAGAGAATAATTGAAAGCTGTACAATGGTACAAAAAAAAATCTTGAAGCTACCAATAATTTTCTGTAGCACAGGTATTGATTTAGTCATAATTTAAATATGTATCTATTTCAAGAACTCTGGAGAGTTTACTCATGCTGGAAATTAGTACATTGATAGTGTCCTGAGATTTTCTATATGTTATCTCCTCCCTACAAATACTTTCTGTAATCATTCCTGAATTTTGAAGAAAGTAAATGCTTTTTCTGTAACAATTCAATACTTACTAGTGATAATTACCTTGCGAGGTTCAAAATAGCCTTCAATGCATCTTGAAAGAGAAGGCTATGGGGCTGTGAGTCTGTACAATTGTATGCATAAACATGTGTGTTGATATGAGTATATATGCACACAGATGTCTGTATTTGGATACATAATTTTTAAAAACGTGGTTGTGATCAATTTCTAAAATAAAAAATGAAAAAATAAAAATAACTTTTAGTACATTTTATAAAAGCTACTATGAAGACAAAGCATGACTGATTTTCCCTTCAGGTCTTTGCTTGCAATAGGCTAGGAATAAAATGCATGCCCTAAAACAGACACCATCAAAATGTTAATGAGTAATGAATTATCTAACCTTCAGCTTCTAACAGCCATTTGTTTCCTAGAAATGCTGTGCTGTTAACGAAGGGGATGTATTCGATTAAATAGATCAAGTCTAACATGGAAAAAGAAAAAACTGATATTGATACCATCTAACTGACTTAAAAACTATGCATTTTCTTATAGCAACCATTTTTATTAGTCATATCAATGTGGTTATTTTTATAGTTATTTCCTTTTCATGTGTGACTGAGCTGATGTTTGGGATCAATTAGGCTTATAACCACATAGTAGAAGCTAAAAAGAAAAGGCAAATGATGGTAGGGAAATTTACTAATTGAGTTTCATTGGCAGGAAACAATGACACATGGAGCAGAACTGTCATTTATCAACACTGTGGGGATCATCAGTGGAAGAAATGAAGTCAGAATAGTAAAGTATCCTTGATTAGCTTTGATCACAAGATTAGGAGGGGCACTTTCCAAGGGTGTCCCTTTGGCTGTAAGTGTATTCTTTGAGACAGAATCCACTAGAAAAGTTTCCAATGAGTTACAAATTACTCATTTTTTCTTAGCATATCAGATATTTGCTTTTTTTTTTTTTTTAACATTTATTGTATTATGAGAAATTTAATGCCAGTTTTCAAATGATTTCAAGAGAACTGCGTCTTCCAAACCAGAACTACCTCATTAACCTTCATTTTACTGGCTAAATTAATGTACAATATATGTAATATTAGCAGTTCCTGGCCAGTCCTCTTTGGATGAAGCTGTCCAGGACATTGAGGGATAACTAACACGTTTCCCCTGGAAGTGTATTTTTTAAGGTACATTTCCTCTGATGGAATCATTTTTTCTTTGCAAGCCTGAGAGTAGAATAACATAAATTAGGAGTCAGGAGAAATTACAGCTGAATGGAGTTCTGAGGTCTAATTTAAACTACAGATCGGTCAAAAAAAAAGTTGAAGCTGTAAACAAACCTTTTCTTTCTGAGATCTGCAAAATAAATGCATAATGATAACTCTCAGCCCCACTTCATTCCTAAAGTGCCTTTCAATTTAATACCTGAAAGTACTTTATAATAAACCATGAAGTAATTACACACTAGATGTCAATAATAGTTAGTGAGTTGTTAGTCAGGTTAGTTAGGTTGCATGAGAAGCAACTTCCCTGAGGTCTGTTCTGTACACGACTGCAGCAGGAGATGCTGGGACGAGGCTGAATAAGGCACTGTAATTAGGAGAGGGAAAAATAAACACTCAAGAAAATACAGAAAGAGGTCCTGATTCAGATTTCTGTCTTCAGAATCTTGTCTCTCCTCAGCTAATGTGAGAAACTTGTTTGTAACTTTTAGTCGTAAATCAATGAAAATATCAAGAACAGTCCTTAATGTTTTGATGTATTTTGTGATTCCCAGGGCTTTGGGGAAAGTCTGGTTTGAAACTATAGCCATTATTTATCATAATTGCAGCTGATTTTTGATGAGAAAAATATGAAAAAGCCTCAAATATCTTTTGTTCTATTTTTTAAAATGACTGTATAATTTACATTTTAAGTGCTCATTAATGTGAAAATTGTCAGCACTGCAGAGAAAGCAAAGAAATAACTTAGTATCTTTTCCTCCTTTCCTCATTATTAATCCTGAAAACAAAACAAACAAACAAACAAGCAAAAGAATATTTTCAATTAGTACATGAATGAATTTATAATCTGTCAAATCACATGCTGGACAAACATCATTGCTGTTCATTTTAATTAGAGCTTTTTCACTGCCAGCAGACAAGAGAATCTGCAGTACACTTTGACATGCTATCACTACTGTTATACAGCTACTAGGGTTTGAAATCTGTTGTGTTTTATGGAATGTCATTGGTTACACTCTTATTATATATTCTGGAGTTGGATTACTCGAGTGGTTTCTAAATAAAAAAAAGTAGATTATACAAAGAATATTCCTATTATAAAACAATAATTAACTAAAGAATTCCATTATACTAAGAAGCATGCATTTTTTTAACAGATTACACAATTTATGTTCCCAGATTTTCAGTTTATGAAAATTAATAAATATTCATCTTCATCAAGTCCACCTAAACTAACTCTCTAAGGGTTATGTATCATCACTTTGTTTAAGCCTTCTGTAGTCTGAGTAAATGTCAGGAATTCATCAGGCTATTGCAAAAGTGAGGTTTCTTCAGTAGCTTCTGCAGCTTGTCATATAGGAGGACTGCATATAGCAGCCTTCCACTTCTGATGCTCTCCCACAGCATGACAGGACCCATCACTTAAGAGAGCACATTTTTTCTCATCTTCTGGTAGTCTGTTGTATTGCAGAGCCTCTTCAACACGTTACCATCTCTTCTAGTGATATTCCAACATGTTTGCCTTCAGGCCAGTCCTTAATCAATTCTAGAGAATCCTGGGATTCGCTATTGAAGCCAGCTGTGTGATCAGTATGACCCACTTTCTCCATGTTCCACCAGTTGCATAATGTGTGGAGGGGACCTCCCTTCCTCTCATTCTCAAAAACTTCCTCTGCTGTGTTCCACAATGATGTCATCAATGTATTGCGGTTGCTCAGGAGCTTCACCCTGTTCCATTGCAGTGTCTGGATTAGCCCACGACAAATGATGAGGCTGTGTTTCAACCCCTGGGGCAGTCGATTCCAGGTGTACTGGACACATTCCGTCAAGTAAAAGCAAAGAGTGGCCTGCACTCTGCTGCCAGAGGAACTGAGAAAAATGCATTGGTGATGTCAGTTGTGAAATATCATCAGTTGATACTGAAGTTCTAGCTTGTCTGTCTGTCACAGGAGCACTTAGTGGTGGTGTGACTTCATCCAGGTCACTGTAGTCCACTGTTAGCCTCCACTCTCCTCACTCCAGGCACCTGCTGTGTAGGCCACTCCGAGCTGTTGCACCTTGGGCAGACCTCTGTGTGATATTCTTAAATAATTGTTTAATCTTAAATGTAATAGGTAACACATTCATGATACATAGCAATAGGAGCATGCTGGTTTGAACACAAGCATTCAGTGTTCTTAAGAGCTATAGTAGCTAGCTCTTGACCTACACGGAAAGAGAGAAAAGTGAACAGGAGGTGGAGGAATGGCTGGAAAGCGTTAAGGCCTTTCTCCTCCATAGCCAAGCTCCCCAAAATCAAGCTAAGAGTGTAATTACTAAGAGTATCAACAATATGCCTTCCAAAGCCCAAAGGTGGTTGCAATGCTAAATACACACAAAGCATTAGCCAGTTTTATCTTGATTCAAGCCGAGCCTTATTTTTAGCATAGCAAAAATAAAAGCCTTAATCTAACCCTCAGAGGTGACAATGTCACAGGCAAAATAAACAGCAAGTAAGGTGCTACGCAATATAATTTCATTCGGAGTCTCTCAAAGAGTCCATGAATAGGGAAAAAAATCAATGTAGATGTAGACCAGAAATTATGAAACTACTACAACACCCTGTGTTAACATGGCCCAGTCAAATCTGCTGTTATCTTAACACTTCCTGCCTCACTCTGTGCTCCAAGAAGACTGTTATTGTTTAACCTGGCAGGTGGCTGCCTGGTTAAAAAAAAACAAACAATGAAAAAGGAAAATAAGCCCACAAAAAAAAAAAACATTAACAATTGTCAATGAGTAAGTCAACAAAATAATTCAGTTTAGCAGCAAAGCCTCCCAGCATGCAGATATCATTGGGTTCCATTCAAATTCCTAAGTCAGTCATTTTCCTGCATACCAATTCTCACCTCATTTTCATAGTTTAAGACATAATCTGAAATCTTAATAACCATAACATCTCAACCGTGAAGTCTCTGCGTACCTCATAATCACAATAATTTAACTCTTTGATTTAATAGAGACATTGTTTTATGACTTAGATATTAATATTACTCTCACTTAAAGAACTTCCCACTTAATAAATCATGTCATGCAGCCTATATATAGAAAGATATTGTTGTGGCTAAGAATAACCACACTTGTAAAGTTAGAAGTTCTTTAAAGTCACTCCTTTCTGCACAGGAGCATTACACTATGTATAATTTACATTTCACACAGTGCTAGATCTGTATGAATCAGACCCAGTGCCTTATATAATTATGTTCAAGAAGCTTTAAAAGTTAGTACTGATTTGCAATGAAAGATGTCAGGTTTAATTCAACTATTTTCCTACTTTATAATCTCACAAGGACCTGAACACACACACCTTTGGATAATCCCATTTATAAATGTTGTATTTAAATAAAAATCTCAGAATTTACCCAGTACATTCATCATTGATTTAACTTGCTTAAATGCTTTTTCTTATTTCCTGGACTTTGAAACTTTGGAGTTCAGCTGTTCAGAATGAATGTTGACCATGTTTTCTGCAAATGATCCTTTTTGTAGTAAAACTGGGTTTTACAGAGATGTATGGATAACTGTCACGGAGACTTTATGGAGAGGAGACTGGTCAAGAATTAATTTCAATGAATCTTAACTCTTATTTACATTTTTTTTCTCATTTCCATCCAATCTCGCTTATAATTTCTAATGGAAATAACAAAATCACTATTGCATGCTGGAATAGGAAAGAACTGCAAGGAGTGATAACAGTGAATATTTCACAGACCAAAGATGTTCAATATGAAACATGTATTTTTTACTATTTACTCCTGAAAACATTCTATAAAATATACAAAAATTCCAAAGAAAATAAAGATTTTCATGAACACTATTCTGTTAACTAATTTATTAAAATTTTCAGCCAGTTCTATTGCTTACTTTAATTCACAAGAATAATTGGAAAGAATCAACCTATTATAGTAAGCCAAAGTGAAGTTTCTGGATAAACAATTCTGTAAATGCTAGAGATTATCATGATATTTGTCCTTCTCTTTTTCAGCAGTGATGGTATCTTGAAGTGAGTTCTACTGTGCATTAGTGAAGTTAACATTGACAATAATTGTTCATATCACATTGTTTAATATAGGACTCTGCTTTATTTTGAATAAAGAAAATAACACTGAATGTGGCTACGGATATAAATACTCTTGGGAGGAGACAAAAATGCAGTAATATGACCATTTTCCTATCAGCATTTGCACCATTATCATTATATGGACATTTTAGGCAAAATAGAACAAGAGATCAATTACAACTTATATCAATTTTAGGGCAAGATGCATTTATGCATTATCTAAACCTTAAGGCATCCCAGAAGGGAGTGGTAATTTCTGATGTTATAATTTTCATCTTGACTTAAGGCTGTCTAATGTCAGAGTTTTTTTACTTTTTATTATAACCAATCCCATAAGCGATGATAGATCTAGAAAAGAATGCCCCACTTTGCAGTGTCTTTACAAGAATGTTTTTTATAAAGAACTGTAGGGTTCTGCTCCATCAAATAATGCAAAGTGTTCAACAAGACTCCTGGCTATAGTGCAGTCAAATAATGCCAAATCAGGTGATAAATGACCTGATGTAGAAGAAGGAAGTAGTACACCCCATTGAGCAACATTAGTCCTTAGACATAAGGGATGTGTTTGATTGTAGATAGAGTTAAATTCCTGACAAGGACAACAGATTCAAATCATAAATTGGAGGAAAATCATGTTCCAAACCTTGAGTTATCCCCTGTGTAGTTCTGCCAGAGTTAATCTGGAGATGTGGTGACAGAATCAAGCATTATTGGGTCCCCTTCTAGAGGAAGTTTGGACTCAGATTTCTTTGTCCTTTAACCATGTCATAACTCCTCATAAACCTCGACCTACAGTTCATGTCACACACTATTTCTAGTTTGGACTCTCACAAACTCTTGTATGATCATAGAATCACAGAATGGTTTGGATTAGAAGGGACCTTTAAGATCACCCAGTTCCAACCCCCTGCTATAGGCAGGGACACCTCCCACCAGACCAGGTTGCTCACAGCCCCATCCAGCCTGGCTTTGAGTGCTTCCAGGGAGGGGGCATCCATAACTCACTGGGCATCCTGTTCCAGTGCCTCACCACCCTCACAATAAAGAATTTCTTCTTAATACCTAGTCTAAATCTACCCTCTCCCAGTTTAAAACCATTTCCCCTCATCCTTTCACTACCTGTTCCTCCCCTACATATGATGTCAATATCTAGTATAGATACACTCCAGGATTCCCTGAAGACATTCAGCAGTTCAGGAAAAAAACAAACAAACAAACAAAAAGAATGAAGAATAAGTTGATACATTTACAATACCTAAAACATGGTGGATAATCTGTATAACAACAGGAGCCATTCTTTTTATGTTTTACCTGTTTGAAAAGGTAAGTCAGAGTAAAAATCAAGCAGAACATCTGCTTGTATTTCTCAAAATATAGGAGTCCTCCATATTCAAATCGCAGAAGCTCGACTGATCATCTTGCCTACTACTTTTCACTCTTATCAATACATATTCTCAACTTGAGTTCTAGATTAGGCTTCCTTACAATGAGAAGTAGAATTTTCTCTGTGAGTACACATGGACACCTCGTGAGCAACACTCCCAGTGTCTCAGAGTGCAGAACAAAAATAATGTTGGTCCGTCTACTCTAGGAGTAAAAAAAGTGAGCAATTATCAGGTCACAGAAATGTCCTATTAGGTAGCACACAAATAAACTTCTCTTAAAATCAGCATTGTTTGTTAATTAAGAAATTATAAAACTTTAAAAGCTTATATGGAAACTTATTTTGCCAAAATGATTTCATTCTTTTCTCTTAATTTTTCTTATTTAGTGCACAGGCAGTATCTTCCATCAGAATTGTAATTAAATTGGAGACAAAGTATCTAATTACGTTTGTCTTGATGGCAGAGAAATGCTTTTCACATGTAGTGGGTCAAATATTTGTAGGTCAACATTAAAAAGCAAATTTCCAATAATCACGGTTGATGTAATATTGAGAACAATTTGACATCACTGAAGGTAATGAGTCTTTGCATTTCTATTAATATGTAAAAAATAATCACATTAACAACACATTTGATCCTGTTGGAGGTATATAATATGGGTGCTGTTATCTTTGCATCATTTTGAATCCTCCAGTCACACGGATCAAATCAAGCTCCCAAAAAGAATCTGTTTAAATACATATTTCTTAAAACCCCCAAAGATTTGGGAAATACTTAAGACTGCAATCCTAGTGGCCTATATTCAGCAGTACAGTAAGAGGAATGAGCATACTTGAACAATTTAGTCTAAAATATTCAACAGTAAGGTATAGTAGAACAGAACAGAATAGTTCAGTTGGAGTAGACTTACAAAAACTGAGTCCTGCATGTGTGTGCTGGTGGCATTCACTACATCCACTGCGACACTTTGAGCTCTACTGCTGAGCCAGTACATCACCCAGCATAACATGAACTGATTTGTCTCAGAGGTGGAAAATTTAACCAGAAGAATGGTGTGAATGATGGTATCAAAGTCTTCACTAAAATTCAGAAAATTATGCCCACTGCCTTCTCTTCATCCACCAAACAGGTAGCCTTATTGTAGAATGAAATCAAATTACTAAGTCAGGACTTGCTCTTCATGAACCCATCTTGACTATGGCAGATAGTTTCTTTGTTCTTTGAATGACTTTCAGTATTCCCTGGGATAGACTTCTCTGTAACTTCTCCAGGGGCTACAATTAGTCTGACAGGGCTTTAATTTCCTGGGTATTCTTGTGGATGGGTACAGCACTGGGTAGCTCCCAGTCAGCAGGGACCTCCACAGATTCCCAAGACCCTTAGGAAATTGCTGAGTAAGATCCACCTATAACATCCACTAACCCTCTCAGTGCTCTGAGATGAATTGTCAGGTCCAATGGACTTAGGAACAATCAGTTGATAGAACTTGTCCCTTACAGTCTTTCGAGACAAGGGATGGAAAAAACTGCTTGCCTAGTCCTGGTCCCACAACTTTGAAGACCTAGCAGCTAGAGATCTGTTGTTACTGTTAAAAACTGAAAATAAAAGGCATTAAATGCCTCTGTCTTTTCCTCTTCCTTACTTTTTAAATGGAAACTTAGCTGTCATGAGTATCACTCCAACGTTTTCCTTTGAACTCCTCTTGCTGCTGACATACTTAAAAAATCAGTTTTTGCTGTCTGCCATCACACTGGCCAGTGTTAACTCAAGATGAACTCTGACTTTGTTTTCACTCTGCAGATGCAAACAGCAGCTCTTTACTCTCCTGGTGAAGCAAGACCTTATTTTCAGAGTTCATATATTTTCTTTTTCTGTCCTAGATCAAGTTGGAATTTCCTGTTCAGCTGGACTGGTCTTGTGACACAGTGGGATTGCCTTCTCCTTCTTTTTTTTATTTTTATTATTTTTTTTCTTCGGCATGTTTTGGTTCTATTTTCCCATTTTTGAAACATTGAAACTTAACAACACCTAGAAATCTTCATAACTGAAACTGCACAAGCTATGAATTTATTTCTGTCTACTCACCAACACCAAGGCTGAGCAAAAGGAAAATCACCCTGAGTTCTGGTGTACTTGTTCAAAAAGGTTTCCTCTCTCCTCTTCCAGCTACTCATGGGATGAAAATGAAAAGCTCTCTCAGTTTCATGACTGAATTTACAAAAGGGTTTTCAACAGTATGTCTTTCAATTTATCCCATGAGATACAACTACGCATATATCATGGATACTGTAAGGAAAATCTGTGACTGAAAAATACACAGACAAATTTCTTTGTCAGTGTTCATGAAAATGTGACACAATCATCGTGTATTACAAAAGCATTGATATCAATGTGTCTTGCTCTCTGAAAAATTTTGAAATACATTTAGGTTTATTAGTGAATATTAAAGATATATTTCCCAATGAGAGAAAAACAGATATCTGAAGTAAAATTATAGGTATTAGAGTGGGTTCAATTCTTTAATTAGCCTGACTATCTCTAGACCAATAATCAAAATGTACTAAGATCTAACCTAAAAACAAAACCAAAAAAGCTTACAACTAGCTATATATCCTATCATACCCAATAGGAGCTAAGTCAACTTCAGGATTGTGAACACACCTATGTGTATAAATGCTGATGTTTTGTGCTACAGTGTAATACAACATTTTCACTTTCTTGATTTTAAAAATGATTTATTTTTCTCAAATATTGCTAACTTAGAAGGAAAAACTTGTATACTTTTTCTTCTTTGTTTTTTTCAGATGTGATCTTATTCATATAGCTGAATTTATTGAGATTTTTCTCTTCTGTTCAATCTCTTGTTCTTTTTTTTTATAATATAGTGCATGAATATTACAGTGCATGGATATTTTATCTTCAGTCTAAGCAACCTATTTTTATCCCATTTTCCCGAATATTTCAGTGGCTATTCCATACATTATGTCTTGAAGCGGTCAGCATCGAGGGTCAGCAGAGACCTGTACACACCATCATTCACCTTTCAGACAGTGGACACTCAGAACAGCATGTGGACTTTGCTATGAAGGGAATACAGTTCTGCAGGCCGACTTTAGATCACTGAGCATAGCTCATTGGTACACAATGTCACACAGTTTGCAAATCACTACTTAGATGTATTTTAGAGAAACAACTAAAAAGGAAGGGGCTGATGGATATCCAAACCAGCTGATGTCCAGAAGAAACAGATCGTTATATCACATGAAAAGCCTTTGTTTTCCTCAAGGAAAGTTTTTAGATCCTTGTTTGTGAAGCCTGTCCCTAAGAAATAACCATTTGCTGCTCACTTACCTATTGAAAGAAACTCATTTATGTTTATGGATCTTCTGAGTTCCTCTGTCTCAAAGAACCGACTGTCTCCATAGGCAAACACTTTGATTCAGGTATGTAATGCTGAATCCAGACAAACAGAGACACTACAAAAGCCCTGAACTAACAAACAAACCAATAAAACAGCTTGTGTAGCTGATGTAGCCACTGGCAGGACACAGCTGGAGTTTATTATTTGTGTATTCATAAAGAAAACTTGTCTTCAAATGTTCCTGTTTTGATGCAGTGCTTTTGTGTTTCATAGTGTCAGCATTGACTGAAGCTGATTGACTTCACTCCTGCTGTAGGATAAATAAAATAAATAAATAAAAAGAGATCTGGCTCAGAAGAGACTGCAACTGAGGATGGAAGGCAAAGGTAAGGACTCTGTGGAAGAACACAAGGTGCAGTGATTAATAAATGATAGATTCTGGAGAAGGCCGATGTATTTCTGAACTGGAGTTACTGCTTGGTGCCTATATAACAAATCTCTATGCTGTGATTTAACCTGGCAGGTGGCTGAGCACCACACAGTCATTCACTCACTTTCCTTTCAAAACTTTCTTTGCACATAATGTCCTATGGTATGGAATGTCCCTTCGGCTGTCCCATCTCCTTGCCCCTCACCCCCAACCCCTTGTTATTATAGACTCTGAAAAGTCTGTAATGACTGTTTCTTGAAATAATTTGCATCCTCATTTAGTACAGCTGTGTGATTTTGCTTTGAGGGAGAAGAGTGAAAAGAAGAATATAACAATATCCTGAACTGAAAGTCAAGGACAGAAAGCAGAAAATGGAGGGAAACTCAACTTACCTAGTGAGCGGAGACTGAGGTTTTCATGTGCTAAATCTGCCGAAGGCGATCTGAAAAATTGGAAAGAATATTCAATAAACACAGGTTTCATTCAGATTTAGTTGTACTACACATGTTGTTTCCTTTGTTAGAATACAGTTTTACTCCATTCTCTTGATAGAATATCTCGCATTTCTTTACACATCAAGACATTTTCTATAGACAGTTTCAGGAGGAAAGTTACTTTTACTGCATAAGAGATGGGAAGGGAGGAAGGGAAAGAAGGGGAAGGAAGGGAAGAGGAGGGGAAGGGAAGGAAGAGGAGGGGAGGGAGAAAGGAAACTTACTTGCTCTTATCTAGAATGTGAAGTGGACAAGGATAAAAGTAAAGAATTACAATTGCCTTGGAGAAGGTGGGAGCAAAGCCAGGATTGTATGAGCCTCCTTTTCCTAAATTTAGCTTCTTGTTCAGCAAAGATTCCTTGGTCTAACATGCCACATTACCTTGGCTTAGATTACTGACTCAAATGAATAAGGTGAAACTACAGGGACTGTAGGAACTGCGAAATGGGAAGCACCAGCAGTACAAGGATTCAGAAGAGAAATGAATAACACAAAAAGATATCCTGAGGAAAACAAACAAACAAAAACAGCAACAAAGCCAGGAAATTTATATGGAGACTAGGATTGTCCTCAGATGTCCTTAATGCTGGACATATCAATAAAATTCATGGAGGTCATCAGATCAGCAACACTGTGGACCTGCTAGGGATGTGGAGGGCCCAACCAATGCACTCCTGATTGGTCTGTCTCACCATCACAATCTCTCTGGTGCCCTACGAGTAGGGAAGATGTGCTTGTGCAGCCAAATAGTTCTGTAAGTCCCAGCTATTGTTTGTGAGTGAGGCATTATATAATTCTATTCCTTGAAGTTGAATGTCTTACTTGCAAAGTCTCACTGCATGAGGATAATAATGCTTTTTGGTTTAATCCAAAGGAGAAGTGATAAAACGTACAAGATATGAGGAACTCACGCCTAAACATCCAGTTACTAGATCACTTGTTAGAGATCTAACATCCATATTTCTTTTCTTCCTTGGTCCTTACCTCCTGTGCCCACTCTCCACTCCCATCCTCCAAAATAGTGATCTGTAATAATTTTGAGATTAATTCTAACTAGGTGTAGCTTCGTGTTTTCTTCTTTCTGTAATTAACAGTGGCTTTTCATTAAAAAGAAAGCTCAATGAAAATTAAAAATTGTTTTATTTATTTTTATTTGAAACACAGAACCAGTCTGACTTTCAATTAAGAGAGAATGTTTGTCACCTTAAATTCATCTATGTTTTTGAAGCGCTTCCCCTTTCTCTAATTAAAAACAAAATAATTACTGTTCATTTGCTTAGCAACGAGTCATCTGTCCATGAACTGAGTATGGTTATACAATTGGCAGAGAGAAGAATTTCTTAAATTATAAAATTTCCTGGGAACAGAGCTATTGTTACTGCCTAATAGAGTGGAAAGAAAACTCTCCTCGTCTGTGGTGAGTGAACAACTTCTTCACTTTGATAGCTATTGCTATTGCTACCTTGCCTCTCTGCCCTGAAGTGGAAAATAAACCAGAGGTGTTTATTTTGTGACATTTGATTACGTTTCAGATTCAGATCAAAATGTCAGCAGGAGAAGGTTAGCTGCACTGAGAGATACTCAGTAGCTAGAAATACTTAGAATACCTAAAATATAGTGATATTTTTTCCCTAAGTAGAAGAAATAAAAGTTCGGTTTGCAGCTTTGCATAAGTAAGCTATAATAAAGGCTAAAAGCTATCTGTCCTTCTTGTTCAACCTTCTTGATGTGCAGCCTCATAATTTCCTCAACTTCTTGACCTTATCAGGATATGGAAACTGTTGATTAGGGTTATGAAATTCAAAAATCATCTTAAATCTTGAGCTGTTAAGTTTTTTGTCATTGGATTTCAGCCCCAAAAAGATTGGGTATCTTTCCTCAGGAAGGGTTGGATATTTGGGGTGAGGTATGGAAAAGTGATCTTTTACTCTTGAGATAATGATCAGGGTGAGGTCAGTTTGCTGCAGGCTCTCAGTTAGTTTCTCTATTCTCTTTCCCAATAATAGTTTATTGCAACATGAGAGCAAATGAAAGTTTTTTGTTTCTACAAGACAGAGAGGTCAATCTTTCTAGTGCTCCTAAAATACAGCTGTATCCTTATTACTGTTTCACTGCTTGTTTTCAGTGACTAAATGAAAGCAAGATAAAAAATAAAAAAAAATCCCTGGATGAAAAAGTTGAAAGCAAGCTAGATAACCTTACTCCAACTCCTGCAAAATGAAAATGTGCTCATGAAAAGAAATTTTGGACAAGAGTTATACACAGTTATACACGGGATGCTACCGTCAATGTTAACAAACTAAATGAGACAGTTAAAAGAGACAACACTGAATAAATAAATGTGTTTCTACTTGACATTTATTCATATTCAACACGCTCAAGATCAAAAATTTCTAATCAGGCAAAGATCTCTATGAATAGCAGTTTGTTCATTACTGCAATAACGAGCGCACACCCCCTACTGACAAGGGAGAAATCATGCACCTAGTCAGTGAAATCCATTCTGTCATTTCTCCTGGGTCCAATGCAGGTAAAGCCTCTCCTGGCACTCACTGGTTGAGCATCTCAGGCTCACAATCTTCTGACACTGTTGCTACCTTACATTTTCATACAAGTCTGTTACTAACCCATTGTCTTTGGGTATGTTCTGTACTTTTTATGGCAATAGAAGGACAATATTTTCAAAAATTAGCACGAGTCCTGTTCTGTACTAGCCTCTCCCCTACCCTATATAATTATTTTACCTAGTGCCTGTGCCAATTCTGCCCAGGTGGGAACGCCCTAGTCTCAACTCTACTCTGTTCAGCAGTTTTCTTTGTGAAAAACAACTTATCCTACACCACATACAGAAATATTGGAAATTTCCACTGCAAAAACACAATCTACCTCTCACAATTAGTTTGTCACAGAGATACAATGTACTGCTCAGTAACTCTTCAGTAATAACGTAAGATGGACAACAAATTCCTGCTATAAATGGTGGTGGTAGGATGAGGCAAAAAAATCAAATATGCCAACCAGTAAGACAAAATATGGGTCACATCTGAAAGCTTTGCACAGACTGTGTCTTGTCATTCCACTCTGCTGGATGTCACACAACAACAAAAATGAAGGACATCAAATGGTGAAAAAGAGCACAGAAATGAATTCTTATTTATACTGTGGCTTGGGAGTAGCTTGATGAGAAATTCAAACAGTGAAAGAGCATCACAGTGGATTGACAATAAAAGTCTTTACCCAGAAACCAAGTTCCATTTGGAAACATTGGTTTACAGACCTGTCAACACTAACTTTACTTTTCAATATTTTTGTATTGTAACTGTGCAGTGCAAGTCAAGCTAGGTCAAGGGAATGGCAGTAGCTATGTTCTGGGACTGAAGGGCTGGTGCCTAGCATTTCTGAATAGTCAGTAGTGTTCCTAGGGAATATTTTTTTCCTTTGGAGTCTGGTTAAAGCCAATGTTTGAACATGGCATTAAAGAGGCTTGTCATTTTTCATATGAAATATAAAATCGACTCCATGTCTATACTTTTCTATGAATGTTTAAAGTGCTATTTTATTCCAACACCTTTGGCAATTTCTATACCAACGAGGTATATTCTCTCTATGTGCAATTCTAGTTTAGAATCGCAATAGGAAATAGCTCTAAATCTCTTTTTTTTTTTTTTTTTTTTCATATGGAAATGATTAAATACAAGGCACAAGGTCAGTATTTCTTTTTTCAAATTCGGAACCTGTTTCTTGTGTACTTTCATATTGATGTGAAGCTTCACAAAGCAGCATAGTATCACTCGCTAATTAACTAAAGTGGCAGGACCATTAAAAGACAGAAACAGGAAGCTTTTGTTGTTTTATGAAGGACTGTACCCAATTTTAGATCAAATCAACATACAGAAAATCTTGAAATGTTATATCCTTTGCAAAGAAAAAAAAAACAAAACAGATAAATAGATTATAAACAGAGACATAGAAGCTTTTTAAAAGAAAAAGACTGATAATCTGGCAGTAAACTATACCTGATGAACTGGATGAAAGCCAAAAGAAAAAGAGAGAAAATGGAGAGGATATAAATCTAATGTCATCATTTTTGCAACAACTTTTTAAATTATTTCTGTCATTGAATAGATGTACTTAAAAGGCTATCATATATCTTGAACTTCAATAATTAACTTTTTCTTTCTTCTTTATGATTCCAGGAAAAAGATGATTTAAGAGGGTTTGTGCTTAGAGACTCTGGTTGACAATGATCACATCTGAGGAACAGTGCAGTCAGTTAAAATTATCAACTCGCTTCACATTCTTGTAGAAAACTTTGTGCCATAATTGCTACTCAGGGGTCACATCCCACAGCAGGAGACCAGATCATTTGAGATATCTGATATTTATCCTTGCTTATCAAGGTCACTTATATGATTTACTAACAGGAACTGTGTAATTACCTGAGGCCAAATTTAATAGATAGAGTACCAGACATTTTGCAGCTCAAATAATTACAGCTGTTTTTGTACAGGTGTCTTTTGTTCGTTTGTTTGTTTTCTTGTTTTGTTTTTTTAAATCCAGAGAGGATTTCTCTTCAAGATGTCAAAGTACTGAGGCATCCTGATCCTCATCTAGAAGTTAAAAAGAAAATGCAGACATACACAGAAGTTAGGAGTTAAGACAGGAATTTTAATAAGAATTCAGCACTGCAGCACTCTGAAAAGGACCCAGAAGAGTCATTCTGAGACAGCAGAGGAGAACACAGTCATAGGAAGAGACAAGTACCTTGAGCTTGCGGAAACCTTAATCACTGCCACAGAAGAATTCCTATGCCTTCTGCTTCATAAACTCTTTAAATAGACTCTTAATAAAATACCACAGTTGTATCAGAATTACCAAAGGTGAACCACTCTCTTGCAGGGATGAGCATAGTGACAAAGCCTACCTGAAGATGAAGTCTTAAGGAATGTCTTCCTTCAGTCTACGGACTGATAATAGTGAACTTCAAGGAAATCTTTGAAAGACAACTGGTCTTTGATTTATTTGAGAATCCCATGAGCTACAGAAGAACAGTAATGTAGTGCACAGTGTGAAATATAATTGTTAATGTAAAGGTTAATCAGTTAATTAGCCGCATGTAAATGTTTAAATCCAGTAAATGTTCATCCATTATCTGTAAGGGGAGTCATTTTTTTCCCTTCGTTTACACAGTCTATGTTTTTTTATTTCCTACATATTTGCTTCAGGTATGAAATTAAACATATGGCTGCTTGACTCAAGTTAGAAAAAAAGGGTGGGAGGGGAAATTTTCATAGAATCATAGAATCTGTAAAGTCCAAAAAGATCATCTAGTCCAAATACACACCTATTATCAATACTGCCTACTAAATCATATTATAGGCTTGATTCTAACTGTATTTTATTTATTTATTTATATCTATTGCATAATTAACTAATCTGCAAATGCATTCAGAACATTTTGTAGCTGTGGGTCTCCTTCTTGCTTCTAGGCAGCACTGAATTTCAATCAACACAGATCAGCAATAATACAAGGGTAGTATTGGCAATATACTGGCTTACACAGTCAAGTTAGTGAGGAAATATGTTACTTTTGGCCAGAAAATAATCAATGAGCAGAAAGAAAGGTTAAGGTCTTCAGATTTCTTGAATAAGAACTCAAACACAACAATGCCAATTTTAAATTCGCAAAAATATTCAAAATATTCAGATTTCTTTGTACTCCGTATGTAATGGGTGGGTGAGGATGAGGAAGAATAAAATAAAATAAAATAAAATAAAATAAAATAAAATAAAATAAAACAAATAAAGTAAATCTTACTTTTTGCATAGAAGAGTCCAGATACACACTCCTTAACATCTGTGTGGAAAACCTGAGTTCCAGCCAAGAGCTGAAGTGTGGGTACTCCACACTAACTGGAGTTTATTGATAACGTTATTAATGTTAAGAACTTGTTATTTTAAAAGAATGGATAGAAGTGATTGTTGTGATTTCCTTAATAAAGAATGGAAGAAATAAAATATGTGGGGGGTCATGACATAAAAGATAGCTTTGTTCAAAAGTATTTTGCTGGTTTTGATTTTCAATTAAAAACTAAAATAACTGTTTTGTATGGAAATCTGTTTATTTACAGTAAGAGTTAAACATTTTAGGGCGTTATGAAGATAAAAATTCGTTTCTAAGGTTACTAATGTGATTATGTCATAGAATCTGTCCTTTTTCTAATTTATATTACAGAGATCAATTTTCAGGATGAGTTACTGCTTTGATCTATTAATTTGAAAGCATTTTTAGACTAATATATCTAAAATTCAGACGATAATCTGCGTTCCACTTTGTGGGGGCTATCTTATATTAGTTTGTTACTTGAGAGAGTAAATCCAGCTTTGGGATACCTTATTTGGAATTAAAATCACAACAATCAAACAGCACAAAGTGATATCTCATTGGAAAAGTGTTCTTCTCGATCAAATATTTTCTACATTTTCTATAACAGTCACATCATTAAAGTAGACTCAGTAGAGCTTATGCCAGAATGTTCACTGCACTCACTTCTTTCCCACTCTATTAGCTCCTTAGTGAGTCCAGTGGGTTTTCCTTCATCCTTTTGCGGTCTTGTTCTTAACCTCTGTGTTTGCTGACCATTATTCTCTTGCAACATTCCTTTCTGGAAGAGAACAGAGCCGTGACCTTTTCCTTTTGTGCAGTCAGCAAGTAAAGCAGTGGAGAACCACTAACACATACACAGTGAGAAAAGCCACAGACATTTGCATGACACAATGGGGATAGCACTTTGTAGACATCAGACTGATGAGCAGTACATGGCCACAGTGCAGTCACATTATATAATGCTCTCTCCTGTACCATTCTTAATTCATATAGAGACACTACCTATTCCTGCACGACTATGGCATACCTAAGCAGCAACATAAAATGCAAGCTTGCATCTCGGTTTTGGAATATATTCAAGGCCATGTAAATAATTTCCATGTAAATAAGTCTTTCTGTAGGTCACACTGGCCGTTTCACCCTGAGTCTGTTTTCCCAACCTCTTACCTTTCGATCCTTTTGTCACCATTGGTGTCTATGTGATGCTATCTCAGATCCATGCTGCCTTGTATGCACTCATTCCCCTTCCTTCCATGATATGGTACCACTTTCCTCTCATTCAAATTAGGTGACTCAGGATACTCTCTGAACACCAAAGCTAACCTGCTATTCAGAGGAAACAAGCACTTGAAATCTTCTTAGAACGGTACTCCTGCTTTCCTCAGTTCAAAGGGGAAATTAATCTATGAATCTGTTAGTGTTACTTCATCTTGATAACATGACTTTGACAACAGGGCTTTCAATCTCTATCTGCTACTCCAAAGTAAGCTTGCATCAAAGACACTGGGAGTACTGAAAGGTGATGTAACTCACGTCTTTCATAACACTGATGCAAAAAATAAAATAAAATAAAATAAAATAAAATAAAATAAAATAAAATAAAATAAAATAAAATAAACAGTTATGACATTGCCAAGGACCAGACTGCTCTTCAACCTTCTGGGCAATAAATGTGTTAGGGGTGCTTTTATAATTTGCAAGGTTTTTTCCTCTTTCATCCTCCCCCTTCCCTTACCCTCCTGCCAGCAGCCCAAGCCATCTCTGATCCGGTCTTGGCAGCATTCTAGGGAATTTGGGGGAATTTGCCAATTTTTCAGAAATAAATATTTTGATTTTAAAAGGCAAAATTTAGATTTATGATTGATTTGCTTCTCAAGTTGTAACAGATCGAAATCCAGAATTCCACTAGACCTTTATATGAAAATGTAGCTAAATTCTGTTAAACCTAAATTAGTTTAAAACTCATTAGAGGAGTCAGATATACTATCATATAATTTTTCTTGTTTCCTCCTCGTAGGAAACAAACAATGTCTCATGATATACTCTCATCTTTTGTATTAAAGAAGTTCATTCCCATTAACTGATTATACCAGTTATCTGACTTGAACTGTGAATGGCATTCTTTGAATGAATGAATAATGATCATGCAAAGAATACTCAATCTGAACAAGACTGCTAATGGGCCATTCCTTAAGGATTAACACAGAAACGCTGAATTAGGCATAGACTATTCAATATATCGATTTCACAGCACTATGTTAATTAACTGAGAGGAGTGTTTGTATAAATGAAAATTCCCTTGAAACAGAATTCCTTTTTAGCTACCATGTATATTTTATTTGAGAAGATTGCTAAAATGTATGAAAGTAGACTGTACAGTTTCCTTGATATTATATGAAAAAAAAAAAAGTGTTTTTTTAAAGAAAGCCATCAGAAAGATAAACTATATGTAGACTTCCAGTTCTGTTTCGTTATGGAAGAGTGGGATCTCAGAAGGAAAAGAAACAGCATAAAAAATAATAATATTTGTGGTAATTCACTAACTACTAAAGAGGAAACAAAAGCATTAATTTTTTAACTTAATTTTCTAAGGGAATAGAATGTTTACAAATATTTGTTGTCTGATTCTACTAAAACTCTGAACTCTTCTGGACAATTCCCATAAGTTTGATGGAAGAGCAAGCCCCTCAAAGATATTTTGAATTAATAAAAATTGTATAAACATATACTGCTTTGTATTCTCAGCCCACGGTACACAGGATGTGATCTGCACAGTGCCATGGGAAGCCATAGATTTTGTTCAGACCATTCCAGGCAGCTGTAGACGGAATTGTTTTACAGATGGGAGGGCTCTGTTGCAGTTTCAATTGGAGGCATTAGCTTCTGTAAAGCTTCTATGTAAGATGTCAGAAGCAACACCACCAGCCCTGCACACGATTGGGCAGTGCTGGTGGCTGAATCAATTTTTTCCTGATTTTTCCTACCCAACTACCTCAGAGAGAAGGGATGAGGGCAACAATCACATTAAATAGTGACTTGTTTGCATAACACTCCATGTCAAGTCATGTTTTGCAAGAAATGCTTTCATTCCATCCACAGATCCATTCCTGCCAATTGTTGTTGGTGTCTGTGACAGTTAAATTTGCAATTTGATTAATGACTTCATTCCAGTTCTTGGAGTATGTTTTACATTACTAGTTCAGTACAGAAAGGCAGATAATTAGACAAATATAGTGGAGCAGCTGAAAAGACTTTTTGAAGTTGTTAAGGTGGTAAAAAGTAGCATGAATAAATATGACATAATGAGAGGCTTCTAAAAATATCCCCTTCAAGCTGAAGGTTCCTTTTTTTCCCTGTATTTTTCATTCTCAATGGAACAAGACAGCCATGTCTTTGCAAACCGCACAAAGGAACATAAAATGTATGCTAAACATTAATCTGGTCCAAATTATGAAGCAGGTCTCAACAGTGTAACTTCGTGTTCACCTGCAGGTTACTGGTAATAAAGCACAGAAAAATTAGTTCAAACAACGTGCTTTAATTATGACTCACAAACGCTATTCTTTGTGCCAAGTTGATAATTGAGACAGTTATTTTCCATGTTTTTCAACAGCAGCTGTGGGCTATAACAGAGAAAAGTCATCGTTATATTGCTCATTATTTCCCAGTAATTGACTATTTTTATCCTTCACACCTGTCTTATATAAAATCCAGTGGTGACAAAATAGCCTAAAAAACTGATACATATGATTGGACTCAATGAACTCCTGAGGTTCCTTATAAACCCACAATTCTGGGATTTTATGATCTCTGTCAGTACTGTTACCTTTTTCCTTAAAAACGCTAAAAAAGTCTTTCAAGAAGGCCATATTTCAAAATTTTGTAAAGAAGCATAAACAAAAATGTCATCCTCACATGGCTTATGCGCAATAAAATATGCACAGGAACTTGAAATAGTCAAGAACTTTGCGCTTGACATGAACAGATCTTTTTATTTGGATTGACAAGTAAGTGGCACAATTTCAAATAGAGAAGCATTTGTGAGTAATAATGAGATGTATTACTCATTATATTTCTCCAATATATAGCTTGTATTCATGTACTCATCAAAAACTCTGCAACAAAACCTTAATAAAAAAATATTCAGAGCAGATGGAAAGAGCAAAAAAAAAAAAAAAAAAAAAAAAAAAGATATTTATCTGTCTTGTTTTGCACCATGGAAATGAGATCAAAACTCAGATTCTTGTGAGAATAACATTTCTAGATATTCTAGAAAATGCAGCTCTGAAGATCACCTAGTGAGACTGTCCTACACAGGCAGGATCAGAAAAAGCAGTTGCACAGGACTGTGTCCAGCTGAATTTTGAATATCTCTGAGGTAGAAGACTCAACCTGTGCCAACATTTGGTCACCCTCACATTGAGGAACTTTTATTCTTCAAGGGGAATTTTTTTTTGCATGTTTTATTTTGTCTTTTATGCTGTAGTTTGTGCAAGACCAGTTGGCTGACATAGCAAATAAGAACTATGAGAGTGTATCTCCTACAATATTCAGATGAAAGTCATAATTAATGCAGACTATGAAATTTATAATTATTTTATGCAGACTGGAAAATGTATTCATCCAGACTACAGGAGCTGAATTAGATATCATACCTACACAAAATCTGCCATATATTTAATAGTGTAGTCTCAGTTCACTCTGAAATAGTAGCTGTATTCAATCCTCAGGCATATACAATTTACAAGGGATAGAACTGATACAAAAATTCCTTCCAGAAACAATTCTTATTGGTTACCTCAGAACGCTAAAGAAAAATATCAAAATGACCATTTGAAAGTACAAGTTCATTACTGTACCAGAATTACTGCAGCTACATGTCAGCAAAGTAATAAGCACACAAAGCCACTTTTTTTTAATGTGGCAAAATTATTCTTCATCATTACTCAGCCTCCTTTGGGAAAAAATAAAGTGGTTAGATAAGGATTTCTAGATGGCCCATTTCCATTGATGGAAAATTCTGAGTTTGGAAAATCCTGGCATAGGGCACATAGCTCCTCTCCTTCAAAGTTTGATTAGTTCCCTTAAAGTTTTTTACATTACAGCAAATTGTCTGCAGTGAGATAGCCCTTAAGGAACCATTCTTTGTTTTGGAGCTCTTTTGCTTGTGGGTATTCCACATCCTTTCTTCAAACTGAAGTCCTCTTTCCTTCAAATCGTCTTACATATCTTCTTTTAATTGAATTATCCTAGGCACAGATGGCTCTTTACTCCCTTCCTAGTCCCTGTGTGAAGTACTATCTTTCTTTGCTCATGCCATTAAAAGTTAAATTGTTGAGCATTCTGCATTTTTCTATGAAGGAAATAAAGCCTGTCCAAATATTTATTTCTATTATTAATACTTCTTTTTGTTATTTTTAATTCAACTCTGTTACAATGAATGGTTCCTTATCAGCAGACTTTAAAAAGAAAAGAAAGCCCTAGTTAGTAAAACTGGCATATACTTTCACTTGCATGTGGTGTAGTTCAGTATGGAAAATCACTCTACAATCTACATTTTTTCTTAAAAGGACATGCGTGACTTTCATATAAAATGATGAACTGACAAATTTCAGTCCTATTGAAGATAGCAGAATGCTGCCATAATCCTTCTCAGATCAAATTTGCTTAAATGTAACTGTCTTCAGGTGTACATTTCACATTCTCTGATTTCTAATTCAGATTCCTTAATTAAGCAACACAAGCGCCGATATGTTTATACTATATAATTTCAGTATTTCTGAAATTTGAACATGCTGGTGTGGGTCCTTTGCAGTCTTAACGTTACTGTTTCACTGTTCTCATGCCCATTCTCACCTCTTTCCACAAAAATAGGCCTTTCTTTTTTTTAGGCCTTTCATGTGTAGTAAACCTGGTCAACATTCCTATGGACAAAGTACAGGGCAGTGGTTCTATGCATCTATAGTTTTTCATATGCCTTTGAAACTTTATGTGTACTATGAAGATCATAGAATCATAGAATCATAGAATGGCCTGGGTTGAAAAAAAACACAATGATCATCTAGTTTCTGCTGTGTGCAGGGGCGCCAACCACCAGACCAGGCTGCCCAGTCACATCCAGCCTGGCCTTGAATGCCTCCAGGGAATAAGTTCTTCTAAGCCAGCTAGGCAGAGTGGCAGAGATAGTGCTCTTCATGTGCCATGTGAGAAGGGTAAATACTCAGTTTGGTTCTACAGGTCTGGTTGAGTCTGTATGGTATCACATAACTAGCCTTAATAGATTTGGCTGCGTCCAGTGAGAAATCACACAGATAGATTAGTGAATAGTGCAGTTTATTAAAATAACAGATTACAGATTCTTTTGGATTGCTGGCAATAAATGCACTATCTGTAAAGCACGTGAGATTAACTAAGAGCATTAGTAATACAATTGGCTATAATTGTGTTAAATTGTTTTAAGTCATGGAATAACACTACAGAGATTTCTAAGTTTCCCTGGGGATGCACTCGTGTAAAGCAAGTGTGTGAATCTCACCCAAGAGGCATCTCTGTGAGGAGGAAGGGAGGCTCAGACCATCAACTGGTCCCAGAAGTTGACGGTGTCCTCCTGACCGATTGGTGATGGTATGTTCCCCAAAATTCCTTCTCTTTTAGGCCATTTTAAAACTATTTTCTTACCTCCAGATGGAGCTTGAGTGACTCTATTCACTTTTGTAAAGTTCATTCAGAGAGCACGCTTTTGAAAGAAAGGTGGAAAACTGCTGGCTCAGGCAGGTTATCAGTTCTGATAGTGTCATCAAGCCCCTATCCCTGCAGGATGATCACATAATTTGGCCATGTGTATATTTACATTCTGTTCCATCCTCCTCTGCGCTCTGTTTCTTAGGGCTGATGTACTAGACTTCCATGGTGCTGCTAACAATCTAAGGTTTTGCAAGACTTATGTTTCTTAGGGAAATATCATGGAATGGATTATCCACCACATTCCACTCTGCAGGTGTTCCATTTCTTTCAAGAAGTGGAACTTTTGATAAGTCACCTCCAGTAAATATTTCACACAACCTACTCCATGTTTACAGGCATTCAAGCATCACAATATTTAGAAGGAGTTGAGGAGGTCACATGCAGTCTTGTTATGAGGATTTAGAGCTCAAGGAGCTCAAGGGCCGCTCACTATGGAATAAGATGACTGACATAGAATTTGGCAAGACAGCAGACCCACAGAAGAGAAGGATGAGTCCCCTGGGTGCGGTCTGTGTCTGTCTGGCCATACAGAGGCTCTGCGAGAAAGGCACTGGTGAGCAATTTGTGAAAATGAGCAAGCAGTGCCCTGTGGCAGTGATTAAATCTGACACCAAGCTAAGTTGTGCCCACAGGAGCACAGAAGGAGAGAACTTGCTATTATCTTTTACTTGGAACTCATCAGGCTGTGACTGTATTACAGCATCCAGTTTCAAGGCCTGCAGTAGAGAAAAAGCATAAAAAAATAGGAATGAGGTCAATGAAACTCCCAGACTGGAACACTTGCCCTGGGAGGAAACGTCTTAGGAGCAGGCTTTGACAAGCATGAGGCTAGGAGACAGACACAGAGAGGACTTTCACAGTACTGTATGGTGGCAAGGTGAAAGACACTGATCATAAGTTGAAAAAGTGTAGTGTCTACTAGGTATTAGGAAAAAATATGTTTCCCTGAGAGGATAATGAAGGATTAGAAAAGATTACGTAGTAAAGTTGTGGCAGCTGAAGGTTTTTGGGATCCAGTTGGGTCACTAGCAGCTGGGTCTGATTCCAGAACTGTCCTTTCTTTGAGTAGCAGATTGGACCAGTCACTTCCTGAGGTCCCCTCCAGCTTGACTCATTTACAGTTAAGTGATAAAAAGTAGCCCATATAGGCAGCTCTACAGTCTAGGTGACAATTCTATAACCAAAAATAAGCACCATTATATGCATGAATTTTCCAAATTTTAGTGTAGTGTGTCTCAGGCTTTGATATTCATGTTTCACTTGGATTGCTTAGACACTGAGCTCCATGACTATCTGAGTATGATTGTGCTTTCTGATGAAATGCTGATCTTCTGAGAGCTTCCTCCAGTACAAAATAGACTGTGTAGGCAGGAATGAGCCAACACAAGTAGTACCACCTACTGTCTGTTCTTCAGTTTAAATTACTGTCAGAACTAGTGACAGTCTTTAAACAGCATGTTGCAGTGCAGGTCAGTGCTAAGGAGGAAGTCACGATATTCAACTTTATCACTATTTTCTCACCTTCATGCCCAGAGATGCAAAGATGTATGAATAGCTGGAAAACGACCTCTGGATGTCAGTCTGATTAATTGGTGAAGTTTGCTTTCACCACTGGATACCAAATGGCCTGTCAGATTAATTATCACTCCCTCAGAAGGCTATTTCTCTTCCAGTGTCTTCTCCCAGAGTCTGTACAATGTGCTTCATGCAGCATGGGGATCTCTCAAGAAAAAGTTTTGAGGATCATGGAAGTTGTTTCTGTGCGTCCTCTTTCTTCTGCTTCTAAAATCATGAGATGAGAAACAAACCCAATGTTTCTGTGAATAATACAATTGATGACTGGAAAAGGGAGATCAGTTACTCACTAGAAGCACTCAAGTACTCTTTAACACAGTAAAAGGCAGTGTTTCCTAATTAGGAGACAATAGTTAGAAAGTGCTGTTGCTAGAATGTTATGGTGTACAAGAAAAATGTCAATATTTTAATAAACAAGTTTAACTCTGACAAAATGATTTCTTCCAGTAATAACATGAATTTTGTAGAATGCTTGAAATCTCGCCTTCTATGTAAATGAAAAAGTTGGAACTGAATACTTTATTTCAGGTTTTATGCCAGGCTTCTTCAACGCCATCCTGAACCCAGATGACAGCTTAATCATACATTCTGGAAATGGTCTTGATTTCAGGCTCTCAGACTGCCTTTCTGAGATAGCTTAGTGGTCACTAGAATTTGATTTAAATTACTGCAGATAGCAGCCTAATTTGTGAAAATAATCAGGCCATGAATGAAGTGATCTTCCACCCCTTTTAAGGGTCTCTCCTTGCTACTAAAGCTCAATATCTTCATTCACTTATTTGCCACAGTGAAATTATGGTATTCCTTACCCCAGCTGTATTTTATATATGTGTGTGTGTGTGTAATTATATTCCAGCCTTGTTTCTGTGTAATTCTGTATTTTTTACTTGCCCTCTTTCTTTTCTGTATACCCATCTTTTAATTTTCTCTGTTGAATTTGTTTAACACTGCCTTTACCTTAGTGAAAAAAAATTCTGACAGTCTTTGCAAGAAAAATCTCTTTCTTTTATTGATAGGTCTTTTGAAAGATGTAGAAAAACGGTTAGCTGAGTGGATGCTGTTAGTATGGGAGTATTCAAGATTATAGCCAGGCTGAATTGCTCCAAGTGAGGTTGGAAGTTACAGAGATGTAAGGATCCATTCTTTTCTGGATTTTTCAATTGTTGAACTGTGTTTTGCCAGCAAAACAGGAATGGCTTCTGCAGAAAACTACGCAGAGAAACTGAAGCTCGCTCGCTATACGAGATGGACATAAATAAATAAATAAGGTAAATAGATCTAGGAGTGAATATTACAGCTCCTACTATAATTTCGGCGAGTTTTGAACACATTGGGCATTGGGAAAATCACATTGGCACCACCTGGTTTTGTCAAAGGAATGGAGACCTTGGGGAGAAGAAGTAAAAACTGGGCTTTGTGGCAAAAGTGGAAATAATGACTGAGAGAACTGGTCTGTTATTTCAATTCTAAAAGCTAATTCTTTCATGGAAAAAGGCAGCACTGATTAGGGAAAGGGACTGATTAGGGGAAGGGAAATAGCCTATCTGCAACATTTCTAAATTCAAGACAAAAATCACTTTTCTATCTGTGAAGAGACATTGGGCAAAGTTGATAGCCGTGATTCATCCAAATAATACAAGCAGACTTTCAGAGAAGAGTTATTGCAAATCCTCTGAATGTTATGTGTGGGTTTCTATTTTAGATACAATGGCTTTTAAAATTATGCAGAATATACTTAATAAAATTGTATCTTATGTCAGAAAAGACATAGGGTCTCTTAATTAGAAATATAAGAACAATGAGGACCTAAGACATTGCTTTTTAAAACTGTTTTAAACACGATCAAGCAAAATTTAGTCAAATACAGAAGGCCACTGCAATGACTGCATGCTCATTCAGCATCAGTACAGCCTTTTAGTGAGTTCTTGGGCTACGGCTGGAGCATTAATTAATCCGTGTTGAAGTACATAACGATCAGTAACACCAGCCTTACCGAAAGGTGCGGGTCCCTAAAATTTCTTTCTTTTCAGCCAGAGATAACCATAGCAATTAACAACCAACATTAGCATAGTAAAGCCTTTCAAGTGCTTGTGTACGATCTGTTAACTGAGCTCATTAGTGACACGCAGGTATGTTGTCAGACAGCGGGGCTGTCTCACTGCCCTTCACAGCAGCCCTGCAGAGGCAAAGCCGTTGTTTCTGTTTGTGACAGAGGCCTCTGAGGACGAAATAGGGATTCTTGTGCACTGTCACAGCATCACAGGTTTACTGACTCCTTCCTGTCCACGCTCCAAGGTATACATGACATCTAATAGAAATATTCCCAATTAATAATCGTACTTTTTTTTTCTTTTTCTTTGGATAGTCAGAGATTAGCAACAATTATGTTTGAATTAACCACATGATGGGAGTTTATGAAATATATTTCACATTTATGGGAAGCCATTTTAGCATCATCCTACCCATATTAACCAGATGGATGGGTCATAAGAAAGAAGATTTGTAGAAGCCACAAAAAGACAAACGGAAGAATGGCAGTTGTTTATCCTGAAGACAAGAAGAAATAAAAGATTGTTGCAAAAAGGAATGCATTGTTTTCCAAAACTGTGGTGATAAGGACAAAATATAGTGGGCATAAACTGTCCCAGAGTACTTAAATGATGTATCAGATTCTGAGACATTTAAGGCTTCAGTATGATCACATCATCAGATTCATGCCAGGGCCGTGAGATGCCCACCCCCACCCCCTCTTCCCTTTCCTTCCCCCCATCATAGCTTTTCCCACTTTTAATACCTTCTTTAAGACAGATGGCAGCCAGTGTTCATGCTTTCTTTGAAGAGGTCTCATTATACCCAAGGCTCTGCAATTACATCTTCAAACAGTTTGAACCACACTCTTTCCCTTTTTCTGACACTGGCAAGAAGTTTCCACATAAATCATTGCTTCTCTATAAATACTTTAGTTTCCTGGACAATATAGTATACAATAGCTTGCAATAGATACAGTGCTGTTTATTTCTTTTTAAGTAAAGGATGCTATGCTATGATGCTAATGCATCCTATGATGCTACTATGCAATGTCATCATGCATGAGTGGTGTGTGAGTAGCAAATTCTGAGCTCGTCTTCTTTGCATTGTGCAAACTTCCCTTTCGTTTCCAAATCCACATCTGCCTATGTTGCTCTGCTATTTTCATTTAGAAAAGTTGAGCAGAAAGCCACAGAGAGGAAAATTTAAATGAATAAGCTCCTAATGCAGTCCAGCTATGACATGATTACAACTAGGTTAAATGTATTAGTTCTCCACATATTACACTAGAGGTCATACAACATCTAATTTATTTCCTTGACTTTCACATTTCATACTCCCATGAATGTAATTTCTTTCAATTTTCTCTGCTGTCGGTAGTTGGTGTGCCACACATCTCTCTTCTCCAACAGGCTCAGCCTGATTATAACAGTGCTGCATTCTGTGTATCTATTAAGAACTGGGGATCAAACTTTCCCCCAGGCCTAGTTTCCATTTCTCTCTATCATACTTGTTCATTTGTTAAGGGCAAGAAATGCTCGTATATTTCACATTTTAAAAGATTAGTACTTCCTTAAGAAGAGGAAGAAAACATCCCATGAACTTGTCATAGGCCGAGGCTGTCTTTCAGACCCCATATTTTATCTTAGGTTTTACTTTCCCTTGTGATGTTGCAGTGTTTTCAGAGATATCCCTTTTAACTCTGACAGAGACTTGATTGATGCTTGCAAATTCTTTAAATAATAGTGAGAATGAAATGTAAAGTTCAGATTATTTTGTAAATAATTATAGGGAAAACTGAATATCGAAGAAGACAAGAGCTCAATCTTGTTTCCAGATATCAAAGTTTTTGCCGCCTTTATTATATTCATGAATAGTTTCTCAGGGCTTACTTCCACCCATAGCACCAATTTTATGCCTGTGAAAGTCTGCTGAGTTCCAGTGAGTAGGTATTTCTTACATCTAGCTTAAAACATAGCAGAGAATCCAAATTATATTTTCTTGAACAAAATGCAAAAATGTCCTAATTGTAGAGATCCTATCATTGTTCCCCAGCTATAGGTGGTTTAATGTCCAATGAGATATTTCTCTTTGTATCTCTTATACATTCCCTTACATTAATCTTGTAACAGAAATGACCATGACCACTTTGCACTTGACCTCTCTCTATCAATTTAACTACTTCGCAGTATCTCTTCCATTTCAAGAAGTTGTATTTTGTTGCTCATTCGGCATGTGAGTGAAATAATTATTATCTTGTTTTCACATTTACAACTATAAGTTATGTGAAAAAGACCTGCAGGTCAGTACCTGGATAGGTCACAATGAGGAGAAGGGACTCCATGGTGACATCTTTTCCAGCATCCCTTCTCTCTTGACAAAGCATCCCTGCTACTTGGTGAGAGCAACTTTCTCTGAACCTCATTTTGTGGACTTCTGAAGTTCTGAGTTAGTTAATGACTTAATTTCAAGAACGTGAACAACATGCAATCTGTCATGTCAGATCACGTCTACAGAAATTATTCCAGTACAAATGTTCTGATACCATGATGTATGTAAGAGATATATATTTTTAAAGGATAATAGACATTTGGTAATACAAAAACGTAAAGCAAAAGCCCAACTTGAACTCAGATAGGCCACTGCAATAAAAGAGAATAAAAAATCCTTTTATAAATATATCAACGGTGAAAGAAGAACCAAGGAGAATTTTCATCCTATACTTGATACAGCAGGCCACTGAGGATAAGGAGAAGGCTGAGGTTCTCAACGCCTTCTTTATATCTGCCTTTAATAGCCAGACCAGTTATCCTCTGGGCATTTTACACCCTGATCTGGAAGTCTGGGACGTTACTCAGAATATACCCCCAGTGATTCAGGTGGAGACAGAGAGATCCTCCTCCATCTGGACTGTCATAAGTCCATAGGACTGGACAAGCTACACCCTCAGGTGCTGAGGGAGCTGGCAGGGGTGATTGCCGAGCTGCTTTCAGCCATCTACCAGCACTCTACACCTGGTTAACTGCAGAGGTCCCAGAGGTTTGGAGGCTTGCTGATGTGACTCCCATCTTCAAGAAGGGCCATAAGGAGGATCCGAGGAACTATAGGCCTGTCAGCCTGACCTCAGTACTGGGGAAAGTTAAGCAGCAAATCATCTTGGGTCAGATCACACAGCACGTGCGTGGTGTCCAGGGGATCAGGCCCAGCCAGCACGGGTTCATGAAAGGCAGCTCGTGCTTGACCAACCTCATCTCCTTCTATGACTAGGTGACCAGACTGGTAGACAAGGGAAAGGCTGTTGGCTGTTGATGTAGTCTACCTAGACTTCAGCACAGCCTTTGACACGGTCTCTCACAGTATTCTTCTGGGGAAACCGGCTGCCCGTGGCCTGGACAGATATACCCTTCTTTGGGTAAGAAACTGGCTGGAGGGCCGTGCCCAACGGGTGGTGGTTAATGGAGTTAAGTCCAGCTGGTGACCCATTTCAAGTGGTGTCCCCCAGGGGTCGGTACTGGGGACCATCTTGTTTAGTATCTTTATTGATGACTTAGATTAAGGGACTGAGTGTACCCTCAGTAAGTTTGCAGATGACACCAAGTTGGGAGGTGGTGTTGATCTGCCTGTGGGTAGGGAGGCCCTTCAGAGAGATCTAGATAAGCTGGATCGCTGGGCTGAGGTGAATGGGATGAGGTTCAACAAGGCCAAGTGCCGGGTCCTGCACTTTGGCCACAACAACCCCATGCAGCGCTATGGGCTTGGGGACAAGAGGCTGGATGACTGTGAAGAAGAAAGAGACCTGGGGGTGTTGGCTGATGCTCGGCTTTACATGAGCCGACAGAGTGCCCAGGTGGCCAAGAGGGCCAATGGCATTCTGGCCTGCTTTAGAAATAGTGTGGCCAGCAGGAGCAGGGAGGTGATCATCCCCTGTACTCAGCACTGGTGAGGCCGCACCTCGAGTGCTGTGTTCAGTTTTGGGCCTCTCACTACAGGAAAGACATTGAGGCCCTGGAGCATGTCCAGAGAAGAGCAACGAAACTGGTGAGGGGTCTGGAGCACAAGTCCTATGAGGAGTGGCTGAGGGAGCTGGAATTGTTTAGTCTGGAGAAGAGGAGGCTCAGAGGAGACCTCATTGCACTCTACAACTTCCTGAAGGGAGGTTGTGGTGATGAAGAGGGTTTGATCTCTTCTCCAAGGCAACAAACAGGACCCAAGGAAATGGCCGCAAGTTGTACCAGAGGAGGTTTAGGTTAGACTTAAGGAAGAACTTTTTCTCTCAGAGAGTGGTCAGGCACTGGAATGGCCAGGGAGTCACCATCCCTGGCAGTGTTCAAGAAACATCTGGATGAGGAGCTACGAGATCTAGTTTAGTGTTTGTGGTAGCAATGGTAATGAGAAGACTATTGAACTAGATGATCTTACAGGTCGTTTCCAACCTCGTGAGTCTATGATTCTATGAGAAAACTTTTAAAATTAGAAAAAAAATATATGAATAAATTCTGAAATATGACAACTGCATTTTTCCTTCTCTATAACTCCAAACAGGGAGTTGTATGTTCAGAAGCAACACCTTGGGAAGACTACACAGTCTTATTAACAGAGATCAATTCAGGTCTACCGTGGGATACTACCCTGAGGTAGAAGAATTTCATCATACACTTTAATAATTACCTTTAAAGAAAAAATACCTTTAAAACCTACAAGATCACTCAGGCTTGCTGAGTTTAGGGTAGCTAATTGGGGTAACAGCATTTTCTGAATGTCAAATGTTCATTAATACACTGATGTGAAATACTGCCTCAGCTACAAAGTGCAAGTATCTCCCATTGCCTAACAGGGAGAAAAAAATCATAATTCAAATTAACCTAACAATTTAATGAAATTTGGTTACATGTCATTATAGTACAATAGCTATAAATCAATTCTAGCAAGACATTTGCTTAGATGACAGAGTTGGGATTTCTCTATGTGTGTGACAGAATGAAGCTCCAATCCTTCCTATGATCAATATGTTTTTTTTAAGTAACAGTGAAGTACAAATGAAAAACATATAATTTTTTAAAATGACAGCATTTTGGCCCTTAGAACAATTCATTACTTTTTAGAACCAATAGAGATGACTTTTCAACAACATATATCATGTAATTTAATTATAACAACGAAGTCAGTTTTGCCTGACAGCCTTCTGGATGGAAATGTGCTCACATGCCCACAGACCCAGCTGTAACAATTCTTCTTCCTCCTTCTGGCTCAGGCCATGTAATATGGAATTCTTTCCCATAAGTAACATATTTCCAGAATCTCAAAGCAATTTTTTGCAATTTACTGAAAATATTTCCATGTTTTCCAGTTTAAAAAAAGGGAAAAAAATAAAAAAAGAAAACAGTACAGGTTATTTTGCAATTGTAAAATGTTTTATTTCACCAGAAGATGCTGCTTTAACAGGTTTTCAATTGATTGTTTTAAATATTTCAAAGTTAACCAGGAATGTTGCTTTTTTGTCATTCTGCTTTTCCAGCAATTATTTATATACATTTTTTATTGTCAAAATAAAGCTAATAATAAGACTTTTTATTTTAATTCTTACAAGATGACCTTTCTCAACATACCGTGGGGAATGCAGAAAACAAATAAGAAGAAAACGTTTTAGAGGAAGTTTTTATAAGTGCTTCTTTCATACTCAGATCCTTCCACTTTTTTAAAGAGCACAATTACAGAAAAGTGTGCTGGGTTTGATTCTCCTTTCTCACTTTTCTCTAGTTTTCTGTTGAGTAAGTACTGCTTTTAATGTCATTACAAAGACAGAAAGCTAAAATAAGGCAGTAGCAATTCAATCCTAACACCTATACCAGGTAGTAAAAATGTCTGTAGGGGAAGAGCTTTAAATACATTTAGATAAATAGATGTCTCCACCAACTATCACACAGAGATTTATGACTACCCCTGATCCATGACAGACGTCTCACTGCTGTCACTGAGAGTTGTGAACATGTGAATTGAGAGTATACTATGCCTTGCAGAGATCATAACATCTTTAGCATTGTGTTTCTGCTTCTTTATCTTTCTTGACATTGCTGGAGAAATCAGATTTGCAAAGCAAGAATGCATAAATAGTTTAGTCCTGAGGTTGCTCAGTAATTCCTAGCAGCCAAATACATTCTTGGTGCAGCTCCATCTGTTCCCAATGAAATTATGTGTGGTGAATTTTGCCCAAAGTGTTTAAAAGCTTGAGGAGCCATTAATTTTTGTAAATTTTGGATTCACTACCACGATGAGAAATAGAGGGCTTAGTGATATAATTTGGGAGGCAATGGAAAAGAAAAGGATTTAATTAAGGGTAATGGGAATGCATTACAGCAAAGGAAATTTGCCAGTAGGTTGATTTAAAAACATATACATATTCTCAGTGCTCCAATCAATTTAACAGTTCAGTAGTCATCAGAATAATGTTGGATCCCACTGTTCAAAGCAATTAAATGCATGTGTTTCAAATAGCAAAAACATATAAACCAGAAATAGAAAATGACAAAGGTCTGTTTCATCACCAGGTGCCTATAGCTTGAAACTCTCTCCAGTGTGATGGCAATGCCTGGGAAAACATAATAATACTGCCAATTAATTGGATTATTAAATTGTTACCTCTGATCCTTCTTGCTTTAGCAACTTATCTAGGTCCTATTCCATAAGTAATTGGTAGCACTGATTTCCCCATTTGGAAAAGCCATTAAAGGACAAACCAGACACACATGCTCTTGAGAGAAATTATTGAGTGGGATGTTAGAGTGTAGCAGATTAAAAAGTCTGCTCACAAGTGATAGACATATAGAGTTAACGAAGTGTGTTTTATACAATTCATCAGCTGTCACGTTGCAGCTATCTGGTGATAAAATCAATATAAATGCCATCAGATACACAACAGTGCTTTACTGGGAACACTAACCTCAATGTGTCATCATGTAGGTATTTAAGCATTGGATGAATTTGTAGAAAAAAAACTTAATGTGGCTGTGAACTTGTAAACTCTGACAAAAGATTTATTTATTCTCCAATTTTGATGGCTTTCAGCACTTAACTTGTTGAGGTGGGTCAAGGTGGTTTTTTAACTAAAACCTTCCCAACATACCTTAGCCTGTATTCTGATTTTTAAGCTGTTACAGTGAATTGAGCTTGATTTTTTTATCCTCTTCTATCTGATTTTGTGCAGACTGGTAACCCTAACATTATTCATGTGGGAAAAAAAAGTCAGATATTTATGCAAAGACTGAGAATAAATTTAAGTGGAAATTAGACTAAAGTGAAACACCTTCAGATAAATAATTCTTGTTGAAGTATCTGCTGTGTGAGATTTGAGAAGAGCAGTGTTTGTAAAGCTCACTATAGACAGTTAAAGACATTGGTGGGACATAAAAAAGAGGAGCCCCTTTTAAGTATTCTTGCAATGAATATTATCACGCTGCAACTGTTTGAGTCTCCAAGATGAGAAGAAACAGATGAGAAAATAAAAAAAAGAAACCTTCATTTCAGATCTCTGCCTTTAACCTGCATAACCATGAGTAAAATGAAGAAAAAGCAACATAAGAAATAGCACTGTACATGATGGTTCTTAATGTTAAAGAAGCACAGAGCCATTACAGAACAGATCAAATCTCTGTGATGTTCTGTTTCCAGAAAAAATCTTAAACATTTCTTACTCCTATCTTATTCATCACAAAAACTCTGAAAATGCTACCTCTTAGACCCTCCCAGCATTTCCTCAGCTGTCTTCAATCATTTCCTACTAGATAGAGTTTGCCCATTGGCTGTTATTTTAACATTTTACCCTTTCTAGTATGTTCACTAATATGATTTTATTGTATTTTCAAAGGACATCTTCAACAAAATAAAACTCAAATTTAAAACAAAATGTGTTAGGCTTAATTAAAAAAAAAAAAATCTTCTCAAAGATATAGATCTATTTAATGAGAAAGGTTTGCTCACACACTAACCTGTTTAGGTTTTTGTTTCGCTTATATTTTCTTTACTGGATACCATCTACCCATTCTGATCAAGGACTATCTTTACAATTTCTGATACATGGAAGCATCTGTTTCTTTTCAGCTAAAGATAGATTTTGACAATCCAGGTCTGAAGTCTCTGATAACCATTATCCTCTTTCCTAAAGCAAGACATTAGATGGTTTTAGGGAGAAGATGGGATAATGTGCAATAGCTATTTTATTCTCTTCTAGGCTGAACACTCTTCAGAGCTTTACACCTTGAGATTACAGCTTCTTCTCTCTGACACTGTTTTTATTCACTGCTTTTTTTTAATGTAATTTTGAAATCTAGAGACGGTAACTAGGAACATGAAGCTATGGACAGTGATATGTTTAAATTATTATAATTGGCTCTGATGTTCATTAGTGCCAGAATAACTATGATCAATGTACAATGCCGATATTAATCTCCTTCTCTACTATTTTTCCCAAGAGGAAGAGAAAACATGAAGACAGGTATTTCCCTTCTCCATTGCGGTACAGATCTGAATCTCAGGAGGATAAAAATCAAGTCCCAGGAAACAGTAATGACAGGTTTAAAGTCATTTTCCTCCACTGATAGTCCAGTGCAGATCAGTAGAAGTTTCCTATCCTCCAAGTTCTTGGAGGTGCTCATATATATAATGTGGTTTGGTCAACTGTTGAAACTAAGACTGGTTCATAATTGCTTTCCACAATCCTCTTCCAGTGTACTGTGTGCTCAGTTATTACTGTGACCCCTGGCTGGAGGGACCCTATGCTTTTTCCACTACTACTCCCCACTACTGCATCCACGGTGGCTCTTCTTCCCCTTTTTCATGCCCTTTGCCTCATCCTCTCCTCATGCAGGCCTCACTCCAAGTCCCTCCAGATTGTCTTGTCCTTAACCCGCAGCAGGCAGGACTAACAACTTGCTACAATATCCAATGAAGCTCAGAAATAATCTCATTCCATATGGACAGTCCAGAAAATCTTTTCTGCCCTCGTGGGTCAACTCATTTTCTAATTCACCTGCCACGGTTTTATTTTATTGCAGTGAAGCCAGAAGCAACAGAAATGGTAGAAATGAGCCTGAAATGTCAATCTCATTAGGCTGTTAAGGAAATTACTTTAAATGAAAATTATGTATTTGTAGCACAACACATATATCTTTTGCATCTGTTCCACTCATGACAGTGAAATAATGAAGAGAAGATGAATAAGAATATTTTTATTCCCACTATGTTAGTACTTGCAACTGAATTTTGTTATCCTCTTTTTTTTTTTTTTTTTTTTTGTATAAGTAGTTTGGGTATAGTCTTAGAAGAAAAAGAAAAAGAAAAAAAAAGGTACTTTCTTCTGAAGCCTTAATCAACTCCTTGCACTTTTCCCCGTTTGTATTACTATACCATAATCATAGCACAGAAATTTACCTACATTTAACTAACAAGTATATTTCATTTTAACGTGTTCTACCCTCTGATTTTCTCATTGCAATATTTTTTATATCCAATATTTTGTTTTAAAAGAGTAAACCCTCTGTCAGAATTGTAAAACTGATTGTAATTGATGAATCCTTCTGGTAGTATTGTGCTATATTGTTCTGATCCAGCTTACCAGCTGACTGCAGGTGATGTCCAAATGAACATCCCCCAAAAAGGTTTGGATTCTTTGCCTACCCAATTAATGGAACGCACACATTGTAATGTAAATGAAAAGAAAGAATCAAATGCTCTACCTAAATACAAATGTTACCTCTACGTTTACTATCTCAGGAATCGTTGGCACTGAAAATAAAAAAGGAAGCAAATCAGCATAAGTTCCAACAAGGCTATGAAAAGCAGCTAGCAATGCATGATTTTGTGAATGGAAATTGAAGTTTCTGGAGCTCAGTCATGCTGTCAGATATTTAACTTCCTAGTGTGAGAGGAAGTCATTTAGCTGGAAGTAAATTATCAAAGAAATGCTTTCATAATTGAAGTTTTAAATTGTCTCTCTTATCCTCAAATTATAATCATATATGGAACCGTTAGAGGGAAATAGGTTCAGAACATGAGGAAGCAAGAGCAGGATGATTAGCATGTTTTCCCTCCAAGGTACAGAGCCAGCAAGAGAAATACAGTGGGTTTTAAAGATTAGAGCATGATAAGTGTCAAAAAAAAAAAAAAAGATTTCAAGTACAAAACTTGTTCAGGCAAAAACCATCAGACAGCTTTATCCATACATAGTTTCTCATTTTCTAAACATACTTCTTCAAGTGTCATTTGTTTGTCATAAAAGATCCAAACTGAAGTAAGCTGCCCATAAACGCTTCTTAGTTTAGTTGCCTTATGAGATTATTATCTTACTACAGGACTAAAATTCAGCATATATATATTATTTTTGGAGGGGAGAGAGAGAAGGGATAAAAGACATATTACAATGAAGAACGAAAATAATGTCTGCATGTCTGTACTTGGAACTAGAGGATCTTTTAGTATTTCTTCCAACACACACTATATCATGAAATAGCACCACGGGCTGGACCTGCTACACGTCTTCTGTAGATGATAGCCCTGGTTGTGTTCCTTGTAGAAGTCTATAGAAAACCTTTATAGAGAACTTAGTAATAAGGATAATGTCTAGAACAGCTGTTCATTTAAAATGTTAAAAGTATTTAGGATTATCACTTCTTTTAAGGAATAACTTAAATAGCAGTTTTATTTATTTTTTAATAAAAATAATAAAATTTCATTTGCATGTTTATAGTTTGAGTGTTCGTCTCTTCAGACTTTCATTCTGTGATTCATTTAGTCTGTTTTGGTTTGGTATTGGTTTTTTTTTGTTTGTTTGTTTTTTTGTTTTGTTTTTTCCCAGGGGGAAAAATGAAGTACTATTGAAAAACAGGAAGAGAAACAAGCATCGCTTCCATCACTCATCATTTAACACAAAAAAACATTGATTTTTCTCTTTTTAAATTTAAATGCATATTTCATCAAGACATGTCTTCAATAAAATAAGCATCAAAGACAGAACCTCATTTGTATTTTAAATTAATTGCAATAAAGGAATAATTCTCTTAAATACATTTTTCATAGAAATAGCCTACCCCAAGCAGCAAGTAAAAATTGCAGTGTTCTGATTGACAAATAAGAATAGTAGTTTCTTAGGTATTTTAATGCTCCAGAAGATACGTATAAAATAGTCCAAAACTATCACTCTGATAAAGGTTTTCACTCTCCTGGAAAATTAGGAATACATATTTGAATAAAGTCTTCTGAATCTCTTTACTATTGGGCTATTTCTTTCATACTTCTTTGAATAGAAATTCTATTTCTAATATTTATACCTCACTTACCCTGTGTCTGCCGTACAACCTATGATCAAACAAGCTTCACTGGTCAGTTTTATAATCCCTGATTTTCATAAAAACCTGAGGACAGCAGTTTGCAACAGCACAAAGCACAATGTAGGGTGTGTCTAAGGCATTTTGGAAGACCCTTCTATTCTGGTGGGACATGAGAATGCTAGCATTACTTGACAGTGGCTAATATAATTTTGGAGGGTAAGCTTTGCACATTCCAATGAAGCAGTAGTTTCCAGCACTTAGCAGACCATCATCTCAGACATGTGGAATTTGTCTTTCTATTTGTACTCTTGCTGAGAGTAGTCATATAATAGCTAGCAACTGTTCCAAACTCATCTAGCCCAGCTGCTGATACTTTCTGTTTATGAAAGTACAGATGTAAGGATGTATAGAAGGAGAGTGTCTGCTCCATTAAGAACATCTTGTCAATGGCCTTTGTCAATTCGAAAAAAAAATGATAAGAAAAAGTAGAAGCTACAGAAAAGAGCATGTAAGGATACAAACCTGGCCAATAACTTCAACATTTCTTTGCAATAGAGAAAAGTGTCTAGAAAAAGGACATTTTTTACATCCATGCTAACACGTCATGCACAAATTACATGTACATACTGATGCAGTCCCTGTACGCTTCACCCCAGCTCTAGGGCCATGAGTTTAACATGCTCCCTTGGGTACATGCTGAAGGCTTTTCCTGGTCGATACAATTTGATTATTCTCTTTGGGCCACTCAATTAGCCATTTTCTTTAGTGCTAGGTGGCCTAATTAAATCGTAAATGATAGCCTAAGCCTAGTGGTGGTGTTTTTTCCAGCACTGAAGAATGTTTTCTTCCCAGTCATGTACTTACTGCAAAAAAGCTTCTTCCTCCAATCCCAGCTTCTGAATTTCTCTTCTATCCCAGTTCTGCTGATGAGGAGAACCATTATGTCTCACCACTTGCTCATCCAAGTGCAAAGGGAAGGTTATAGTTCCATGTAAATTTAGCTAAATTGCACATTTTTTGTCATTTTACACTAGAGAAGAACTTCTGAGATATGGAAGTAAATATAAAAAAACCTATTCCAATCTGTTTACAGAATTTCAACCACTGTCATTGTAATGTAAAAGCTTTATGTTTTTTTAAATGCTCTAGTCTGAAATATTTATTGTCACTATTGCAGTTTACAATTACTGTGAAGTGAGGCAGAAAATAGAAGTTCAAGAATGAGTATGAGTAATGAAGTTTGAACTATTATTTGAAAGATTCTGTTATTTTAATAAATATTTAGTCCTACCAGCATGGATTCTTAATTGCTCTTTAACTATTGTTGTTCCTGAACATTTCTCATCAACTTCAAATTGCTTTAAAGACCACGGGAAATAGAATAATGTGCAGTACTTGTAGAAGACTGTTACACTACAACATTCAAACATTCATAATTATTTTTTCTTTAACATTGTTTCTCCAGAAAGAAAACAGGAGATTTGTATTAATACAGTAAACTCTTTTTCAATCTTCTTAATCATAAGGCAAGAAACCATCCCTAACAATTTGGAGTTTACATTCAACTTAGTTGACTGTAGATTTCTAAAAGCTTTCAATAGCAATTGAGTGAAACCACTTCATATAACTTAGATAAAGTTTCCTCATTGGTAATTGAAAACTTCTTCCAGGATTTGTGGAAACCCACAAGCTGTATAGAAAAAAAATCTTTATGATCCATACATATTACTTAAAATAAATTTTACATTTATATCCTGAATCTGACTGGAAAGGAGTTAATTTTCTTACATACAGTGCTGTGCTTTGCAGCTGTGACTAAAACAGCACTGATAACACACCAGTGCTTTGCTGATTTCTGTTCAGTACTTTCACACTTCTGATTATTATTTTCTTCTTTTTTTCTTTTTTTTAATCCCTTCTACTCCACCTCCAGCAGGTAGGCTGTGCGTGCTCAAGAAGATGAAAGAGGACGCAAACAGAATAGCTGTCTCCAGCTGACCAAAGTGATTGCCCTTACTACATGTTGCCATGCCTAGAAATAAGTATTCAAAGAAAGAGGATGAGGCAGTGAGGAGACATTTGTGGTTATGGTACTAATATTCCTTGGTGACCATTATGCATGCCAAGGCCCTGCTTTCCAAAATACAGAAATGCCTGCTGATGGCAATTAGGGAATGAAATCCCCATTTTGCTTTCTATTTTCATGCAGCTGGGCTTCACCTATTAAACTATATCTAAGTTTGTCAGTTTTCTCTCATTCATAGTTTAAAACAAATTTTTTTCCTTCCCTTCCCTTCCCTTCCCTTCCCTTCCCTTCCCTTCCCTTCCCTTCCCTTCCCTTCCCTTCCCTTCCCTTCCCTTCCCTTCCCTTCCCTTCCCTTCCCTTCCCTTCCCTTCCCTTCCCTTCCCTTCCCTTCCCTTCCCTTCCCTTCCCTTCCCTTCCCTTCCCTTCCCTTCCCTTCCCTTCCCTTCCCTTCCCTTCCCTTCCCCTCCCTTTCCCCTCCCTTTCCCCTCCCTTTCCCCTCCTTTTCCTTCACTCCCTTCCCATCCCTAGTTCAAAAAAGACAGGTATCATCTAGGGGGCCACAAAGATGAGTAGGGGCCTGGAGCATCTTCTGTATGAGAGAAGGCTGAGATTTGGAACTCATCAGCCTGGAGAAAACTGAGAGGTGATCTCATCCTTGTTTATAAATACCTACAGTGTGAGAGTCAAGTGGATGGGGCCAGGCTCTTTTCGGTGGTGTGCAGAGACAGAACAAGAGCCATAAATACTACACTTTCACTCTCACATAATTACTGTTCAAGATTAGTGCTGATCATCTCGAATGAGAGGATCCACAGCTTCATGTGAGAAAACAAAATCTCTATAAGAATATGATCATGAGTGTAGGATCTCCAAGGTGCCATATACACTCACCTGATAATAACAAACCATTTTTTTGGTACCAAAAATAGCATATGTTCACTCTTACAAAATGGGTTATCCTGAATGGCAAATTCTAGTAGAAACACCTGAATGCCCTCTGCAGTGATGCATTTAGGTTTTGACCTTCATCTGGAGTTAAGTGGAGTAAAATACAGTGTAAACAGAAAATACTTACTCTTTCTTTTTTCATTCTTTTTTTCTTCTTTTCTCTCCCTCCCTCTCCTTTTTTTTCTTCCTTTTTTTTTTCTTTTTTGGGGTGTGTGTGTTTATGTGCATGTGTGTGTGCTTGAAAACAAATGGAAAGTTCTGCAATAAGCCTGCAGTTATTTCATAATGCCAACCTACAGAATTACATTTCTAAAAATAGATTTTTTTTTTGCTGCAGAAAATATAATAGTCTTTAGATGTAATATGCTGACTTCACTGGAATTACTGAAGTAACCAATGTTTGACCCCATAAATGCTCATCTTATAGCAGTAGATTATATTATTGCATCACCTTGAATAAATAACACCTTATTTTTAATAGGTTTGAGCATGAGAAACACACATTTCAATGTCAGGTTGCAGTTTTGACATGCAAACCTGTTTATGCCAAAAGTAATGAATAAATTGAAGGAGATTCAGGGCAGACAGATACCGTCCTATAAAACTGAACAGAAAAATAGTTCTCTAAAGTATTTACTCACATTCTTTGCTGGCGTAAGGGAAAATAAAGTAATAGAGCAGAGAGACAAGCTTTTTAAATATGCTGTCTTATTAGTTGGTATGCAAGCGGTGTGGTCTTCCTCTTCTCCTCAGTTTCTCTCTTTTACAGAGTCTCAAATTTCTGAAGTAAAAGAACATAATCTGGACTATGATGTCTCTCTTTCATCACTCTCTTTGTGTGCCCATGTGTCTGGAATGCGTATCCAGAAACACTAGGTCTGTAGTATCTCTAGTCTCTAGGAGGAGTTGCAATTGTTACATAAATTTTGTTTTTATGAGGTGTTTGTGATGTTTTTAATTTACATGTTTGTTGTCTACCATCCAGATCTAAACAGTGGAATTTCATACCGAAACGACACCCATGGCTTAAGTTTGGTATGCTTTAGTTGGATTTTATATACCTTGACATGGTGGGGAAAAAGAAAAAAAAAGAGAAAACTAATGCTTATGGGATGTGGGAAAAAAGCTCCCATTCATTTGAGTAGGATTAATTAAGATGTCTCCTCTTCTGATGGAGCCCAGGATACCATTTGCATTTGCAAGTCCTTATTCAGCCATGTTGGTTTATTACCTCCTCTGCTTGATTTCTTCTGCTGATATACAGGGAGCTGTTGTGCTCTTAGAAACATGAGAAGGGAAGGAAAAAGGAGGAAAGAGGAAAAAGAGGAAAAAAAGAGGAAAGAGAGAAAAAAGAATGGACTCAACTCAACAGCTCCATATCTTCCCCGTGCTGGGGGCCCCAGGCCCCTCAATACTCAATACTCCAAGTGGGACTTCATGAGGACAGAGGGATGGATGTTAGAATTTTAAGGAAGAATTGATGTTTTTGATTAACTGTGAATGAAATGGCATTGGGCTTCAGTTACTGGAACATCAATTGCTTTTTTACCTTAATATTGTATTTTTTGTACACAATATTAAAGTACATAGCGTGTTAAATGTTTTTTGTTTGTTATACTGGATTTCAAAAAAAAAAAAAAAGTGAATTTAAAATGTTTTGATTGAGAATAATTGAAAAAGTTAGTTTTCTTAGATGAAAAAAATTCAAAACATAATTTTAATTGAATGCACACTTGCTCAGAGCTACGCTTTCTAATATGAGCAACAAAATTAGAGTTCAGACACAATAATGCTAGATTTGCAATTTAATATAAGACCTTTAGGAATCCTGACAGTTTGCTCCAGGGCATAAAATAACAATTGCCACTTTGAGAGATAAAGTTTTCTACTATTATCATCACAACATTTCTGCAGCTATGACTAAAAGCGATAGAATAACTCTTTACTGAAATAAATGGCATGGTCAACAACCTTCTTCTAGCAGACAAAAGCTTCATGTCAAGTGATTTCAATGACCAAGCAGAAGGCAAGCTGGCAACCTGCTATAAATAACAGGGCCCTATGGAATAGGTCAGGCAAGCATCAATGAACTTTCCGCTCCTCAAAAAGTTTCTTCAGCATAATTTAACAAATAGAAAGATACTGTCTTCCAGATGTTCAGCCAGCATAAAACGTACTGCTTAAATGCCTGATGCCTGTTGATTATTTTGTCAGGTAAAGGAATTTGTCTGATAGTGGAAATAATAGAGCCATCTATGAAGCAGTTTTCCGTTACATTATCTTACATTACCATTCACTTTCCGACCCTGCTGCTGTGATGATTGCTCCACAGTATTTTACAGTGAATGCTCTATAAGGAAGGTAACACAGATGAAGAAAAGAGAAACAGCATACCAAGAAAATACAATCTATCTCTGTGAATAGTAATAGTAGGGGGCAGAAAGCAAACACAAGGGATTAGGGATTGCAAGTGAAGTTCCCATAATAAAAGATGTAAAAGAAAGCGTAAATGAAAGTGCAACAGTCATTAGTACTAATTATAACAATAAGTTGATTTAAAACTGAGCAGACATTGTGGCAAAAGAAGCTTTCTGAAAACAAAAGATCATTCAATACCTACTCATCTCTAAGTGATCTGACTCTTCTTCTACAGGGCTACCATCTTCCCACAGTTCTCCTTTCTAATGACGCATTTGTAGAGATACGGAATCATTCAAGAATTTCAGAGCTAGGGTGAATTTAAAATATACATAACACCAAGACTGAAAAGATACCTCCTTAAGAATGAGGAACTTGAGTGAATTATTTGCAGTTACTGAATTATTCTCATATTCTAATAATAGCAAGCAAGTTTGTTAATGAGTCCCATCTCCTTGTACATGGAGTAAACAAATGATGCATTTGAAGAGCAAACATTCCAGTAGTAGTGCCATCTTCCCAACAACCAGCTCTGTGCTGACAGAGGTAACTGGAACAGGTTACCTAGTGATGTGGTGGATGCTCCATCTCTGGAGACTTTCAAGGCAAGGCTGGATCAGGCCCTGGGCAATCCAATCTAGTTGTGGTGTCCCTGTTCACTGCAGGAGAGTGGATTAGATGTCCCTCAGAGGTCCCTTCCAACTCTAAGGAGTCTATGATTCCATAGTTCTATATTCAGAACATAAACTTCAGCCACAGAACATTGACTCAAAAACTATCAAAACTATTGAAATCACTGTTAGAAGTTGCTCACTCTTGGTGTATCAAAGAACAAGGTTCAATAATCTGCGGAAAGTTGAGAATAGGAAAGATCCCAGGAGCATAATTTATGTAGGCATCATATCTAAGTGGTTTAGTGAGCACTTGTATGAAAAATGTTCCTGGTAGCAGGACCCTCTGCATAAAACAGCTGCATTTCTCCAGGCGAAACAAACAAACAAAGATGTGTAACCCCTATTGTTTGAGGGACAGATGTTCTGTTTTCAGCAATGTCAAAATAAAAGGCAAGTTATTCCAACTTTGAGTCATATTTCTTTACTTTGAAGTAGTGTTCCATGGGTTTTTTTTACCTTTCTCTTGCTTTATGAAATGTTGCAAATTGCAGTTTGTCTTGTTTTAAGATTGTTTGCAAATGAATTCATTCTCTCACAGAATCTCTCATGTAGGGTCAATTTTCTGCCTATTTTACAATTCCCACACTTCCATATGGAACAAAGAGAGGTCTGGTAGAAGTCTGAGAAAGGAGACAAATAGATCTGTGCTGTGCTCTAGATGAATAACCTTCCTGAAGAAGGCAAATGTGTGAATTGCAAAAGTTTCACCTGCAAAATGCCTACTGGTGTAATAATTAAGAAATAATTCTCTTAATATAACAACATTTTAAAAATGAGGGGAAAAAAAAGAATTTAGAGAATGAGGGTTAGGTTTAGATTAGGGTTAGGGTTTGGGTTAGGGCAAAATGGATCAACGTTTTCCCAGAATCCTTTTTGTGATGTTTGGATAAAACACAGCTACAGTGCATTTTAAACCAGGTATTTGGAGGATTTGTAACTTGTATATGATTTTACATTTAAAATATGTCTGCCTTTGTCCTGATCTTGTGTCTTTTCTGGTCTATGAGACTCCCCATATGTCTTTAGGATGATGTCCACCCTGAAATCTGTCTTGAAATGTTTGTTGGTTTTTTTTTCCCCAGTTATAATGACTTTCTTAGAAAAAATTCTACTACACTCTAAACTGCTAAACTTAATTATTATCCCATGTGCCTCACCAAAAACATTGTAACAACAACAACAGCAGCCTGTGATTTCCATGGCCAGTCATAAGCTTCAAAATATGAAATAATTCAAAATATGAAATAATAATGTATGAGTGTGGTAAACCAGTTTTTGTACTTTACTGCATCGCTTGCTTTTTGAGAACCATTTTTTATTCACTCATGTAACTCCAATTATTCTGAAACACTTCCAAAAACAACTCAGCAATGTCCTTAGTGTTTTTGAAAATTACTTCTTTGTCAACAACACAGTATCCATGGAAATGCTAGATGTGAAGTGAATATCACAGTCTTGTTAAACAAGACATTAATTTTTATGTTGAGCAACATTGCTCATTGATTTCCAAAGTCTTAATGGCATCTAAATATTTTTTTAAAGTTCTTGTGAGCCATCTTAACTTTTTCATGCCTTTAAAATATGTGGAATATCAATACATTTCAAAGGCTTGTGGGCAGAAGTAGTTTCACGAGTATGACCTGTTCAAATTCTACAGCAATGCAGACTTTAACATGACCTACCATAAATGGGTTGAATAAGTGAGTGTTTTGCCACAATAATTCCACTTCTGTATTAATACCCAAATTGTTGCTTGCGTCTTCTCATAAAGAGAAAATAAATTGACATGAGAATGTGTCCATAGGCACAATGATTTTATTTTAATAAGGTAGCTCTCTCAAAATTATGATATTGAGTGAAATAGAAAAGGAGCCTAATATAAGGTTGAAAAAGACAACATCTAATCTGATTTTGAGCAGCTCAAGTATTATTCATAGTGATATTAGTAAAATCTTATAGTACATTAGCTCCCAGAAAATTTTCTTGGTATTGAGACTTCACCTTGTCTGTACAAAACCACTTTCTCAGTGCTTACAGTTACAGCTGAAAAACATCACTTTTACGCAAAGCTCTTTCCTTGTATGTGATGCAACTATTTTATATTATACCTACTATGAGTATGATAAAACGCTGCAGTCAAGATGCATTAGTGTGGTAGAAATGCGTGGTGTTACATTTCTTGTGCAGTCATAGTTTTTGTCAGGTGAATGAGCAAAATTTTATTGTGCTGTAGCAGCACAGTTCCTTCTAGGCTGGGGGAAAATAAAGGTGTGGGAGTCTGTGAGTGAGCTGTTACGACTGCACACACCACCTTCTTCCTAGCAGCAACAGCATAACTGAAAAGGCTGAGCAAGGAATAAAAATGCACTGTTTGTGCTGTAACAGTTAATTCAGTTTTCCCTGGCATAGAGAAAACAATTTGCTCCTTCTTACTGCACTGACAGTATACTTTAGATTTAGACATTTACCAAACATGCTTAAGTCTTTAGCTGGCATATCTGATCTATGAGGCACTCTTCAGTTCAGGTAAGACAATTTTCAAGCAACAACAGTGCAAGAAGATGCCTTACAGGAGTGCATCAAAAGCATCAAATCAACGTGCACTGGTGGCAGTAAATGCCTGGCAGCAGAACGGTGTGATGGCCAGCTAATATCAGCAGGACAATAGAAGCTCAAGAAATGCTTAAAAGAGCTTGTTTCTATAAATGATAAAGTGCACATGGAAAGTGCTATACCTATCATGCTCTGCTAACTCCTAGATTAACCAACTCTGGTGGAAAGTTTCTGGCCAGACTAATGTATAAATGAAACTTTTGCAGAGAATCGAAGGAGAAATTCATTGCTATATGCATAATGATATCACCCCGTGGTTTTTTGGAATTCACGTAAAAGCTCAAATAAGAGCATAAATTCTGTATTCTCTTCACCTTGAAGGACAAGTAATGTGCTGTTGGAAACAAACGTAATGTTGTTTATGAAAAATTGCTCACCTGTATTACCAGCATTTGTTTATATTATAACTCCTCTCTTCTCACTTTTACCAGAGGAACAACTAACTGCAGCACCATTAAATACGCCACAGAGTAAAATCTCACTGAGGTGAATGAAATGACTCACTGACCTCAGCATTTGCTGAGTGCGCAATATCAATTTCTATCTTCAATTTATTAGATATACTTCGGGACCATAACAGTGTGAATTTTTCTCTCTAATCAAAGTGGAGATGCTGTAGAACAAAGCAAGAACCTCACAGTGGAAGGTGGATAGTACGTGGACTTTTCTTGCTTGTTCAAATTCACTTGAAAACTGGAATAAAATACAGAGGGATTCTAAATTTAAGGAGATGGAGTCTTCTCAGTCAAACAGTCCATTTTTAAGACATGATGATTAGCATGTGTGGAAATTAGAATGCAGGAAAAATATTATTTAAAGAATAGCAGGAAAAAATTTTATGCAGTCTTCATCAGCCTATTAACTAAGTCTTCTGTGTGATATTCTCTTATTATTTTATTGTTTTACATTGTCATTCTTATCTGGCCTTTTGATGAGCATGCCTGAGAGATTTCATTTCACTTTTATGTCCACTTCATTGTTCAATTGGGAATATATTATTTGGTGATGGATCTGATGCTGGAAGAATAGGGGTGGTTTATAGTAACAGGTAGTATATAGTAATATTAGTGCTTGTCAAATAGCGTTGCTGTAGTGGCAATTAGTAAAGTGTGAATTTACAGTCATATAGATTAACAAGGTCTGGTAGCTATTCTCATATTTGTTAAAGAGTTCCTAACATAGATCTTAGCAAGTACAGAACCGCTACACACTTTGTAACTCCTGCCCTAGTGCTCACACTATAATCCACAGAAGCACAGAGTTTACTCATGTTACCAGTTACCAATGCCCAGACCTCTCATCTCACTCACCGCTTTGTCCAACATGAAGATTGTTGGTGTGCACACTAACGTACATGTGCATATGCACAGACACACAGAATCACAGAATCACAGAATCACCAAGGAACTTCAAGATCATCCAGTCCAGCCACTCACCTATCACCAACAGTTCTCACTAAACCATGTTCCTCAACACAACATCTAAGAAGAAGTGTTTGGGAATGGTATCCACATGTACTTGAATCCACAGTGTGTAATTCAGTATTTAAAGAAGAGACGAGAGGAACATGGTAGGCAAGTGTTAAAATGGTGGGGGAAAAAAGAAGGTAAAAACTCCTTCTGTCATCTCTTCATTTTTTCCCACCTTCTACTGGCTTCATTACTTCTTGGGTGCACCTGAGGACCTCAGTAGGTGAGGGTGTACGTTATGTATTCACATAGAGACTTTATTAGCTGTGTAGAGTAGTCATTTACTGCAGCAAGAGTCTGCATGATATATCTGATTCTGGACATGCTCAGATACTGCTGCAAGTTCGTTGCTACTTTCTGTTGGTGGGACACACCGGTCAGGATGCCTGCCCTTGGAGAAACCACAGAGCCTATGTGTGATTACTCGTGGGAGCTTGCTGGAAGCAACAGCCCATTTACTCACTGCACCAGTGCTTCCTATAAATTTATTTATAACTCTAGCATGCCTGCCTTACCATAATCTCAAGGGTTTGTCTCATTCAGAGAAAGCTGTAATGGGAACTGTAAACTTTTATGCTTGCCCTCTCTAGAAATTGTGTTGAAACTTTGGTAACAGAGATTTTTCACCTTTTGCGTTCTTCTCCTGAAATCTTACTCACAAAGCAGTTCCATAAAGAATTTTAAACACTGTGAGGTGTAACCAAGCTGGTTTATTGTCTGCACCTGCTACGGCTTGTTGTCTAGACACTTGACTACAAGAGCTCAGTAGACACTGTGTAAGCGCTCTGTTCACTGTAATAACGTTGATGAATATTTTCTTTTTGTGCTCCTAATCACCTGCATTTGTGCTCAAGACAGCAGCATACAGCTTAAGTAAATCCTTTCTTTATGTACAAGTATCACACTTTCTTTACATCTATTCCAAAGGAAGAAGAAGGGAAGAGAGAAAACAATACTTTAGAGGTTCATCTTTGCTATTAATATTTTGTCAGGTTTGCTCCTTCTTTTAGAAACTGGAGCAATTATTGTTGCCATGCAAAACTTCTCTGGTTCACTTCCCAAAACTACTGCTGAAAAGTTACAGTATTTCACGAATGTGAAAGTGTGCATGTAAAATGTGCTTCACGCTGTGTGAGAAAAGCTGAGATACACATTTAATAGACAGCTTGCAAAACCTTCTGTGACCTTACTGAAGAAGATACCAATTACCATGAGAAAAGTTCCTAATGGTCCGTTTGCCAAGAGTTATCATAAAATGGTATCTAACTATCATAAAATGCTATCTAACTATAGTTTTCTGCACACACAGAAGATGGTTTTGATAAGGGACACTGTTTAAGAACCCCACAAGGGCTATTTCACCTTTTCAGCACACATTGTTGGACAGATGCAGCTCTCGGGGGAATGCATCATTAATGTTTATAAAGTCTATGCATATCTTAACTTGACAACCAAGGCCATTTGCACAGACATTGTGTCACGGTCCTGCAGTGGAAAAGGAGACTTATTTCCTCCCTCCCTAATTAAATTCTGGAACCCCGCTTCTCTTCTATTGTCTTTTGCTCCCTGAAGACCCTGAGCAAACCAGTGTAGCTGGGAATTGCTCAAACACTCTTTGCAGTTGCAGAGGGTATGTCATCCAAATAGCAAGCCGCATGGCTATGTGACTCTAGTGACCGTAGCCAACTGTCATGCACAGCCCACAGGATGAAATTTGTTCACGGGCACGGTTGATGAATATACCTGTCACTGTAATAGTCGAGCCAGGAACCTAGTGGGAGAGCAGGAGGAAATTTGCAGTCTTTATTCCAACCCTAAAGCAGAATTACTTGCTCTTTGAATCCAACAAATTAGCAAAGCAGTAAACCAAGGAGATAAGTAAAATGCACAGCCTCATTAGATTCTACTTAAAGCTACCTGATATTAAATTTAAATGTTATGCACTGTGGTTTATCCTTTAACATAGATAGGAAGAAATCTCCCCTTCTCATGCATGCACGCATGCAAAGGCAATCATAAGATAAGTAGTTTTAACTCTGTGCTGGCATCTCTACTGATATCCAGGGAATAAAAGAGGTGGGATGGGCAGATGAAGCTTTCACTATGACTTCCTTTTTTCTGCATTATTTGGATGGTGACAATGAGGTGAACCATCACTGTGAGTGATTTAGTTCCTCTATTAACCAAACCAGGAAAGATTAGTCTTAAGGTGTGTTTTTTCTTTTTATCCTTCACTCCCTTCAATACCTTTTCTCTCTTGTAAATCACATAATCTAGCATGGAGATTCAGAGTTTGTTATATGTTCCATTTTGGCTTTCTTCCCTGCCAAGGCATATAGCAAGAGAATGAAATGTTCCTTCTCTGCCCTGCTGAAGTTGTGCTCTCCTGCTTGTTATGAATTAGATACACCATCTGAGTATCTCCCTCTGTGATCAGCTCTTTACTAATAACCGGCTCATTAGGCTTTGCTAGAGTCAGAGCTCCTGACTCAGTTCAGACAATATTTCAAACAGAGGAGCACACAAAGACTTCTAATTAGTGCCTAAATATTCTGCTTTGCACCACCTACATATTATGCAGGTAAATGCAGGCTGGATAGTCCATTAAAAATCTGATTGTGCACACTGACTGATCTATTCACTGACCATTTTTTTCTGCTTGTTTGGTTTTTCTGCCATAACATATGTGTTGGTACAATGGGTTACTTTTCACTGCACATGACATCATCTAAGATTCTTTCTCTGAATTGTACTCAAATCCATATCACCCTATTTGTCAACTTCTTTTTTTCTTTCTTTCTCTCTTTCTCTCTCCCTTTCTCTCTCCCTTTCTTTTTACTTTTTCTTTCTTTCTTTCTTTTTACTTTTTCTTTCCTTCTTTCTTTCTTTCTTTCTTTCTTTCTTTCTTTCTTTCTTTCTTTCTTTCTTTCTTTCTTTCTTTCTTTCTTTCTTTCTTTCTTTCTCTCTTTCTTTCTTTTTTTCTTTCTTTCTTTCTTTCTTTCTTTCTTTCTTTCTTTCTTTCTTTCTTTCTTTCTTTCTTTCTTTCTTTCTTTCTTTCTTTCTTTCTTTCTTTCTTTCTTTCTTTCTTTCTTTCTTTCTTCTTCCTGCCTTCCTGCCTTCCTGCCTTCCTGCCTTCCTTCCTGCCTTCCCTCCCTCCCTCCCTCCCTCCCTCATACTCCTTCCCTCCCTTACTCCCTTCCTTCCTTATTCCCTTTCTTTCTCTCTTACTTTCATTCTTTCTTTGTTTCTTACTTTTTGTCTCTTTTTCTACATCTCTTTCTATCTCTCTTTCTCTCTTCTAAACCCTGACTTTCACCATTTGTATCAGTGACATCAATATCCTTGTCCCACAGTTCTGTTCCTTGCTGTGCATTGCTCTTCCTTTTGAGACATACATTCCAGAATCAATTTGTCATATTGTTTTGCATGTTTTAATTCTCTTCCTCTTCTCTTGCACACAAAAGTGATATTTTAAGTAGTAAAATATTGAGAAATTTGATATTTTTAATATGAAGCAAGTATCAGATGCCTACTTACATATCAAAATTATTTTTTTGCATTTGCTTTCATACTGCTGATCATTTCAGAGTGATGGTTTCTCAGCAAGGGAAATAAAAACTTCTGTGTCTGCACTATGTAATTCACTAGTTTTTCTATATTCATCATAAGCATTTTTATGTATACCTTTACTAAATTAAATAGGTCATATTCTGTAGTGATTTATAACCCAGAGTACGATTGAATTTCAAAGGGACAACATAGGGTATAAATCAAAGAATGAAGTTGACCCAACAATCTCCCTGAAAAGATAGACTTTCAGGGCTCCTATTCTGTATTTCTGATACATCCTTTTCAAGAAGAGGTGATAAAACTGAGTGTGTGGTTCAAGGTGAGCTCACACACTGATTTACAGAATGGCCTCACAGCATTTTAAAAAGTGTATTCTGTTCTCTCCTTAGCACATTGTAACATCTTGTTTGGTTTTTAATCATCACTGAACACCGGGCAGAGATTTTCACTGAGCTGTTCACAATGACAGCAAGGATGTTTTTTTCCAGAGTACTTACAGTTAATTTAGATCCCATCGATGTATCAATTGTTCCTTCCAATGTGTCTTACCTTGCGGCTGTCACAATGAATTTCATCTCCTATTGTGCTGCTGGGATACTGTGCTTTGTTAAGATCTGTTCTTTGTAGATTAACCTACTCTCAATAGTTTGGAGAAAATAGTTCTATGGAAAATTTGCCACTTCACAGCTCTCATCTTTCCAGAACAGGTACAAATGTTCACAAAACCATGATCTCCAGTACTGAAAGGAGCACTGAAGCTGAAAATGTGATACATATACCTCACTGGTCAATACAGCTTTACTTAATGACAGCTCCCTGAAACTCATTCAAAAAGCATTGTAAATCTGGTGGCTTATTCAGTGCAGAAAGAGGATAACATTTGGTTTCCTCATTAGACTAATGAATAAATAACCTATTGGCTTTATCTTGAGAGCCCAGGTTGAAGCCAGAAAATCAGTGGAGTGCTGGGAAAGAGACTGAGGGAGGGAGCTCCTTTCTGGCCTCAGAGTCTGGGTAAGACCAGGGGAAAATAGTTATCTGTGGTGGAACTAGAAATCCAGGTTCTGCCAGAGATGTGTCTGTCTGACTAGTGCAGCATGTTGCTGGATTACTTTGTCTTTTTATGATACATTATTAATGTTTTAGATGAAGGCCCTGACAGAGATAGATCTCACTGACCAGTACTGGATTTTGCTACATTGCTTTGCCATTTTTATGATACATTGCTAGAATTTCAGATAGCATTCTGCTTGGAAGCAAGTAGACTATGGTAGCAGTGAATGCATCACTTCCTTGCTCATTCATCTTTTGCTTCTCCTTAGGCCTTCTCCAGAGTTTAAGGTGACCTTGCAACTTATGGAATAAAATAAAGGATTGGAATTAAACGTGTTATAAATGATTGACCTACCTGGATGGCAGCTGATAACAGGCTGGAGGCTTCAAAGTTCAGATACCTAACTTCATTCAGCATGATAGATGCCATAAAGAAGAGATAATTCATATTGTAACAGTAAAATTTTCAGAAAAATGGAATGCAAAAAGAAGATCGTCCTGTAGTCAGAGAAATGACATAGTACACATAGGAAGAGAGAAAATTACTGCTACATTAAGCTGATAAAATCAGTATTTTTGAATGATGTACTGAGTTCAAGAGCAACTTGCTCTTTGATCTATTCAGTCAAGTAGAGAGGATGTAACATAAAAAGCCTGCTGGAATTCCAGCAGTCTGAGTTGGTAAAGGAATCTTAATTTGGGAAAAGGAAGAAAGAAGACCAAATTTAGGTAGATGCAAACAGGACTGAATAGCTTTTTTAGAGATGTCTAAGAACTCGTTAAACATATCTCCATAGAAATGAGAACGCACTGAAGACAAGCTTAGTTTGAAAAATAGTAAAAATAAACCAGTTTTTTTCATGCTCTCGTTCTGGAAAAGACGATGAAGTTGTTTTGGGTACAAATCAGAGCTGATTGAGTCTTTAAACAAAGAGCTCTTTTAAATTAAAAAAAAAAAAAAAAGTATATTATAAATAATAGATCTGCCAGTATAAAGTATTTCCTAGGAGATGCTGAATGAGAATCTGTACTTGCTATGTAAATGGGAAATTATAGGTCAAATCTTTGGTCTGAACTTGCCTTGGATACCCCAGACCCAACCAATGAAATACTGCTCGATTAATTATGAATTAGAGTAAGTCTGTTGAAGAGAAAATTTATTTGCTTCTCATTATAGCCACTAGGCTATCTAGAGCATGCTCAGATCTCAAGACTATTATGTATTTTCTATTCATATCACTCAGTGTTTCTTTATGGGCTATGTACAGTTTTGTTTCTTTCTATAATTTCACATCATCTTCCACAATTCACCTTATGCCTACAACATGTTTGTGACTTTGAAAGAAACTCTCTCAGATAAACAACTCAGTAATTCATTTCCTTGTGCATTTACCACCAACACAGGTTTCCAGTAAAATTTCTACCATGTTTCATTCTGGGGTCATAGGATTTGAGTTCCCTTTTGTAGACAAAATACACTGACAGCCTCACAGAATGGATTAGGATGGAACGGACTTTTGGAGGTCATCTGGTCCAGCAACCCTTCTCAGTCAGGGCCACCTAGAGAAGGTCTCAAGGAAAAAGTGGAAAATCAAGCCAGAGAAAATCATGTTACTGTCAGCCTTTCAAAAATAATAACACTCCTCCTTCACATCAAGGACTTACATACTTAAGAAACACCTATACTGATTCTGACTTTTTCCTAAATACGTGATTTGGAATTTGAGTTCTTTCACCATCTACATCCAGCTGAAGAGTTTCTTGTCTAGACATCTATTATCAGGAACCCAACAAGCCCAGCCTAGGATACCTTCAGGGATGGGGCACCACAACTTCTTTGGGCAGTCTGTGTCAGATCCTTACCACCCTTTGAGTAAAATATTTCCTCCTAACATCTAATCTAAATCTCTCCTCTTGTGATTTAAAGCCATTCCCCCTTGCCCTATTGCTATCCGCCCATGTAAATAGTCAGTCTCCCTCCTGTTTATAAGCTTCCTTTCACACAACTTTTATGGTAATCTTCTGTATGCACAATAGCACAATTAACAACTATCAGCTAGGATTGTTTGAAGACTGTAAACTATGTGACACACAGACAAAATAACCTTTTAAATATTCTGAAGCTGTTTTAATGGGGAAAACCATCCAATTTCATGACAATTATGCTGCTTCATCTATCATATGTGTTTAGAGGATGCACTCTGTGTACCAAAAATGCACGGCTGCACTTGTAGTGCATCATGATAATTTTAGACAAATTATTTCTTCCTCATAGAAATCTTTCCAATAGCAAACTGAGATAAAAATGTAACTAATGTTTTAACGATACACTACATTTAGCATTTCTCTGATAATTTGATCAGTTTACACACCAAGGGGTAAATTGTTATGCCTATTATCTATAATAACATTTTACACTACATTTTTCAAAGTTTGAGGTTTTGTGTGTGAAATTTTTAGCAGGCAAGGTTTGGCATCCAATCATCATATTTTTTAATTTAATATTATATTTTTTTCCTGCTTAATTCATCAATAAGAACTTGTTGAACCCTAAAATGCAGCCCTGCCCTGGCAGAGGAGTTGGATATTTAAGGGCCCTTCCAGCCTAACCCATTCTATGGATCTATCATTTAAAATACAAAAAACAGATCTACTACTCTAATATTTCTTTGGTCTGCAGAAACAAATCTAAACAACAGCAATAAGCTTCTCCATAAGCAATATTTTAATTTCTAAGTTAAGAAAATTTATGGAATGCTACTCATAGTATAGTATATATTATATGCTTATATTATTATGGAATGCTACTGCAAATAGTAAAGTAGGAAAACATACAGAATCAATGATTTGCAATTGGTAATATTCCCATATCATCTTCCATTCACATTCCTTACTGTATTTGGAAACTAGACTTACATGATAACAACCTAGATTTCAGGTTCCTTTTTCTGTTAATGAATTCCACATCAAGCTTTCTTCCTGCAAATGCTTGAAAAAGGATCTTGTTTACTGCCAGCATAACCTTTGTAGAGTATCTTAAAGTCGAACCATTTTTTCTGCTTCATGCATCACCATCTGAAGTAAAAATTGTGGAGCTCATAGTGGAAAGTGTTCTAGTTACTAAAATAAACAGAAATAAATTTATTCTTCTTTGATTCTGTAATGCCAGAGGCAGGACAGCACACTCTGTCAGTAAGATAATCAGCTGCTATACAGTATGTAGTATAAAAAATCACTAGGAATAGATATAACACAGCTACAGTTTTAGATTTCTGATGAACTCTGTATTATAAGGAAGGTTACATATAAAAATACTGAAAATTGTTTATGATTAATGTACACTGATTAAATAAAAAGAAAAGTTTGCTTTAAAAGCCAAAACATAATCAAGCCCTGATCTCCAGGAATACTACTTTCAGATAGTGGAATGCATTTCTTAATAAAGAGAACAGGAAAGATTAGTGAACAATGAAGGCAATGAGCAAATCTGTTCACTGCATTCATTTTCTTGGTTTTAGAATTTTACCCTGCACATCTATCTACACGCTCACAATCATTTACATCTTTCTCCTATTCTTTTATAATGATAATTATACAACACAAAGTAGAAATGGCAACACTTAATTCAATTATAAAAGCAACTCATGCCTGAAAACACTTCTGCATTTCTATAGCAGAAACAAATAATTTCAGATATCTGTAGCTTTCAGTTGAATAAAATCCTTCTGCAGCAGAACTACTCCTACTCTTTGTGTAAAGCATGTACTCAGTTCTGTGTGAGACTGACGTAAAATATAATGCGATCCAAAAGTACAACCAAACGTTGTTCATAAATTTATATTTAGATAAAAATGTACAAGCACTACAGTTCTCCCTCTAAACATTTCTGTTCTTTTCAGCCCGTCTACTTCTCATCAGTTTTACTTGTTTTTTCCCCATTATTAACTGTTGACAATCTTAACGATTGGTTGGTGCTGAAACACAGTATTAGCCATCCCACTTATGTTTCACACACAACTGTTATTTTAAAAATTACTATTAATACAAGAATTTTACTTCTCTGACTTACTGTTCCTTGCATTTAATTATTTGTTTAAATTGCTTTACAAATCAAGACCTCTTAATGAGCTGAAAAGATATGTCTATAGAATACCTATGAGGGCTGCTCTGAAGGTAGGGATGCTTTCCTCTTATATTATGTTGACATGGAAGTGTGTATGAAACACCAGTGCATCATCAAATTCCTCCCTGAAGAAAAAATGGCAACTACTGACACTTGTTGACACTTGCTAATCATTTATGGAGACCCATTAGTGGATGTGAGCACAGTGAGGTTGTGGGTGGTGTGTTTCAGCAGTGGCAACAGTGATGAAGGGTCATCTCCTCTGGTGCAGATTTGGATGTGTGGCATGCAGGCTCTTGTTTATCACTGGTGAAAATGCATAGCTAATAGTGGTGACTGTTGAAAAAGAGGGTTTTGTAGCTGAGGATTTTCTCTATCAAATATTGTTATTGTGCCCTTTTAGTATGCTTTCAAGTGTGTTTTAGCTCTCTGCTGCTGCTGTGATTTTTGTGTCCCAAGCCATCTTGTCTGTGCTCCCCATCCTTGGCTCAGTTCTTCCTTCAAAGACAGAGTAGCTCAGCAGAGCAACCAATCCTGTCCCTGAGGACTGAAACTACCAGTGGTCTTTCTACATTTATGTTTGATGAGAGCCTGTTATAGAATGTAAGCACTGAATCTCGATTCAGGAGAACTTATCCTTTTCACTTTAAGCTTCAATCAGTCGGTGATGAAGCAGTGACGGAGGTGTTTCAAAAGTACAAACGCTGATCAAAAGTTGTCAATCATCCTTTTAAAAGTAAATCTCTTTGTATAGAGCCTAGATGCTACAAAGGCTGTTATTCTCCTACACCATCTCCATTTGGTTCAGCCTTTGGGTTGGAGAAGTTGTGAGAACAGCTCAGCCTCTCTACACCTCTTAGGTGGTGAAAAACAGTCCCAGAGAGGGTTTCATGAGTGCATTTCTTCTCAGCAGCAGCTGGAGCACAGGCACTGGCTCTTGTCAAACAGGCTGCAAGAGAGGTTTTAAAATCCTTTATGCAGCTTAATGACAGTTCCTAGTGCTATGCAGGTGAATGTTACCACGACCTGTAATGAAGCTGGCCCATCTGCTTAATCAGGTTCCAGGATATATTTTTCTTTAGTAGGAAGGCATTTCATTATTTTTTTTTTTTTATCTTGGTGTAGCTGAGGGAACAAAGGCTTTAAGAGAATGATCTCCTTGCCTAATTGTTTATGATATGTCCCACTTTTCCCAGCTGTGATTTCCTGGCCCTGACTGCCAGGCCAGCTGCACCTCCTGGTACAGCTGCAAACACATCAGTCTTTTGTGCAAGCCACCAGACACGGAGGAAAAACATTTGAGGCTCAAGGCCTTAAGCTGGCAGAAGCAACGTACATCATTCAGGTAAACTGCTTAATGCCCGCAGGGAGAATGTTGGCTGCAATGTATTCACCTCGGTCCTTGCCAGCAAATTATAACAGTAACTGCAATAGGAAAGGAAAAAAGCAGTGGAGGCCGCTGTACACCAGCTGCTGTCAGTGTTGAGATGTTGTTTAGATTACAGGTCTCATTCTCATATTGCTTACTTACCTGTCAGCTAAGAATATGACTCAAAATTATTGAGGTATGTCTGACACGTCATAACAAAAAAGAGAAATTAATTCACTCATTCAGCCGCTGCTGCTGGCTCATATTAGTCTGTATTTAACAGGGTTTTTTTAAGAAATATCTTTTCACAGTTTAGCTATCTCCTCAAGCAAAGCTGTTCAGGAATAGGGCATTTGTTGAGAAATAGGTCAGATAAAAATAATACATCTACAGAGAAGAAATACACGTTTCTGAACATTTGCAACCACTATTAAATTTTTAAAAAATTTCTCAGATTCCCATTTGATTATTACTTTAATTAGCAAATGAATGCAACCATATTCTGATTAAAATGTTGTTATACTCTAAAGCCAGAAGATGACAGACAAATCTCTTTGACTTTTTTTTTTTTTTTCCATTAATACAGAAAGAAGTAATTTAACGTATCTTAAAAAGCTGTAGACAATTCTGAATTCTGTGAACCCACAGACCCAGGAACAGACTATTCTGTGCTTCTGTAAGCACCAGATTTTTACAAAAGGTTAAGCAATATTATTAATTGTATTAATCAATCAACTGTGTTAATTTAATCTCTATCTATTGTTTCTTCTCAGATACTGCAGCATCACCTTCTACTCTGCAGGTTCCAATTCTGTCACTTTTCCAGAAATCTGGATTCCTTCAGCCTCTCAGAGGCAACTCAAAAAGCTCATTACCAGAACCCCATCCCCAGGGGCCCAAGGCCCAACTCTTTTTCTCATGCTCCTTCCACAACTTCTAGTACTTAGATAAAAGTATTCTATCTGCTATAATGGATTTTTCCAAAATGGTTAAAAATGGTTTCCCAAAATCAGTTAAAAACCTATCATTTGCTACCCATCTGGAGATCCGACCTTTCATACCACGAAGTCAAAATGAACATTCATTCTCTATATAAACCACCAGTCTACAAGAATCTTTACCATTTCTCTAATTTGGGCTTCTTTCTACAGGCATTTTCTTGCTTTTCTCAGGGGGAATAAAAAGGAAAAACCGCATAAACTCAGTATCTTTTTTGTCACTGTCTGGAAATAGGCACTGTAGGAGATCTCTGTTAAGGTTAAAGTTGTACACAGAATATATTTCCTATATTTGGGCTACAAATGTTGCACATAATCAAGAGCCACTTTACTCCCTGATTACTGGCATCACCCACTAATTAAATATCAGCCAGGTGAAATAAGATGTGACTTTATAGGGCAGTTACCGCACAGGATCTTTGCTAACTGCACCAATATGTGCCACAGCTCTTTGAAAAGCTTTCGTCACTTTAAAAGGAGACCTTATGGCAGCCCTCACTTTTAATTTGATCGATAATATATCGAATGCTCTGTCGGATCAGTGGTATTATCTGATTTGAAAAATCTAACATACATGTTGTATGAGGAACAGTTATGAAATGGACTGTACCTGCCTTGCTCCACAGTGCTTATCATCTGTACTCACCTGACCTGGGATAGATAACTAGGAAGAAATGAAGGAAGGAGGAAGATGTGGATGAAAGGAGAAATAGATGGGAGTCCTTAGCAAGTCCTACTCCTAAAGATGCTTTCCAATTAGTAGTTTCTCAAGGATTTTAGTCCCTACCCACTTCCCTCCCCCAGGAAAAACAGAAACAAAAGCAACAACCCAACGCACCCAAACCTCAAAATAATAAAAAAAAGCAAAAACTAACCTCAAAATAATAATAATAAAAAAAAGCATCCATCTTATTTGTTCTAATTTATTTAAATATTTTTAGTTACTTCAGATATAAGCAAATTCTCCCCAGTAAAGCCCAAGTATGTGCTTTCTTTTTTAACATCCAAACTGTAGGTTTATATACGATGCTTTCCTTGGAGTTTAGTTTATTTATTATTATAAAAAATGCATGGGTTTTGCAGTGTTTATTTAAGTTCAAGAGATTTTTACCACTAAACAGAAAATGGAAAAGCTTTACAGCACTCCTCTTAATGTTATGCAGCAGACCTAAGAGTGCTTCATTCCTAAAAGATGCAGGCAAACTCAAATTAACTTATTTATATTGACAGAATTGACCTATTATTTATATTATAATTATAATCATTATACTATTATAATTATAGGTAACTCTTTTATAGTATAATTATTTATAGACAACAGTTTTTTAGAAGTTGCACGTATTTATTTGAGGATTTCTCAACTTAAATATGACAGAACAAGGCAGTTTTTAAAACAGTTTATATAGAAAATAAAATATGCAGAAACTTGTATATAAATTACAAAGTGTTACAAAACATCTAAGTATCAAATATGTATTTCAAATATTAGCCATTAGGTAAATCTAAGGCTCAAAACAGGGTTGAAATCTATTTTCTTCATGCTATGTATTTTAGATATATTAAAGCCAGGAGAATTAGGTTCAAATGATTTTAATACATATCTAAAACAAGTTTCTTCAGCACAGCTTATCTTTGAAACCCATTTCCATTCACTGACACCTGATGAATGTTGATGGAGGCCAAGCAGTGGATGTGAGCACAGTGAGAGGTGGGTGGTGCATTTCAGCAGTGGTGACAGTGACAGTGGGTCACTTCTGCTGGTGCAAAAGGTTTCCAAGCTCAACATGCAGCTCTTGTTCACCTCTGGCAAAAAATGCATAGCTAATGGTGGTGACTGTAGCTTCGTAGCTTTGTAGCTGAGAATTTTCTTTATTAAACAGTGCTAAGATACTCTTTTTCTCTGTTGTAGTTTTCATGGAAATAAATAGGAGGCATTAGTTTCAGAGCAAGCTATGTACATACAGAGAAGATGACATATGAAATATACACAACTTTGTATACAAAGTTTTCAATATGAATTCTCTTAATATTTTTTCCCTCTCCCTTATTAATAGCAATATGGGAGGGAGTTGGGATAGAAAACATTAATACAAAGTATGCCACTCAGCTGCTGTTTCTGTCTCCTGCTGAAGCAAAGCAAACATTTGGATACAGTTTACTAGACCTGGAAAGGCCATCATTTTTCCATTGAAACATGATTTATCGTATTGATTTTTTTCCTAACCTTGTAGAAGATCATCTAAAGAAATAGACATAATTTTTTGAAGAAACTACACCAATTATCTGGTTGTCCACAGCTGACAAATTATTTATTTTTTCTCAGTGCAGCACGATGGCCAGTAAAACATAAAACTGACTGGGACTATAATCAGAGTGTATTTCTGCAAATCACTCAGTGACAATCCGGGGCAATTTTCAATTACTCTCAGGACAATTTTTTCCAATTGACAAGACAGAAAGTGGCAAGAAAGATTTAAGAAATGCTCTGTAAGTGCTGATCTGAGAACTTAGTACCAAATATCATCAATCTGTATCCTTTTGAGAACAAAAGCTTTACAAAACAGGCTATTGAACTTACATGAGCATTTTGTTATAGAATTATATATCTGATGGTTCAGTATCTTGGGATTTTTGGTATTAAAAGAGAATAGATATAGACTTACACTTTGACTGTTTGGAATTATCATACGCTTCGTTAGATTAATGACTGTAAATTGACCCATTTTCTTTTCTGATGATTCTCACTGAAGTGTTTCACGGCTTACCAGTAGTAACTTGACAATTTATGGCAATGTCTGAAACAAAGAGTCCTGATGTGAAAGGAACTAAACGATCAGCCTTGACATAAAAAAAAAAAAACAAAGCAACAACAACAAAAAACTAGACTAATAGCCTAATAAAAACATAAATAATATGCTAAAAATTTAATAGAAATGCTAAAATTGTAGATATGCTTTAAAGATATAACAGCTTTTATTTTTTATTTGCACATGTATTATTTTTCAAATGCACATGTAAACATAAAGCAAAAAAAAAAACAAAAAAAACCCAACCAACCAACCAAAAAAATAAGCCTGATGCCTGAAACCATTCAGTTTGGATCTTGCATTGTTCAACAGGTTGTACGTTAGCTATTGTTATTATGCATATGAATGTTAAACCATAACAAAGAAAGAAAAAGAACCCTACACTTATGCTGGCACAGGGCCCAATTGCCAAAATTTTGGAAATATCCATGTGCAAAATTTGTACAAATTTCTACTGGCTGAAAACTTCCTTAGAAAGCAACACAGATGGACTTTAGAGGAGAACAGATTCAGGACATGTTCCACAGCAGTGTAGATCATAGAATCATAGAATCATAGAATCACTAAGGTTGGAAAAGACCCACAGGATCATCCAGTCCAACCACAAGATCACAAGATAGAAGAGTTCACACGATTAATGTGAGCAGAAGGTAGCCCAATTTAGTCTTTATGCAGTCCCTTGCAGTTTCTAAAAGGAAGTGAAATCCAAAATAAATGCATTTTTTACTTTTTTTCCTTCGACACTGGACAAATTGCAAAATAAGAGAATACGTATGCAGTTAAATTACTGTGGTGTGTCTTTCAAATATCACCGTATATTTCTTGTTTCTTATGGTTAATTTTCCATTAACTGCTAAGAGAGGAATAGTTAAAGCCTGAATGGCAGCATATGTAAAAATGAGGCACAACATCCAAAATGTCCCTGTATTTGTGTTACAGCAGTGCTAAGTAAGCACAAGCAAAACTAAGACTTGCCACCCCTTGTGGCATCTTGGACTTAGTCCAGAACAGGGAATAAAGGTGGAAAGAAAAATTGCTTTTTAGAGAAAGAAGAGGCAGGAGTGACACTCTGTGGTAACAAATCACCAGCAGCTTGAGACTTTGTCAAAAACCAGACATCCACCCTGGCCATACCTCTGGCTTGGCTGCAGAGTATTGCTGCCCTCCAGACCCATTGCCCCTCAGTACTTTTCCCCAGTGACTCACATGAGCCAAGCTGTCTGCACGCCTGCCAAGCACAACCACTGCACTGGTACCTGAACCATCAGGATAATTCCCTCCTGACGCGGGCATCAGCATTTCACATCTCTCAAGACATGCTATTTTAATGTGGTAGCAAAAATTATGCACCAAAATGACAATTGTGATGTATGGTATGGTTTTGCACCACTGCCTGCTGTGCCTCTGCTCTCTAACACGTCTTCCTGAGATGTTCTGTTGAATATTCACACATGGATTGCCCCTTGAAGACCAGAATGGGGATTTTCAACATAAATGTCATCAGGCTATGTGATTAAGCTGGCACTGTACAAAACTAATCTTAGACAGACAGTATTTTCATACCTCCTTTAGATATGGATTTTACTGTAAAAACGCCAAACTTCTCATGAAAACAAATTACTTTCTTCAATAAAACTCTATGTATTGCTGAAGACAATAAACACTGCCATATTTAAGCAACGCAGAGTTTATAAACGCTGAGATCTAACAGCAAGTCCTTCCTCCATCCTCCAGGATAATTCTTCAGCCGAAGGTTTGCCACCTACTGCATTTACAATTCCTTTCTTTTAGGTACTTGGACTTTATGCTGAAAATACATATGCCTACAAATTTCAGCATCTGAGATCCTGTAATAACACGTTTATCCTTTATGCTTCTTTATGAGAGATTAAAATAAAATAGACATTTAAAATTTTAGTGAGAATGTATCTCAGTATGAAAGTATGTTTTATTTTTATTTTTTATTTTTTTGGAAGCAATACTCACACAGTCAGTTTATTGCGAATGCTTTTTTAGAGATAACACTTGAATAAGACAGCTGTAGCTTGCTCCTAAGGCTGAATAAAAAAAAATAATAATTAATAAGTCTGTATTAAGATTCTGTACACATGGGCATTAACCTCAATGCAACGAAGCAAACAAGTGAACAACTGATGGCACACAGATACGGACACCAGCCAAATTTGCCATAAATGTCTATTTCATGTGTGTCAATTATCCTTACCAAAATATCAAACATGAACATTTTCATGCAGAATGCATTATATCTACATTCATCTCTGTGCTGAAAGGCTAATTAAACTGGTAATTGGCATTCATATCTCTAGCTATTATATTTGTATTCAGAATTGCAAAAGATGCAATCTGTGTACATTTAAAAAAAAAATCAAGTTAGTTTAAAATTAATTTGAAGCCATACAACAGCAATCATACCCTAATTAGTGAGATAATCCATTAATAAGCTTGTAACTAAGAGTTCTCATGTTGTAGATGGGGAATCTTTCAGCTAGAATGAAAACGATCTTTACATAAAAAGTAGAAGAAGACAAAAATTAGTGAATTTATCCTCCAGCCAGGAGATCCAGGTACGTCTGTTTGTTAAAGAGAGATCATTTTATCCCCTGCACTGTGACAGTGATTCGTGTGATTATACCTGCCAGATTTCCATTAAAGTAACAGAGTTCTGCAGCCAAAACAGCATGCCATTTCCAACGTGTTCAGACTTACTCTTTTCAATTAATGCATGCATAGTGATTCCATAAAGCCATTGAAGCAAATATAACAAATGAGTTTGAGACAACTGGCTATTTGTATGGAAAATTAATTGAAGGATGCAGGGAAGAAGAACGGAGTAGGCTGAGATAAATAAACCTTTAAGTGGAGACACGTTGTGCCAAATGGCCTTTCCCCCTGTAACCATAAACAAATTCGGATTGGGGATGATTTTAGACTTCAAGGTCCTGAATTAACATTGGCATCAGATTCCTCAGGGAACCTCTGGCATTACTTCCCAACCAGAAGAGACATGAGACAAACCAGAGAATTTGTGAGAAACAGAATGAACCACTGAAGATAATTCCTCTGTGCTGACTTGCTGGGGTTACTTGCTGGAATACCTTTGGAGGTTTCTGTGTCGTGGTAGATTTAACATCAAATTAAAACTATTGTGAGATGTACTGCCACCATCAGGTATATGTAGATGGGTGTTCTTCTCTTCTTTACAGAAAATTTCTGCAGAATTGTCATTAACGTGAAGAAGAGCTATTCACTCAGCAGAGCTGCACAGGAGACAAAAGAATCTCCACTCCTGGCTAAATACATCTACCTGATGAACATGGGAAAAATCATCTTGGGTGAGATCACACAGCACGTGCGTGGTGTCCAGGGGATCAGGCCCAGCCAGCACGGGTTCATGAAAGGCAGGTCGTGCTTGACCAACATCATCTCCTTCTACGACTGGGTGACCAGACTGGTAGACAAGGGAAAGGCTGTTGGCTGTTGATGTAGTCTACCTAGACTTCAGCACAGCCTTTGAGACAGTCTCTCACAGGCTTCTTCTGGGGAAACCGGCTGCCCGTGGCCTGGACAGGTATACCCTTCTTTGGGTAAGGAACTGGCTGGAGGGCTGTGCCCAATGGGTAGTGGTCAATGGAGTTAAGTCCAGCTGGTGACCCATTTCAAGTGGTGTCCCCCAGGGGTCGGTACTGGGGCCCATCTTGTTTAATATCTTTATTGATGACTTACATGAAGGGATTGAATGTACCCTCAGTAAGTTTGCAGATGACACCAAGTTGGGAGGTGGTGTTGATCTGCCTGAGGGTAGGGAGGCCCTTCAGAGGGATCTAGATAAGCTGGATCGCTGGGCTGAGGTGAATGGGATGAGGTTCAACAAGGCCAAGTGCCGGGTCCTGCACTTTGGCCACAACAACCCCATGCAGTGCTATGGGCTTGGGGACAGAAGGCTGGATGATTGTGAAGAGGAAAGGGACCCGGGGGTGTTGGCTGATGCTCAGCTGAACATGAGCCGACAGTGTGCCCAGGTGGCCAAGAGGGCCAACGGCATCCTGGCCTGCATTAGAAATGGTGTGGCCAGCAGGAGCAGGGAGGTGATCATCCCCCTGTACTCAGCACTGGTGAGGCCGCACCTCGAGTGCTGTGTTCAGTTTTGGGCCCCTCCCTACAGGAAAGACATTGAGGCCCTGGAGCGTGTCCAGAGAAGGGCAACGAAACTGGTGAGGGGTCTGGAGCACAAGTCCTATGAGGAGTGGCTGAGGGAGCTGGGATTGTTCAGTCTGGAGAAGAGGAGGCTCAGGGGAGACCTCACTGCACTCTGCAACTGCCTGAAGGGAGGCTGAGATGAGGAGGGGTTTGGCCTCTTCTCCCTTGCAATGAACAGGACCCGAGGAAATGGCTGCAAATTGTACCAGAGGAGGTTTAGGTTGGACATGAGGAAGAACTTTTTCTCTCAGAGAGTGGTCAGGCACTGGAATGGCTGCCCACGGAGGTGGTGGAGTCGCTGTTCCTGTCAGTGTTCAAGAGGCGTCTGGAAGAGGAGCTGTGAGATCTGGTTTAGTGCTTGTGGTAGCAGTGGTAGTGTGAAGACGGTTGGACTAGATGATCTTACAGGTCGTTTCCAACTTTGTGATTCTATGATTCTATGAAACATACACGGCAAAGTTTCAAAACCTTCATCAGAGCATTATACCACCTACAATTTCTAACCATATGAAGCATTAATACAGCTAATTTTGTGACTTAGTACCTGCCTAGTAATTTACCAATGAGGTACAGCAACAATGAAATTTAAATCTTTGTAATATTCTGTTTATTTTCCTGTCCTGTTCTAACAACAGGTCTCTTACAAACCATTTATCCCATGTTTTGTATACTAACACTAAAACAATTAAAAAGATGTATTTAAGCTACAAGCATGGATCAAAAAAAAAATAAGGGTAACCAGGGCACACTATGAAAAAAGGCATCAAAACTGCAAAACAGAAGAAGGAAAAAAAAAAAAAAGAATAAGAGGAAATGGAAGTTATTTTATAACTTCAAGAATAAAAATTTGAGGAAGAAATTTTTTTCTAACTCCCCAGTCTTATTGCTATTTCATAGAAAATTTGGATAATTTTGTTTGATATGCCTATTTTTTGTTTCTTATGAAATGACAAATGTGAAAAATAAAGATGTTTGAAGCCATGTTCTGAAGATTTGGAACCCTTGTTAACATCTGCACAGATGTTTATTTGCCTAGATGAAGTAATTGAAAACTTAAAATTAAAACACTTCCATGTATGTTTACTTTTCCCAGTGCAAGATCTAAAAGTAGTTGTACATGAATTAAATTCTCTCTCAAAACACTCTAATAACAACTTCTCACACGACAGAAAAATGTCTAACCTTTGTTTTAGTTTTAATAATTAAAATACATTTCTTCTGTTGTTTTTTTTTATTCTTGAAACAATTCTATGAAAAATGAAACAAACAAAAACAAAAGCAGAAAAACAAAAAAATCAAGTAATTAAAAATTGTTATCATTTAAAGTGGAAAAGATGACACTAAAATTTGTGTTAGAAAATAAGCACAAATTAAGGTAGAGCTTTTGCTGATAGTCTGGCAGGTTTGGCTTAAGCTTGAGGTAAAATAAAATAGTAATCCAAACTACCAAGTAAATAGGTAAAAGAATGAAATTATTTACTGGAGCCACAATCTTTTCCATTATGACCTTTTCATTAAAGATCTGGCATTTATTTCTCACCACACGTCATGCTGTAGAGAAGCAGGAGATTGCAATGCTAGCTGAACAATACTAGCAATATTCACTCAGTGTTTATGAGTACTCACTTTTCCTAGGCAAACTGCTTATTCAAAAGACTCATTTCTACGGTTTTCTGTTACATAAGATATATTTACCATGATGAATATAGATATTTTCTTTGCTATTTACTGAATGACAAAAAAAAAAAACCCTTTATTTTATAGATCTTTAACTCACATAGTTTTGTTTCCCACTGAACTCACTGCAATTTCATAAGTTACTGGGATTATATGTGCTGTCTCATCAAGAACTGAACTTCTACATTGAAAATAATAATGCAAGAAAACATAAATCTTGAATTTGAAAACAAATAACAAGGAGATATCTTCTCATTTGCTGATATTAGAATTAACTGTTTTTCTTTGTTAATATATACTATGCATAAGAGAGCTGTGTATATGGCTACAGAAGTTTTTAAGAAGACAAAATTGCCATAAGGCACTAATTAATTACATGAACAGCCTCCTATTTCAAATTAATCTCCTCAGAACAACTTTTACTGTGAATCCATTGAATGAATAAGATAATTTTGAGAAAGTAGAGTGTGATGTCTGATTAGCATAAGTAGTTTGATTATTCAGGATAGTTATACAGTGTATTATACAATTAAAAATCCAAATCTACGTGTTGATGCAGTAGAAGAGCTAAATTGCCAAGAAATAGAAGCTTGAGTTTTTGCCATAAAGCTGGTAATAACACTTAGGTGATAAACGCTTTAAAGAACAGGCTCATTCAGAAACTAAATTAATGGCTAAGAACTAGGTCAGGAGGATCCCCTCAACAGGAGTTTATTAGTATTTATTCTCAACAAATCCAAAGAGGATTATCTTTTTTTTTTTTTTTTTTTTTCTTTTTTTTACAGGAAGGTCATTAATGAAATTACTTTCCCCAGCAGTGACTGCTGAGAGCAGTACAGATAGCCAAATATAGAGTATCCATGTAGGTTTTTATGTATCACTGGGAGATGTGGTGACTCATCCTTCTTTCTCCACAATTAGACAATTGCAAGCTGACCTTCCTTAAGGTAATATAAATTCATAAGGAATGCCTTTATGAAATAGTTTGATTATTTGGAAATCATCAAAATTAGAGTTTGTATTTTTATTGCTGTATATATTTTATATATGTATGTGGTACATTTATGTAAGAATTGATCGTAATTCAAGCTCTGATGTTGAAGAGTAATTTTGTATGGATCTTGGCCAGATGTAGTATTAACCTTGCTGAACTATGGAGCTGATTCTGTGGTCTGTGTCTGTCCAAAATGAGATTCCCCCTTGGGCAGTGACTAACTGGTGTTAAATATGTTAAGAATTATCAACTGAAAGAGAAATTAAAGTAGGATATATATATATATATATTTGTCTTTTCTTCCACTTTTCATATAACCACATTATTCAGCTGATACAGGAATGTGACTGGACCCCCAGTCTACCAAACCTTCAAGTTATATCTATCTGCAGCTTTTTTGAAGGTTAATTCCCCACAAGGCACAGAAGAGACTGGAATTTCAGAAGTCAGATTGTAGCTGAACAAAAATTAGAATCATCACATTTTTAAATAGAGAAAACCCAGAGGTGCTAATGAAAAGTGAGTTAAAAGAAGGTTTATGACCGTCTCCTGCTTGCTTGATGCAGCTCTGTAGGGAGGCTCTTATTCCCAGGCACATCTCCATCCCAGAGATCTTCCTGGGGCTTTCAGAGTTGTTCTTAAATTTAACCTTGTTCTTTCCATTACGAGAAAAGTCTTTCTTTTTCCACTAACTATGTGTCTTTCACTCTGCTTGCTTCCTCCATGAGAGCTGACCCAGTCCTGAACATCTGGGGGGAAAAATGGAAGGAGAAACTCTCCTTCATCCAACATCTTCCACCTGTCAGGACAAAAAGAGTATCTTCAAAGAAACATAGCATTCAGCAACCTGTAAGTTGCGAACAGTTAAAATACTTCTGTCACAAATGTCTGCAAGCCCAAATAATTAATTTGAGTATGTAATTTATGCAAATTAAAAGCTATTTAAAAAGCTTTGGGGAATTAGATCATGTAACAGAACACATCAGTGAATAAATATTTCCAATTAATTAATTTCCAATAAATTTCCTTCCAGTCTTCACTCTTTATCAGAGATAACAGCCCATCCAAATCATTCAAAGTAAAGACGTAGCACCACACTTGATTGGAGATGCTGTGCACAGAGGTGAGGGCAATCTTATTTTCAGAGGTGGCAGTTTCTATAAGGGTTCTGAATGTTGGTCTCTGAAACAATATCCATTCAGAAAAAGACTATAGAAACAGATTCACTTCTATACAAAGCAAAGGGAAGTTCGTCTGAATAACTGACAACAGGAATCCATAGGATATTGAGAGGATTGCAGCTGAAGCTCATGACTCAAACTTACTCAGAGAAAGAAGCAGTTAGAAGAATATATCATTTATCTTGTGCAGCAATCTCTTTGGCTTTACAGTTTACATTTCACACTAACCTTTTCAAATATACTGAAAAAGCTGGTGGTTCCACAGTGTTAATTGGCTCCTATCTGTCAGCAGGAGGCACAGAAATTTGTCACAGCAGACCTTGCTATACTCCCATCAGTATCTGATATTTGAATTTCCACACTCTTTTTACTTTGTAAATTGCCAATGCAGACTTTTTTTTTTTTTTTTTCCCCTTGGAAAGTGTATGCACAGAGCAAAAGCCTGAATGTTCTGCATGTCAGTATCAGTTCTTCAAATATACACAGTTTATGAAGATCTTTATAAAAATGGGCAAGGCTCCTGCTCCTAGAAGAAAATAACAGAAGAAAGTTAATTAAAAAAGACCAAATTATATGAAAAACATGAGACAGTTACTTTCAGACAACTGACTCCCTCATTTTGCAAATGTTCATTTTTACTTCTTGTCTCGCTAAAAATTGATGTATACCTAAACAACAGAAGTACCATCATACCCATTCATACCATGGTAATCTCGGGATGGTCAGAGAGCAAAAAAAACAATCTCACTTTTGTACTAAAATGTCACAATGCACTGAGCAAAGCTTATTCTATGCAGAATCTATATATTCATGTTCATCATGTTAGTGATGCTTAAGTGTAGGATCATGAATGCAGCCTTTCAAAAAGAGGGCATTAACTAGTTTCCACGGGCAATTGACAATAGGTATATAATTGACAGACAAAGATGTTTTCACACTGGTCATCCTTCATAGAGGCATATAATACCTATGTAAACATACTAGTCTGCTGAACAACACTTTTCAAGTATATAAAAGGAATCATTTTTTCAGTTACAAATATTTTGAGTGGTTTCTCATGCCATTGCAATTCCACCCTCAGGAGATTTGGACCGCTCTGGAAGACTTCAGTTTTACATGGTTCAGTATGAATTCAATTCCTTTTCTTTTCTAAACCTGTCAGATGAATTTTGTTTTACAGTTTGCATTTTAATTTAATCACTTACCCTTGTTTGTTTTTTTTTTTTTTCCCCAGATGTGTTTAATTTGTATCACAATTTTGTATGTCAGAGAGAGAAATAATTAGGTTTATGCTAGTTACAAATTTGGCACCAGGTAAGGCAAAATAATTTATTCTTTGTCTTTGGAAGAGTTACAGAGATAAACAAAGTCCTATTTCTACAGATCTATCAAAGAAGTTGAAAGCCTTTTAATTTATACAGGGTTCTTATGTTATAAAATCATAAGTTTTGGGCACATTAAACCAGTGTCACCCTATCTTTCTTCAGCCATCTGTCGTTCTCTTATTTGCTTACCTTGTACCAGTTATACTAGATAATTTTATTAATTAAAGCCTCAGCATACAATCCAACACAGATCGACACATACATGGATGTATACAGATATGGGTAAGAGGGCAGCTTTCTGCAATTTTGGTGAAAACATTTTATCTCAACAAAAGTGCTAATGGTTGCAAAAAATAGGCCCATGTGCTGTGTGAGACCACTGAGACGAGAGCAGGGCAAGGGGAGAGCTGGGAGAAGCAGGAGGGAGAGGAGGTGCTGTTAGGTGAATGCTGCTTCAGATACACTTGATTCACTGGCTAAGGAAGTCTACGTGGATGTCTGAGTAAAATAAACAGGTGTGTAATATTAGAAGGAAGTTTTCCAGTCTGAGGGTGGTGAGGCACTGGAACAGGTTGCCCAAGGATGTTGTGGATGCCCCATCTCTGCAGGCATTCAAGGCCAGGCTGGATGTGGCTCTGGGCAGCCTAGTCTGGTGGATGGGGACCCTGCACACAGCAGGGGGTTGCAATGGATGAGCACTGCGCTCCTTTTCAACCCAGGCCATTCTGTGATTCTATGATTCTATGATTCATACTATGCTTAGTCCTACATTTGAACTTTTCAAGTGATCACAAACATCAGAGAGGAAAAAGAAAACACAACTACCATTTTCTATCTAATATACAAGGTAAGATTAGCTGCAGAAGGTGCTGAAGGTTGGTTATAACAACAGGATATAACACAGCAGCATCAGGGCTGTCATCCAGACTTCCCAAAGATTCACTGACAATGCCATGCTGTTGATCTGACCCATCAGATATCAGGCCTTTGCCAACAATTTCATTTTATGGTTTGGAGGGAGAGCAAATCTAGTTGTATGTAATTCAGAGGCAGTTGTGTATTAATGTCATGCTTAAGGATGACACCGTCTGTAACTCTACAGAGTTTTGGTCAGAAGATACAGGTGACAAATGTGACTTCTCAGAAAATGTAAAAGAAAAAAAAAAAACTCCCAAAGTTTTGCAAATTGCACGTTGGTAACAATGAATCAGAATAATTGACTGAACGATGCAACGTAAAGAATGCAGACTATCCAAAGTTAGCAATGTGACTGAGAAAAAGAAAGGCTGAGGCTGCTGCACACACTATCTCTGTCCAGAGGACATTCTTGCCAAGTGCACACACAAAGGCTTCATTTCAGGAAAGCAACAGTCTATACAATTAGCTGTAGATGCAGTACAAATGGAGATAGGATATATTGCACTACAGGACATGGTAGACCTACTTCCACTCCTTATGTTGGGTATTTATTCAGTTATTTGATGTTTACAGTATATGCACTTGTGCCAATATTCCATTAATATAATTACATTTATCTTACTACAGGGTGAAAGGAAATAATTTGGAAAGGTTATTCTAAAATTTACATTTTACCTATAAAACATCTATCTAATTCTCAGTGTTGAATGGAACAACAATATATTTTTAAAAAGAATACTATGAGCTTGTAATTTATTGGTATGCTGTCTTTGTGAATGTGCTATAAGAAGTAACATTCAAGTACATATGCATATATCTTTTTCCAGACTATCCCCAAGCTATTGTCTTTCAATGTGTTATTGTTTTAGTTTCAGCTGGGATGGAATTACTTTCTTTGGAGTGCCTAGTATGGTGTTGGTTGTAGGAGAAAACCAATGCTGATAACACACCAATGTTTACAGCTGCTGCTAAGCAGCACTGCACAGAGCCGAGGCCATTTCCAGCAAAGAGCCCAAGGAGCTGGGAGGGAACAGAGTGAGGACAGCTGACTTACACTGGCCAAAGGGATATTCCATGCCATATGACATCGTGTGGAAGGGATTTTGAAGGGGTTGGGAATGCATTTCACTCTCTCCTGCTGCTCTGGAGACTAGCTGGGCATCTGTTGGGAGGTGGTGAGCAGTTGCTTGTGCATCACTTGTTACATACATACACATATATGTATACAATCATAACTATTACCTTTTTCATTTTCTCTTAGTGAATAATTTTATCTCATCCAGGAGTTCTATATTTTTTTTTCCCGATTCTCTCCCCCCATCTCACTGGGAAGAAGGGGAGCAAGCAAACTACAGTGTTGTGCTTGGCCACCTGCTGTGTTAAGTCACAACAGTCATTTTTAAAGAATGTACATAATTAGAAAACATTAATTAACAGTAGGAGTATAGAAATAGCATTTTTTTCCTTTTTTTTTTTTTTTTTTTTTTAGCATGGTGTGATGCCAATTACAAAGAAATTGGAAATACGTAAAAATTCATCAGGATTTCAAGGTGGTACTGAATACATAAAGTGAACAAAATAATACAGATTCAAACCATATTAACATTGATTCCTCTAGTTCAATCTTAGTGTATCCAAAAGTTATTTTATTTAATGTTATTAATACTTGGATGTGTGACTGAAAACCACCTAAACAAGTACTGAGACTGAGCATTCAGAGTTTCACAACTAACTATAGAAGAATCCTATGCTGTCGTGATCGTTCATAAACATTGTTTCTTCCTTGGGACTCCATCCAAAGATTATCTGAAGGCCATTGGAAATTTTTGATGATTTAACCAGAACCTTTTATAAGCACAGGTTCTGAGGCTGTGAATGAGGAAGTATAGAGGCCACCCCTTCTCTGACAAATAAATGCTGAAAATCCTATTCCTGTAGCAGTGAGTAGCAAAATTCCACTTTCCTCATAGAAAATCTTATACTAATATTTATTCACTAGCAGAAACTCAGTCAGCTATGCTTTTAGATAATAACAAAGCGTACGATGGGAGTTTGTGAAACTCTGGCTGTCAATGACATTGTTCAGAAAAAAAACATCTAAGAAATGATCAGGGTATTTTATAGAACAAAATAACGGAAACAGCGGGAGTCTCAAAAAATATATGTCTGCCTGACAAAGCATGAATATTATCTGAAACTTTTCCATGAAGATTGATAGATAAATGCAAGGTCTGGCACCCTGACTGCTGGAGGAATATAGATCTGAATGAAACAGCAAGCACCCTGTTGGGAGTAGGAGAGGAAATAAAGGAGCACCAGTAACATCAATGAGAACAAAATCCAAGTAAAGAATTTTATCTTATTTTTTTAGGGGGGAAGGAGAGGTAAATGCTCGTGCAAAGGAGGCCTGAACATTGCAAGAGGATACTCGAGGAAAAGGAATGAAACAGGATTCTGAACAGCCCTTGCAACTATGAACAGTTTTAGTTTTGGAAGTTAAGTAATCTCAAAACTCAGTGGCAAGAACTTGGGTCAATTGCAAATGATGAAGAGATACAGAAAAACTCCCTGCACCCAGAAGCTGGAAGTCTACACAGACAAGAGAGTGAATGGATCTAGGAGGCAAAAAGCACAGGAGGATGAAATGGCTTGCTCAGTAAATCAGTGACAATATAACAAGTAAAACCTAACTGCTTTCCTTCAACATATTCCCTGCTTAGCCACAAAGCAGTCTCCTTCAAATGACTGTATTTTTTCCAAGAAAAATAAGTCAGAAGACATAAAATATCATTGGGAATCTGGGCAGAAATTGCTGAAAAGTTCAAGATAAAATTCACCGCATTCTCATTTTGTTATTATTAAGGGATTTACTGCTATTAACGGAAAATACACAGTTTCTCCAAAGCATATACATTTTCCAACTAAGCAGATTATCCTACCCCTAGTAGCAGAATAAAATAATAGCAATTAAAAACATAATACATTCACAGTGTAATGCTATCGCCAGTGCCAGTTCCTTTACTAATCCCCTTAGGAGGAAGCTCTATGACTTATTGCTGAATACGTCAAACAGAATGCTCACAGACATGAAGTTTCAACATCTGTATTTTCCTTGAGCTGTTTTAGATAACACCGCAGGATGCACCTGTGGCTGCATCCACAAAGGAATGGCCAGGAGGGCGAGGGAGGTGACTGTCTGCTTCTGCTCTGCTCTCATGAGATGCTGCCTGGAGTACTGCATCCAGGCCTGAGGCCCCCAGCACAAGAAAGATGCAGAGCTGTTGGAGCTGGTACAGAGAACAGCTGTGAAGATGCTCGGAGGGCTGGTGCACCTCTCCTATGTAGGAATTGAGGGAACTGGGCTTTTTCAGCCTGGAAAATAGAAGGGTCCCAGGAAGTATCCTTGCTGCCTTCCAGTACTTAAACAGTGCTTAGAGGCAGGAGAAGGACCTATTTTTCACACAGTCTGATAGTGATAGGACAAGACGGAATGGCTTTGAACTAAAAGAGAAAAACTTTAAATTAGAAGTTAGCTGGAAACTCTATACTCAGATAGTGGTGAGGAGCTGGCACTGCTGCCCAGAGAAGCTGCAGGCATCCCATCCCTGGAGGTGCTCACGGCCAGGCTGGATGAGGACCTGGGCACCCTCATCTGGTGAGTGGAAACCAGCCCATGGCAGGGAGCTGGAACTCAATAATCATCAATGTCCCTTCCAAGCAATTCTATGATTCTGTGATTGTATGATTCTCAAGTTCTATGAATTTAGCCTTCCAGAAGTGACAATCATAATGCAAATAGAATAGTACCTTGTCGTATATTTTCATATATGCTACAGTATAACATTCTTGATTCTGCTTTGTCGTTCCTGATTTGCATATTTTTGAAGGAATCTGAGTATTTAATTACCATTTTTATATTAGTAATTCTGTAAAAATTTACTACAGACAGTAGTCCAAAACTTCACTGAGATCTTCACGCCGACGTAATGCTTTTTTAGGAACTTAAAGCAATGTACAAAATCGGGTATGAGTAGGAGTGACCAACATGGTAGTATCTGCTGATTATCAAAATAATCAATTTAAAAGACAAAAATTATCTACGATCTTTCTGAGATAATTTTATAGTCAGGCAATTGAAATATCATAATTATTCTGGGAAACTCAGAATGATCAGATGACATACAGTATTTAAGGACTCGGTTATAAACCTTAGCAGATCATCAGATTTTCCCCAAGAGTACATTCATCTGAAAAGACTTTCAAGGCAATTAAATTGATTGTTCTCCATTCTCCATATTTTCTGGACCTGTGCCTTATTCTGCTTCTAACTTACTGATGCACTTATGCTCCCTGCAAATTCTGGAAGAGCTGGTAGGTAGTAAAATCTATGTATCACAAACATCTTCCCTTAAACTTACATCTATATACATGTACGTGCATACACACAGGTCATATTTAGAAAAAATTTGTCTCCTACTACTCCCTGCTGCTTGGAGTAATTTGTTGTTTTCAAGACAAATCCAATCAGATGCTGCCAGGCAGCATGTTCATATGACCTAGTATCCCTGCTGTTGTCCTAGGGACAATATATTTTCTTCCTAGAATACCCTGACATTCACAACAAATTACAGTAGTCTGGGGATTCTGCAAATCAGTTATCTTCAAATCTCCAAAACTTCACTTTCTCTTCTGAGGAACGTACCAATATTATGGAAAAGGAATTTCACTACTTCAGCAACGTACATTTGGATATAATGCAGTACTTTATAATACTTCCTTTAAAAAACAATAATAAAAAAAATAAAGAAAATCGGGCCATGTATGTAAAATATGAGAAAATTGACATGAATCATAGTAGTAGCTCTAAAAAAGAAATTGTTAAGAAAGTATCTATGACCCTAGTTTGTCAATATAGAATAATAGAAGTTGCTGTTCCAATAATTTAAATATAAAATATGTGGAAATGTACTGCAGAACCACTACTTTGGGCAGCATATTAATTTACTATTCCTGTATATTTACTTACATTTGAAATAGTAAAACATCTGAAGAATTTGCAGAACTTTTGCTCCAGTGATGGAAACCTTTAAATAATTACTTTTTCACCTATTCTCTCTAATTTACTTAACATACAGACAGGAAAAAAAAAAAAAAAAAAAAAAAAAAGCACGTAGCGTTTAAACTTCGCATTCACTTTTCTCTCTTCTAGCATTTAATTTTCAGTGAAGCATTTTTTTAGCATACATGAAGCAATGCTCACAGGTCGATTATCTGAAGCTCCAGAAAAACAGAGGTCACAATATATAACTTTTAATTCAGAATATATTCTCTGGAGTGACTGGAAAGAAAGGAACTATGATTCATTCTTCTCAAACACCTTTGTCCTTTCTTTTGTTTATCCAAAGCAACCCAGCATCAAGCATTCTCAACACCAACTGACATTTCATATTTTTAACTTAATTCAGCTTTACTACTTCCCCATCCATTCTTCCCTGACAGAGAAAATATATGACTTGTCGTTATAAATACTTTATGATGACCCTGTCTCCTATACTCTTCATTCTAATCATAGCTATGCCACTTACCATTCATGTCAGTTTAAATATATAGAACAACCATAAAAGTAAAACCTCTCCCTGCTCTCTTTGAATTATTTTTCAGAGAGCTATAAAAACAAAACCAAAAGTGGATTCATCTGGAATTTCAAAGCGCTAACAATTGCTTTTTCTCTCTCCATAGTTCAAAATGAGGCAAGTGCAATGCTGTCTTTAAATTTCTGATTGAAAAATAAGCACCTTCTGTGTCCAGCTAGTAAGGTTTATTCCATGTCACGCTTCCACTAGTTCACAGAGATACTCAAGTTTAGTTTTCTTTTCCTGTATGCTTTTCAAAGAAAATAAAAAAGTAGGAAATGGCAGTGTTTTTCTCCATATTGCTTTGGTAGACAACTGAAGAAACTTGAGGAAACTGCAGCAGGAGAAAGTGAAGTCACTCCAGTCACCCTCTAAATAAAGCTGCAAAATCCTATAGTAACTAGAAGAAATTAGGATTTAGCACATCATAGAGGACTATATCACAGAAATTAAATTACTCCCCGATACTGAAGAAGGAATTTGATGAGCAGGGGAAAAGGAAAATAATACCTTCTTACTAGGAAAAAAGATTTCTGCACCCCACCAGTTGATTAAATGGACAAAATTACTAAAGAGAAATGAACTTTTTTAATCATTTATGATGGATTCATTGCTGAAGGGTTTTTCCAGGCTGAATATATTATACCTGTTCTTAATTCTCTTTCCTTTTGTCACACACAGACCTGTACTTCCAAGTGGGAAATTGCAGCTGCGTTTTTGTTGTACCTGACTGTCCTTCCAAGAGCTCTTGGAGTCTCAGTTTTCTCCTGAAGCACTAGACAAGTTACAAACTCCATCTTCCCTTGCCCCAGGCAATTTTGAAGATGGCGGGATGTCAACTCCTCTCCCTGTCTTCTTCCCTGCTTGAAGTCATTGCCACATAAACAGGTGGTGAACCTACATCTGTGTTTTCTGGCATCCGCAGCAGCTCAGTGCATTCTGAGGTGCTTTCTGGGACACCCATCACTGTTATGTGCATGAATTTAGTAACTATTAAATAAAGACAGGTCAAGGGAAGGGGGAGAGGGTGCAGAACTCAGAGGATCCAGTCCATCTCCATCAGTTATACAGTAAAAAAATACAAAAAGTGAATGACTTTTTACTTTTTCTGGTATAAAATTTATTGCAGTGATCTAATATAAGCAGTCTCTCTAGAATTCTACACAAACTAAGGGGAATTGTTGAATAAAGGGTATTGGTCTTATCACAGGATGCCTTGGTAGCTGTGGGGAGGATTTGGGAATTCTGCAATAGAATCTTTGGCTGGAATTATGATTATTAATACTGATTAAGAGACAAGTTGCTATTTTATGTATCTTCTGTCACCTGTGTGCATTTGGTATGCTAGTCACCTTCATTCCAAACTGAGCTACGGAGCAGCAAAAAAGGTGTGAACCACAGGCATATAAGGCCATTAAGTCAGAGCACAGTAAAGACTAGTGAAAAAAAGGTTTTTCTTGAGTACCTATCTTTTTTTTTTTTACTGTAAGTGGCTTATGTGGGTGCTTATGAAGACAATCTCTTCCTGTCTCTGATAACTCATTGGATCCAATCTTGTCTATTCCATCTGTATAGATATGCACTGGGAATTCATGTCATGTTCATACTGGCTGGACCTGGGAGCAGAGATAAGCAAATGTCTCTTCCATTCTATCATGAAAGAAAGGATGACAATCCCATAGCCCTTCAGCCCACTGGATTTTGCCACCCTTAATCATTTTTTGCCTGTCTCAAGGAAGTTGTAGTTTACTTGCATAGCTAGCGTAGCCTGAAGTATAGTCCTGTACACGCAAACACTACAACTTTCTGAATCTGAATCTATGTAGATAAATAAATAAATAAATAATAAGTAAATAAACTAAATATATTAAAAAAAATCATTAAAGCAAAGAATCATAGAATCCTTATTGTTGGAAAGGACTTCTGAAGGTCATCTAGTCCAACTCCCCTCCAATGAACAGGAACACCACAGCTAGATCTGGCTGCCCAGGGCCTGATCCAGCCTTGCCTTGAACATCTCCAGGGATGGAGCATCCACCACATCACTAGGCAACCTGTTCCAGTGCCTTACCACCCTCACTGTAAAATACTTTTTTCTTATATCTAACCTAAATCTATCTTCTTTGAGCATGAAAAACCAGTGTATTCAGCTTGGTTCCAGTACCAATTTAGAGGTTTCAGTCTCTTCTGTGGGATTTCTCCACTGGAAAATTTTCATTTTTAGCTGCTGAGTTTTTATATAAAGAAAATCAAACAAAGCAAACTTACCTTGATATCAGTAAAAAGTCCTTTTAGGAAAAGGTTAAAGAAATTGTCAGAGGTAATGCTTGGTATATTGTCATCAGAGCTTCTATTAACAGTTGTTTTTAAGTAATAATATTAGCAACCATATAAATGTCAGAGACATTTTCCTTCATTAATGAAATCAGAAACCTGATCTCACAGTCAAAATACCAGTACTTTTACTTGACAGGTTGTCATCTCAGTGTTTCTGAAGAAACTCATCACTGTATCTATTTCTAGTTGTTCAGTCTGAGGTCCCCATTTGCTGCCTGGATAATCGCTCCACAGAGATTTGCTGTCTGCCAGGAATCTGCATTAGAGACATCTAGAAGACACTATCAGGTCTTATAAAGCCAGATGACTACTATTTGTTTCTACTCATTCAAATCAGCTCACAGAGAGCTGTAACTAAAAAACTACAAAGTGTTAAAAGACACTTTACATTTCTTGGAGGGATGTTGAAGGGATTGGTATTGCAAACACTGTTCACCTCTGTCCTCATTTTGGAGGCTGAGACTTGGGAAGAATGAGGAGAATGGGACAGCTGAATGCTTGGCTTTGTGAATGATGCCACACTCGGGGCTTTGGATTCTGTGATCTTGGACAGTCCTTTATGAGATGGGAATGTTGATGAGCGGTTTACAAGTGACAGAGAGGGGACAAGGAACACTGTCAGTTTAGGAAGCAGTAGAGAAAAACCTCAGATTTGTCCCAGAGGAACTCAGGTGGGCTTCCTGAAGATGGTAATGATACTGATAGCCAAGCTGAAGTGCCTCTACACCAATGCACACAGCATGGGAAATAAGCAGGAGGAGAGGAAAGTCACCATGCAGTTAAAGAACGGTGAGCTAATTACAGTCACAGAAATGTGGCAGGATGAATGACACAACTGGAGCACAGCAGTCAAGGGTTACAAGCTTTTCAGATGAGATAGACAGGAAAGGAGGAGCAGGGAAATTATCCTTTCTGTTAAGAAATTAATAGATTGCTAAGAAATAGTCATGACCAGGTCAAGAGCTTGTGGGTGAAAATTAGGTAACAGACAAATATAGGACATCTGGTCATTGGAGTCTACTACAGATATTCTGATCAAGGAGAGCTTATGGATGAGACCTTCCTGCTTCAGAGACAAAAGGCACTGCACTTTCAAGCTCTCATCCTGATGGAGGATTTCAACCACTCAGTTGTCTGCTGGGGAAGCAACATGGTGGGCTGCAAGCAATCCTGGAGACTGCTAAAGTGTGTTGAGGATAAGTTAATGAACCTAATGAGGTACAATAAAGCCTAAATTAAGCTGTTGCATTTTTGTTGCAGCAATCCCAGATGTCTGGGAGAGGAACTCCTTGACAGCAGCCCTGCAGAGAAGGACACGAGGATCCTGATGGATGGAAAGCTGGACATGAGCCAGAAGTGTGTTCTCTGCAGCCAAAAAGGCCAACTGTACCCTGGGCTGCAACAAAAGATGTCAGACCAACAGAGTGAGGGAAGTTATTGTCCTTCTCTATTTTGCTCATGTGAGGCCCCATCAGGAGTACTGCATTCAGATCTGGAGCCCCGGCATGAGAAGCATGTAGAGATGTAGGAGTGGGTCCAGAGGAGGGCCACAAAGATGCTCAGAGGACTGGAGAACCTCTCCTACAAGGACAGGCTGAGGGAGCTGGGTTTGTTCATTCTGGAGAAGAGAAGGCTGCAGGGAGACATCCTTGTCGCCTTCCAGTACCTGAGAGGAGCTTATAAACAGGAGGGGGACTGACTTGTTACAGTCTGATATGTAATAGGATAAGGTGGAATGTTTTTAAGCCAGAAGAGAGCTGTATGTTAGATGTTGGGTGGAAATTCTTTACTCAAAGGATGGTGAAATCCTGGAACATATTTTCAGAAAAAGTGTAGATGCCCTATCCTTGGAGGCCTTCAAGGCCAGGCTGGCCAAGGCCCTGGGCAACCTGATTTAGTGTTTGGTAACCCTGCACACGGCAGAGGGATGGGACTAGATGATCTTTAAGATCCATTTCAACCCAAGCCATTCTATGATTCTGTGATTCTGTGATTTAGCATTAATTTTTTTGTTGTTGTGCTTAAGTCCTATCAAATGCAGTATGTTCATCATATGAGCAGATAATTTATCCCTTTTTAATAACTTATGATTAATTTGCTTTTTTAAGCCTAAATCAAGAAAAAAAAAATTACTCATTAATAGTCAAGTAAACATTTACATGATTTTAGCATACAATTTTCTTTTCTTAGATCTCTATCATTACAGTTGAAATAGATTGCCAGAGCCTGATTTTAGTGCAAAAAAATTGACTTATGTTCTGACTACAACAACAAGGTTCCTGTCCATCCTTCCCCATGGTGTTTCTTACTATAGCTCTTGCTGAAATGAAAGCTGTGACTCTCTTATTTGATAACCCCTGCCAAAACCTTCCTCCCTGCAGGAGGTGTGCAAAGCCAAGGACACAAAGTCCTGCTCTGGTATGGTGTAATACTTAACCTTGGCTCAAGCCTCTGAGAAAACTGCTGAGTTGTGAGAAGATGTATGAGAAGTCTGCAGAAATATGAGAGGTGAAATTGCAGAGAGAGGTCAGGCAACTGATTCGGGGAATTTTAGTAGCTCAAAGATTCAAGAAGAAAATCACCGATATGAAAAAATAAATAAAAATGCTGATAGAAAAAAAAAAAAAAAACCAACAGGGAGCCTAACTGTAGGCTGGGAGTTACCTGATTCTCAGCTGAACTGATTCTCAGCATTGTCCTTGCTGTACTGCTCATGGAGGACAGTACCTCAGCAGCACTGAGGACTGCAGGAGAGATGTAGGACCCAAACCATCTCCACCTTTCCAGTCAGGAAACAGCCTCTGGGGCACTGTCCTGAGCAGTAAGCATAGGTATATATAGCCTATAAGCTCCCTAAATCTCAGCTATCTTTCATCTATGTCAGGCAGTAAACATTGTCTTTGTTCTTTAAAGCTGTGTATGTCCTTCTTTCAGAGTTTCTTTGTACCTGACTAATGATGCCTGAAAAAGCTAACTGAAAAGGCAAGTAATAACAAATAGCATTCTCATATACAAGCAACCTAGCTGAAATTATGTTAAAAGTAGTGAATAACTTGAAGACAGTGTCCTTTGGGGTCAGAGGCTAGACAACAACGAGCTATTTCTGTCATCAGAAACAGATTTATTGCATTTTGTCAAAAACACATAGATCAAAAGTCTCCTAGCAGAGACTCTATATCCTCTATATCATTTCAGCATTGTCTTCAGTGAAAATATTTTTTTCCTCTGAACTCAAAACATGTCGGGGCAATCTCAGACGTGTCCAGTCTAGGGGAAGAACTTTTTGAGAGCAGCTCTGCAGAGAAGATCTAAGGGTCCTGGTGGATGAAAAGCTGGACACAAGGCAGAAATGTGCATCTGCACCCTCAAAGGCCAATGGTACCCTGGGCTGCATCAAATAGAGGGGCAGCCAGAGGGAAAAGGGAAGTGATTGTCCCTCTCTACTCTGCCCTTGAGAGACCCCATATGGAGTAATGTGTTCAGGCCTGGGGCCCCAGTGTGAGAACGATTTTACAGTCTGGCAGTGATTGCACAAGGGACAGTGGTTTTAAACTAAAAGAGGAGAGATTTAAATTGGATCTCAGGAAGAAATTCCAACCTAAGCTATTCTGTGATACGATTTTACATCAATATCGAGATTAACATAATGAAGGAACCTATATATGGTTCTCCTTTAAGAAGTAAAGATTGCTTAAACAGTGCTGTAATTTGGTGGGGGAGTTTTTTTGTTTTTGTTTTGTGTTTTTATGTTGTTGTTTTGTTTTTCTGTTTTGTTTTTTACCAAATATCTCCTCAAAAGAAGTACATTATCACACTGCTCTGTGACATGCCCTGTACATGAGCAGAGTAAAAAATAGAGGCACATTTTGCGGTACTTGGAGCTAATATTGCTCAGACTTGGACCACACTGTTATGAGAGTCTAGAACCCTAAGCTGATATGTGCAGAGAAAGATGGCCTTGTCATTGCTCTTTAGAGAGGATTTAAAAACTGAATGCAAAGACCTTTCAGCTGAAGTTATCCAGATCTCATGTGTCTAAGCATACTTGGAAATATCCAAATAATTTTGTCAGGCCGGTATCTCTGATAAAAACAGATTTTATTCCTGATTGCAATGGCAGGAGCACCCTAAGGACACAACGACAGCTTTTGTACCTTGTTTCCCCCTTTGCCCATCCCCCTGCCCTGTTTCCCCATTGGCTGGGTACTCCAGGTTCACAATCTTATCACAGTTTACATTTGTTAATTGCTGTGTTATCTGTCAGCCAGCAGCCATCCTGTTTTCCAAGCTGTCTCAGTGCTCTTCTTGTCGCATTGATATGGTGATTTTCTTCAAAGCCTTCGTTAAACAAAGAGCACCAGGGGACGGGGTGATGCCAGGCCTTCCGATGTCTCTTCAGGCCATTCCTTGGGCATGCCATCACTTGGTTTGATCAATCTCGTGCAGGATATTCTTGCAATGTGTATGACAAAATGCACATATATACACCTAAATACTGAGCGTGCATTCCTGGGGAAGGTTCGTCCAGAGGATAAGCGATGCAAACTATCAGAGACCTCCCCCAAGAAAAGCAGAAAGACTCCCAAAAAGAGCTATGGCAGCAGAGACCACGAAATAAAAAAATATTATCTAACTCTAATGCAGAAACAACATTTGATTCCCACATCCTGAAAAGGTAGTAACCATCAGGTGATCAGAGAGATCTCATTTTTCAGGGATGCCTGGACTGTCTGTGAGCTTCTCATGAAACTCTTAGGGCTGCAAGCAAATGGGTAAGTTGCTGAACAATTTTCAGCTGAGCTAATTAACTGGGATACTAGCAAATAGGGCTCAGGAAAGTACTGAATGTGGCAGGTGATGTGACGATCCTGCCAGTGGCTATCTGTCAGGCAGTTCTGCAGGGAATCGCTGCACTCAGGAGACAAAATCCCTTGTTCTGACCATGCTCAAAGAACTTTTGCAGGCAAGAAGATCAGGGTGGGAGTAGGATGGGGAGTATTCTGTTGGTCAGCAGGGAGACACCTGGATGCATAGACTGAGCATCCATATGAAATATATTGGCGTCCTTTCTGACATCTCTACTGGCTTCTCACCACTTTGTAAGAGAAGTGGAGTGTGGGGGATGTGTCAGCATGCTGAAGTCCTGACACACAGCCTGTAACACTACAGCAAACATTGGTAATGGTAGTCTTCTCTGACTGTCAATCAAAGACAATGTTTATGTTTATTCAGAGCCCTTGTTGCCTTTCTTTTAGCGAGGTGCTATTTCACTGACAGTGCCAGGCACATAATCTAGCCCATTTCCATCCCCAAAGCCTTTGGTTAAATACTCTGTCTTTTCTTGAAGAACAGGAGGAAGAATTGGAAAATGTTTTTACTGCTCCCAGACAGTGACAGGCAGGGCAAGAGAGAGAAATGTCATGTTGCTTCCTACCCTTTCTCTGTGATTGACTGGGAAGTTCAGGAAAAGGTGTATATGCGAAAATGGGTTAACTGGAGCAATGACTACACTAGACTGAATAAAAATCCTCTCATATCTCTGTCAACAAGCTTAAAATAAGCACTTTGCTAAAAATGCTCACAGAAGCTGGTGCATTGCACAGAGATTTCAAGAAACACATTGCTGCTGCAAAACCACAGCGTTTACTGTGATAGCTGTGTTATTCACGCTGCTGCTTGACAAACTGTTAATCTGCAAGTGACAGAGTTACAGGGCAAGCAATATGCCAACCCCAGTGTTTTCACAGCTTCTTTGAAAGGTTTACAGTTTGGCAGCTATAGAAATTGCAGTACAGCATAATGATTAATTTTAAGAGAACTGAATGGAGACTATAAAAATAGTAGTATTTTATGATGTTTTCCAGTTTTCCTGAGGAGAAGCATGTCAATTATAAAATGTGAGGTAGGGAGATTGGATTGAATGCCATTGGGGAAAAAAAGAAAAAGAAAAAAAAAAAAAGGCATCAAGAAAAATCCGAATCTGAAGACTGTAAAAATATCTCAGGCAAATGTCACCTTTCCTGTGTTTCTCGGAAATAAATTTGTTGACCCTTTGTGGTCATATTCATTCATGCGAGGCCTCTTTAGTCAAGTGTATTCACACCATGCTGGCTGCTGATGACAGACATACTGTAGCATGTCTTTCAGAAAAAAAAGCAGCTCATAGCTCCTTTTGGTCCAGATTTACACAACAGTTTGTCTGCACCTTTCTAGACATATATCACCTCTTAACTTTGCAACAGGAGATGGTCCCTTGAGACCCTGTCCTCATTAGTGATGAGGAAATGCTGAGCAATACCTTAGCAAAGACCCCATCCAAAGCTGAGCAGAGACAAAGCCTGGTCAAAAATATGCCTCAAGAAAAGTTAGCTGAGCGAGCTCAGCCAGACAGAAGAAGACAGATCAGATCTTCTTACCTAAATCTTGAAGTTCCCCAGTGTATTTGGGTAGTTTTTACTAAGTGCTTCACCATTACTGATGAGTGCATGACAAGCAATAGGGATATCTTATTGCTTCTAGAGCTTCTTTATTCTTCATTCCTATATACTCCAGACACATTCACAGAGCTGTTACCAGTAGCTATGTGGTCTCTGTACTGCGTCTGGCATTCAGAGCTAGATTTATATTCTTGTGCCTAAAAAGGAAGTGAGAAATACAAGCTACTGACTAGACAAAAGGGGAATCTATTTTAGCACCCCTAGTTCTTGCTTAGTATTTTTTGTGGACGAATTCATAACACAGATAATTTTTTTTGTTGTTAATAATAATGTTTGTTTGTTTGTTTGTCTGACATAATCAAGTAAAAGGAAGTTATACTTAAGTATAGATTCCAAGAGGAATCAGAAGTGTTCCTGAGGGCCCAGGAGTGTTACTTGGCTGAAGACTTGCCGTGGGAGGAAATGAAACCAGCTTGATGCAGGAGACTGGGAGATGATCCTGAGAAGCCAAGATACAACCTGGCGTCTCCCTGCTTCCTATTATCTGCTGACTTAAATTTGCAAGGCCTGGAAGACAGGAACTAAGGAGCTCCTGCTGGGATCCCGAAGCCAGAAGCTGTCACTCCAAAAGAGCATGCTTGGCCACTTTGTACTATAAGAAAGAGTTTGTACTGTCAATGTTAGTTGTTAGCAACTGAACAACACAACTTCTGATGACCCTTTCCTACTGAAGACCAGCACCTGACAACAAGACACTGCTGGGTCTAAGAGTGGTGAACCGCTTTGCTTTGCTGTGTTTGTATCTCTGTCTGTCTGTCTCTCTTTCCCTGTTTTCTATCTTCTCTCTTTATCTTCTTTTATTCTTTTACTCTTTCTAGTAGCTGTTGCTTAAAACTGTCTTACCTGTAATGCTTATTAATCATAATTAGCCAATTAGCCAGATTTACCTACAAGTAGTTGATCTTAGTCGTTAAGAAAGCTCTCAGTAAATTGATGTGTATTATTCTTCTGAGTCTTGGATGACTCCATCGCAGCAGTGACCCCTTGCTGACTAGTGGAGGTGCAGCTCATGAGACAGAAAAAGATTCACATCCCTCAAAACCCACTGAGTGGGAAGAGACGTGTTTCACCATGTCTTCACCATGAAAGACTACTGATCATTTGACTGTGCTTACTGAGTATCAAGTGGAAACTCAGCAGTGCTCATCACTTTTCTCTGATCTGATACAATTCTTTTAATGTCCAGAAAGGAATGGATGAAGGGAAATTATTAGTATAATTTGTCTGGACTTTCAAAAAAAATTTCAGCAAAATCCTTCACAGAAGGCTGTTATGAAAATGAAGCAGTCCTGAAGTGAAAGGTAAAGTTCTACCATGGATTAGAAACAAGCTAAGCAAGGTTGGGAAACAAAGAACAGAAATAAATGGTCAATTTTCAGACTGGAAAAAGGTTTGCACCGAGGTTCAATAACTGTTGGAGAGACTTCAAGGACAACAGTTACTGAACATGTAATTTACCAACAAACTGAAATAAGTAGGAAAGATTCTAATATAGATGTCATTCAGAGAGCAGCATTTTCCATACAGACTTGAACTTATAGGTCAAGACCTCAATTTCCCTTCTCTTTCTCCAAGGTTTGTAAGCAACAGACATATCATTTCAACTCCCAAGTGATCTACTTTGATTTGAGCTTTTGGGAATACTTGAGGAAAGAGCAAATACATAGCAAGTTTACAGCCTCTTGAGCAGCAAACTTTAAATGAAGTCCAGGGGGATTCTCATCTTACATTACACAGAATTCATTCATCATTGTGCACAATATATGACCTTTAAGTAAGCAAGCAAACTCTGTGAAGCTAATATAATAGGACTTCTGAACGATGGAGTAATGAGAAAGAGTATGTGAAAAAAAATAATGCCTCTTAGCAACACACTGTAGAGAATGATCAAGGACCAATCTCATACATATGTTTTCCTCACCCTAAATTGCAAACATCAATATCTCTCTTTCCTCAGAAAAACTGTTTGCAACATAGTCATAGAAGATTAAATATATGATGTTAACTCATTATTCAAATGCAGCCACAGCTGAGATAGATGCAAATTAAAACATAATGAACATTCTTACCATGTTGTAAGAGATCCAAAGACAAGTCCTTGGATAAGAGTCTCATCTGGTTCAGAACACTGTGTGCAACAGTTGGGAGTCCTGAGCAAATGGGTATGCCTACTTTTAGCTGCATACTTTTCAGAACAAAAATAGAGCTCTGTTCTGCTTTCTTTTCAGGCAGTTTCAGGGTAAAATATAACATATGAATATGTTTGTAGAGACTCTAGGAAAGAGGAGTAGACAGAGAATAAATGAGCTGCCAGGACTGTATCGTGACAAATCTCTTGAGACATATTTTAGCCTGAAGACTGATTCCCTTAACAGAAGTCAAAGCACGCTCCATCTCATAGAGTGCTCTGGTTGTTATATGCTACGTATGGAACAATGGAGCAACTGAGCAAGATCAGGTCAAATACCTGTATTCTTAGAGGCGTGTGTGTGAGAGAGAAAAATGTATCAAATTCCAAGGTTAAACACGTCTGCAGATTTTCTTGTTACGAGCTGAATGGAGAAAGTACAATGAAATTGCAGGTGACATGGCTGACCTATCCCTGTCTGGATGATTTTGTGGAAGAAGGGTCAGTTTTAGAACCCGGTTCTCTTCCTGATATGAAAGAATGCTTTTCTACTTTGTTTTAGTGCAAAGTGGTAAAGTAATGTTTTAGTGCAAATGTCAGGATAAACAGAATCACAGAACAAACAAGGCAAAACCCATCTGAAAATTAGCATGCTTGTATTTGTATGACCCCTGGACACTTTCCTGTTCTTAAGAATTTTGAAAATTCAGACCCCAACATTGTTAAACACTGTGAAAAATCTTATATGTTATTAAAAATAAAAAAGGGAAGGTGAAATATTTAGGGTCAAAATTTAACCTAGTATATAATGTTATGCTAAGATATAGCAGCTCAGGATTTGGACTTCGGTGCTAGTAAAAAAAAGAATTGGTTTTTTGAAGAAAAGAACTTACAGGTTTAGAACTCTGTTCCTTCAGTTCCCTCTTCCTATGGATTGAATTTTTATTTTAGTTCTGTTCTGTTAAGAAAAAGTGTGAAACATTTACCACCATGGCTCTCTCTGGTCATCTTATCTTATATCTGGCTTGCAGGGTGGAGTTATGAGAAAAGGGTGTTTTTCCACTTTCATGACAGAATCAAGCAACCAAAGAGAGGCATTTTTAACAAATGTAGTTTTCACAGAATCACAGACTGGCCTGGGTTGGAAGGGACCTCAAGGATCATGAATAACCAACCCCCCTGCCACATGGAGGGCCACCAACCTCCACATTTAATATCAGCCCAGGCTGCCCAGGGCCCCATCCAGCCTGGCCTTGAACACCTCCAGGGATGGACGGGGCATCCACAGCCTCTCTGGGCAGCTGTTCCAGCACCTCACCACTCTCACAGTAAAGAACTTCCCCCTGATATCCAACCTAAATTTTCCCTCCCTCAACTTAAAACCATTTCCCCTTGTCCTGCAGTTATTTACCCTTTCAAAGAGTTAACTCCCCTCCTGCTTATAGGCTCCCTTTAAGTGCTGAAAGGCTGCAGACAGGTCACCCCACAGCCTTCTTTTCTCCAGGCTGAACAAGCCCAGCTCCCTCAGCCTGTCTTCATAGGAGAGGTGCTCCAGTCCCCTGATCATCTCCATGGCCCTCCTCTGGACCCTCTCCAACAGCTCCCTGTCATTCTTGTACTGGGGGCTCCAGACCTGGACACAGTACTGCAGATGGGGCCTCACAAGAGCAGAGTAGAGGGGAACAATCACCTCCATGTCCCTGCTGGCCACCCCTCCTCGGATGGGGCCCAGGATAGTTTTGGTTATGTATTTTTTGCTGTTATTCAATGAAAAGTGTGTACAGGTATTTCACTTTTAATGGAAAAATAGTAGGTTCTTCTGACTAGGCATCTGCTCTCTGTAATAACATGGCAACTCAGGAATCTTCTCCTTTCATCCTGAATACAAGCAGCATACTGTTTTAATGAACTAGATTTGTCACATCTGTTTAGTAAGTTCTTTACAGTTTTCTTAATAATAAATACAGCATGACTTTTGTTTCTGAATTAGATGCATAAAGCATGATCATTTTCCCTTATTTTCTACTTTTATTCTTTATCTGATACATTGGAAGAGAGATAAACCTAAGGTAAAGATAATTCTGCTGTATTCCTAATGCAAGTAAAGGATTTAACTGCTTCTAAACTCATTAAGCTAGTGCATATTAAAAAGCGTAGGTTGGTCCTTATGTCATACAAAACATAATTGTATTCTGAGTTTCTAAGGTTTCTGTTTCCAAGGTTAGCAAGTAGAAGACTTAATCACGTACTGGGAAACAATTTTTTTTTCTTCTCTCAACCTGCATTTTCACCTGTTTTGTTTTGTTTTTTATACTTACTATTTTCAGCTTACTTAGAGCTATGTCACAATTAAATGGAATCACAGCAGCTTCCAGTGATAGACTATTCTAAAAACAGATACTTGTAGTGTTTTAGTGAGTTTTGTACTCACCTAAGTTCTTGATTGTCATAGTGGAATTGTCTTGCTTTTTGAATGCAACTATTTTTGGAGCAGCTCAGCATCACATAAAAATAAAAAATTAAATCCAACCAAATACTTTTCTCTTTTACAATCGGATCCCATATTCTAAATTATTCATGTATGCTTTTTCAGGTTTTTTCCTGCAGTTTCATGTTACATTCTTAAAAAATGTGTTATTAGATTCTTGTGTCAAGCCAAAAATAAAATCAGTTGTGATCATGTCTCAAATAAAAATAAATAAAAATAAATAAATAAAATCATGGTACTATGGCACTTCTTTAGATATTTAATAGCCATTTAACACTGTCTCTGAAAAATTGCTCTAATTTTACTACCAGTCCATTTGTGAGTCATAGTAAGGACTGGATAAAAGCAAACATGGTATTGATGAAAGATTATTAAGACAATTTCTAGTAGCTCTGGCATAGCCTTTAGACCTTGTCCTCCTCCAGAGCTGTGAAATCACAAAAAAATTCTCTTCATTTTCTTCAGCACACTTTCTATTTTGGTAGCATCAACAAACTTTTTATATCTGTGGTCCTCCATTTTCTCCAGATGTATTTGTTACTCTACTACCCATATATTTTATCTAGGACCTATAAATATGAATAGCCGCCAGCTATCTGGGTAGCCAGAAATGGCCATCTGGACTGTATTCCAAATGCAATATTTCTGTATCACATTAGGTGGGAAAATGCCACTGTATATATAAACAGGTGGTCCAACCTGGGACTGCTTTTGCAGATGCCTTTCAGCAATATATTTTTTGTATCTGTGCCATGGGCCCAAATGAGAAAAAAGAAATCCAAAACTAAAAACACAGCAATAAACCCTACGTAAACAAATGTAAAAACATAGTTATTCTGATCTATTCTTCTTGGAAAATGAGATCCATTCTTTCAGTATAGCTATTCTGTGAGAAATATGGAAACACAGATTGAGCTAAACCAGTAAGTACAAATATCATTATAAGTGGCAATATTTTTTGGCTTTCAAAATATGAAGGGCATCACCCATGATGTGCTACAACTTCATTTACGTGTGTCAGTCGCTGACTTCAGTTGAATTTCTCCATAAGAAGGAAGACAACATTTTATTTGATGAATGGAAGTTATTAAAACAGAGAAACATACATTTCAACACGCCTTTTCACACACATAACCAGTGCAAGTGAATATTCATCAGCATCAGTTCATCTAACTCCAATCACAACTCGTTTTAGGCTGTGAGGAACTGGTAATTTTTGCCTTTTTTGTGAAGAAAGAGCAATCACATTAGAGAGCTTTGTCATTCTCCTAGCAATTAGTTTAATATGACATTTGGGAAAGTGTTTTGTGTCTCACATAACAAGGTTGTTTGTATATTTTTAATGGAAGCTGCACAAAGGTATACTGCACAAGTAGCTTTTATTTTTCTATAAGCTAAATGTAAGCTAAATGTTAAATTACAGTAATTGTGAGATGTTTTAATATTGTCTATTATGTACTAAGCTTCTTTTCGGAGATTACTTCTCCTTAGCTGGATGGGAATTTAGGAGAGGTCATATTACTCTATTCCAGAAGGCCAGAGTACTTGGGGATTGCTGAGACTCACTGATGAAATTTCAGTAGACATCTACTGTAAATCAAATCAGGAATACTTAAAGAGATTTGAATCTACTCCTGGAGACTGGGCATATAAAGGCTTTAGTTCCTTACAATTCTTAATCCTCTTTCTTAACCACAGAGAGAACTACAGTTGACCTCTGCATGCGGAAGATGTTTCTCTTAGTATCACTTTTCATCCATACGCATGGCATTATGTAAAAAAAGAACTGTGTAGTTATATTAAATTTACATTAAGGGGAAACTAAGCATGGGAGAACAGTATGATTTGCCCACTTCACAGGCCAGCAGCAGAGGAAAAGACAAGATTGGTGTGGAATGATTTTCCTCCATGGTCTGTTCACATTTACTTCAGTTATATTCTGACAAGAGGAAGGAAACATCTCCCACATTGATGATTAAAGCTGAGATTATGCACTCATGAATTGGACAGACTGAAATACCTAGCCAAAATCTCACCTATATCTTCAAAAAGATAAAAGTTGTGAGCAGCCACTGTGATTGTGTCAGACAATTTAGATGTGGGAGCAATATATAATACAAGTGAAGATCTAGGTAATAATTTAAAAATTGTGTAATCATGTCCTAGCATTTAAGCAGATCTGTATATTTGCTACAGTGTGGAAAGCAAAGTCTGCTGGTAAAGTCATATTATGCACTTAATAGTTCTCGAATTTGAGAAAGTGAGCTACTGCAATTATTGATTATAATTTAGAAAAGCAATGTTTTATTATTTCATCAAAGACTTTGACATAAACAATAGGAGTGCTCTGATGAAATGAGTTGTTGACCAAACTAGGGGCATGGAGCTCTGTTGGGGGGGGTCAGCTGTTATGATTCCTGTGTTGCATTTTTATGTCAAGGAGTATTTTGAGCTCATAGGAACCACGGGCTCAGTTCAGTTTTTAAAGTTGAATGTCTAAAAAAGGCCTGGAAACTGATACAGAGAAGAGAGCAGACCTTCCTCCCACCAAAAAACAAACAAAAAAACCCCACCCTAAACCAAAACTGAAAAGTAACTTTAAAAAACAAATGAACAAAAAAGCCATGATATTCAACAAGAACCATGCTATTTGATTTCTTCAATGGAATAATTGCTTTGTTTGCACCGATTTTCTAACTTCTTTAGCTTTAACCACATATTAGCTGTAACGTTCCGCTGGTTTTACTGACACTGTCACAATTTGTTCATGAGTAGTTCTAGGTCATGTTGTAAACCAAATCATGAAGAAACCTCCAAACTGCATGTTCAGAGTGAACTGACTCAAACTTCTATACCCAACAAGCCTTCAGATCATCTGTCTGTCTTTGGTTCATCAGAGAGATTGTCCTTGGACAGGGGTACTTCACATTTCCTGGTAAACTGTGCAGATTTTCTAAGAAAAAAGATCACAAATTTTCACACTTTACTTCAACGTCACTCCAAACAAGCATTGTTTGTGGATCTTCTAATTTTTAGTGAGAAGATCTTGTCTTTGTCACAGCAATCTTAGCTGCAATATTTATTCAGAATGCCTATAATCTTGAGGAGGAGGGGGAAATAAATAATAAATAAACATGGAACTTATCACCTGATGATTATTTTTGTTCATATGAGGAGCCAGCTTAACTGAGTTCCTCATCTCTATCTCATCTGAGAAACTAGATTTTGCTTTGGTCCAAATTATGGTACTTATTCTCATAGTAGCTAGCTCTTTTTCTCCATTCTAAAAACAATGATTAATTTTTTTTTCAAAAAACATTTTTTCATAGATTTCCTCAGACATTTTGAAAGTCACTTTTTTTTTTATTATTATTTTAATTAGCACACTTCTCTGGATTGAAAAAATTATGTATATATTTAAATTAGAAACTATAAAATGATACTCCCTTTACCTTATAATTTAATAAGACATGACTATACAAATTTGTGTGTATGACCTTCGAGAACTCTGCAGTGCTGCTGGAATTTCAGTCTCTCTGGTGTAACATATTATTTGGTGTAAGAAAAAAGTAACAGTTCAAATAAAAGGGAAAAAAATCAATTTTCTTACTTCAGTACCTGATGTAAAAACAATGGGGAATTAATCCAGTCTTTCATGGGAATGTTGTTATATAAATATACAGCCATTGCTTGACAGCAATGAAAGTATTGGACATTTGTGCTTATTTTGAAAGAAGATAGAAAGTGTGGGATGGATAAATGTCTGCATGTGAATAGCACAGTGAATGTGTTATGCTTCTTAGCTCTACCTTAGAGACACTACTGGCATGGTAATTTCTGACTCAACTTTTGCTTCTAAATTAACAACACTGGTTCCTTCACTCATTCCATAAGTATTCAACCACTTAGAAATCCTGCACTCAATACTGAAGACTACTCACCAAAGATCACTACACTAGTATGATCCCCATCACAACGTATAAGATTCTTCTTGGGTTGAGTAAACAGGATAAAAAAATTGATCCTAGCACTTTGGGATGCCTTGGGGAATTATGTGGTTTTAAAGATAATCTCTAAGTGAAAAAAAAACCAACAAAACCACAGTATCACAGCGTAATAGTATCTCTGCATGGAGAACTGAAAAGTATAAAGCATTGTACATCAAACGTAAAGAATCATGAGGTATAACTGAGAAGACATGAAGATAACAGAAGGTGTCACAAATATAATCCAGAAACTCAGCTGCCCAATGGAAGTCCTTGTTTACGTGACACAGAGAAGACATCTTAGGATGCTCATTGTTTAACCAGCCATTTTATAAATTGCTGCTCTTTTTTTTTTCTTCTTTATTATAGCATTACATAAACCACACCTGACCAGGATATCTTCTGCAGCATGCAGTTAAATGCTGCACTTTTTTGTTGTTGTTGTTTAACTTCCATCTGCCCTTACAATCATCATTCATTTGCCACATCATCTTTCCTATTTATTCAACAGAAATTATAACTACATCACCGTGTCCTTAGAAACAGAAGATACATATCTTGATCTCTCAAGTTAACTGAGAGGAAAATCCATTCTTCTTGCAGAAGTAGTTTGAGATGATCCTCTTTAGCACTGCCTGCCATGAAGAACTTCAGTTTTCTGAAATGAGTAGGAAGAATCTAAAAAGAAGAGGACAAGCATTACAGTAATATTTGATAACAGCCAGTGCAATTTCCCAATGTAGGTAGAACATAAAATACAAAAACTCCAAGAGAGTGGAAATCTTGCTGCAAAGTATCATGGAGAGAAAGAAGGATCTGTACAGTCCTAAAGAAAAACACTGTTCATTTATGTGGGCAGGTAGGCAGCTTTAGTATGAGATTCAAACACCATCCTTTGGGAGCCCAAGCATTGCTGTCAACAAGAGTTAAATAACACGTCACTTGGTCTGAGGGAAGAAAGTATTTCAAGAACAGTTGAAGCAAAGCAGAAACTGAGTCTCCTAGGTTAAAATGCTGCAAAGATATGTTGTGCACAGAAGAAAACATGTAACATATAAGAATAGCAGGATTTGTTTTTTGTTTTTCTTTTGCATCTCATCCTTTCTCTATATGCTGTCAAAATGTATGTATTTTGCTTTCAATATGTTTTTCTATTAAAGTGTGGTTTGATAGTTTCTATTTGAATGTGTCTTTGCTCCTATTTTTTTTCCCTTGTGACCATACTAAAACTAAAAATTGGGACAGATGTACCTTTATTTACATGAAAACAAATCCATATAGTCTTCTTGTGCTATTTTTGCTTCACAGTCACATTGAAGTGGTAAAATATCTTCTTTTATATTATCGAAGTGGTAAAATATCCTCATATATATATATGTAAACCTTTAACAAACTTGATAATTATAAATCTGTATAGTTATATATTCAACACTGACAGAGAGCAGTTGCTTTTTAAGCTACCTAGAGTCATAAAAAAGAATTACATTAAGGCAGCAGGATCATTATTGGAATAGAACTCTATCAAGTCCCACTTCAGGTGTTCATTCCCACTGCAGTTCTGTGACAAATTAGTAATCCTAATGAGTGCTCATATAGTAACTGATATGATGGCGGATGCCTTATTCCTGTACCTATAAGGCAATAGCATATCGTGGGGTTAACAATCACACTGACTTCCCGTGAGTAATAAGATGAATGGACTGTTACATTTCTACATGTCGTAGTATATTGAACAGAGAGGATATTAGAAGATACTTCTCTTTAGTCTGGGACAGTAAGGCTCTTCTTTTGCCGTTGTTAAAAATTTTTCCCCAGGGTACATAAAATGGACTTACAGAAATGATAGGTTACTCTCTTGTTCTTGACCCCCAAAGAAATACAAAGACAATGAGAATAAATCCTTCTACATCTCTTTCATCTCTATTCTGGAGAACATACAAACAAAATAACGTCCACGTTATTTTCTATTGATTGCATCATTTTAAGATATTCACTATTGTTGTGAATGGGAAATTGTATAAAAAGTCAGTCTGCCTCAGTCAGAGTGGTGGTCCACTTCAGTTTAATATTGAAGTCCTGAGGTCAATTTGACTTCTACATGTGTCAAGATTAAGTCAGGAGTAATTAACATGTCCTTTAATGGAAACTCCAAAACTCTCAAAGGAAAATGAAAGAAAGTGTGAGCATCGATAAGGACAAATGTTGAAGTGTTTAGGAGACAAGATGGGGGATGGCAGGTGGGGAACAACAATAAAAAGATTTAAAAAACCACAGAGGTGACTGTCTTTACCCTGAATTAATCACTTTTGACTTTCAATATCCTGTCTGCTCTATAAACTGTAACTAGAAATGTAGCATTCCACTTTCCTTATTACATATGGGAAATCAATGTAATTGCTTGTCCCACTAAACATTGTTAGCATAAACACAAGAGTAAGGGATTTGCTATTTTAGCAATTGACATATGAGTACTCTTCAGAAATTAGTGCTTATCTATCACAAATTTCAGATAGGGAAAATAAGTATGAGGCACTGCATAAGATAAGGACTGAATTTCACCCCTTGCATGATCATCGTTGCTTACTAGCTTCATAGGGAAATTTTTATTGATTTTGTCAGGTTGGAAATTCCAGTCTCAGTTTTGAGATTTTGCTGTTGGGATTGTGGATTTTTTTATATGTGTGAAGATAATCCCTCTAAAAATGTGCTTCTTACAAATCTGAACATTTCTGCCTCTCACGTACCAAATAATGAACAGAGAAATGGATGATCCAAGGCAGTGCTCTGCATCCACAGCACCACATCTGTGTGGAGTGATTTAGAATGTCCAGATAATGCTACAAGTCCCCAAAGACATTCTAATTGATTACATATCACAAATGATTATTTTCTGAATAACACACTGGCAAGTAGTTGCCTTTAAAAACCTATTATTCTGAAGACAAAATATCAGTTATTATTAAAAAGTCAGGGGACAATTTACATGAGATGAACGGGTCTCACCATCCACCACCTAACCTCTTACCCTTTCAACTTCTTTGCTGAAGATCAGAGCTGGGGGGAGAGGTCACATTAATTCTTCTGGTTTGGGTTATTTTTACTGTTACAGGCTGCTAAGAAATCCTCATAATATGAGAACTTATGGATGCTAAGATAATTTCATTCATTCTCTTTAGTGACTTAAAATGTATAGGAAAGGGCTGAGACCACAAATCCATTCATCAGTTTCAGAGATGACATCCTTCATATAGAGAGACATGGTTGTCTCCATTCAACAGGTCTGCTATAAACATTCAGAAATGACACTGGTGTGACTTCTGTGTCTCCTAGAGTTATTTAATAAACTTTATCTATTGTCTAGACACCTGCTTTAAATATGTGATTGGCTTTTAAACTAATGCAGTTTGTATCTACTTCACCTCTGAAATTCCTTTATGCCTTTAAAACCTTCATCAGAAATACTTCAGACTATCGATCTTCTGCATTCCCTGCAAAGTCTCCTTTTCCAACAGAAATGAAAAAAGCAGGAGAAAGAACAGTGCATGAGGTGTTTTTGCACTGCTTCAATATGACTGGATCTGTCAGAGGGAGAGGTTCAGAAGCAGAAGGTTCACAAATGATGGACAGGTCTTGTTCTATCCTGAGAAATAGAAAGAAAAATGAAACTAAAGAAATACTGCTGGGAACATCTAGAAACAAAATGAGAAAATTGTTTAGAAAACATGTTCCTTAAAAAAACTTGTGAGTTACCTATTCTAAATAGGATTCAGAAGCCTGATTCTTTATAATGAAGTGGGTTTTTTTGTTTGTTTGTTTTTTGTTTGTCTTTTTGTTTGCTTGTTTTAAGTAGTTTACCTGGGAGAATTCCAGAATAATGATACTTTAGCGAACCACCTTTTATCAACAAAAATTGTGTTATTCACTGTGCTTGCATTCCAGCAGGTTTATAATACAATTTATTATTTAAAACTAGTAACTAGTTGTTTGTTACTATTGGCTTCTATCTTATTTATTTAGCCATTTCAGTATGAGGGGGTGGTTCATGGATATTCTTTCCCTCAGTAAGAAGTTTATTAACTATTCTGAATTATATCATCATTCCAAACTAGTAGAATTGTTAAAATTTAATAACTCATCAAATTAATCTGTTTTACTACCCGCTTTATAAATTAACCATATGCTCTTTTTTTTTTTTTCTGTTATCCACATAATCACTGATGAAAAGAATTGCACCTTGGATCTATTTTAAGGCTACTTTTTCTTAAAATGATTTTATAAAAGAAGCTGAAGTGTATCCTACATCCACAAAAATATTTGTTTAAAATGATGTTCTAAAAATGCTAAAACTAAACACAAAAATAACTCTCTCAACTGATTCTTCAAAATAAAATAGAGATGAAAAAAGAGAAAAGATCAAGGACACAAATCAATGAATTGTAGTGGTAGAACTTCTGTAGCCAGCAGAGGGTTGCTATACATATAAACTGGAAAAAGATTATGATGTAATGAATACTGATTTGCCTTGAGCCTCAACATAAGCAAACTAACTTGGCAGAACCAGCAACAATGCACAGCCATTTGGGGATGCTGAAATAGTACTAATAGCATGAGCAGCTATAAGAAGTCTTCTAATACATCTGTATGTGAGTGTATATATATATATACACACACATATATATATGCAGGGGAGCATATAACCTCAAAGGAGATAGCAGGGATTGGTGTCATAGTTGCACAAGCACGATTCAAGAAAATGAGTACAATCACCAAAGTCTGAAAGCTCAGAGCAAGAAATGGAGAGTGGCAAGTAAGATGTCTGGTGGAAACAGGATAATCCAGCAGAAAAAGGGAAAAGAGGCAAACCCTGGCAAAGCAAGAAGAAATTGTGAGATATGTCCAATTCAGTGAACTATGTCAAGGCAACTGAGACCATTCCAGTCTCAGAGCATTCTTGTTTAAGAAAATTGAAGACTAAGAGAGCATCTTTACTAGGGTATACCTCTTGTTCTGAAACTCCTCTGTGCCTAAACATCTTTCAGGATATGATATAGACTCTGGTTGGTATTCTAAAGGGAATAGGAAAAAGCAGAGCTTTTTCATTCAATTTAATATCATGTTCTTGTTATACAGGCTTAGAATTACATGCTTAAAATTGATGTGCTTTACTTTTTTTGCTGTCATCAGAGTTTATAAAGATTCTGATTTTGCCCTTTCTGTGACAGAACATTACATCTGAAAATAAATCCATCAGGATGGTTTCTACTGTGTTGGCAGGTCAAGCTATTTCTTCTTCAGATATACCTTTTGGCCTACTTACTTACACACTTCTGATCCAGTCTCATTGAAAGTGACCTGTAATTGAGTGCATCAGCCTGAATTAAAGAAATGCATATCAGGGCATCGTATCTAAATTAATTTCCTGACTTTGCATTTAGTCTTCTCTGTGCTACCAATTATGAAAATGAAAGCTAGGGTACACGCATACTGGAAAAAAGGATTTTGACAAGGTTGCAAATCTGCTAAATTAAGGACATCTTGCCAGTTGCCAGTGCTTGAGGGCACTTGCGTACAATGCGTTGGGGCTGGAATGAATTCTGAAGCTGTACAAAATGTTTCTTAAATAGACATAAATTTAAGCCTTAACCTTGCAGTATTCTATCTCTTGGTGACATCAGTAGGCAGAGTAACACACCTTTGCAGGAAATGGAAAAGTAAAAAGACATCCACTACATATCCTGGCACTAATCACTGAAACATCTCTATCCATATATGTGTTTTGTTCTGCCAACACTGGTAATGTCTGAGGGCGTTTTTCCAGGGACATTTGATGTGTAGCCTTGATAGCAATATTGATAATTTAGTACTATTTCAGTAATAAAGATACTATGGTGCCACGGTATGCTTAATGCAAAGGCTTTGAATTAAGCAAACAGCAAAGGCCACTGGAGTTGTCAGGTTCTACCTGAGCTTCTCTTGGCCTTCCAGAAGATTTGTTTCCCAAAAAGTCAATTGTTAACAGTATTTATAAAAGCACTGTAAATGTCTACTCAGTTATGGCTCAGCTTATGGGCATGGCTTTTCAGACTTAGACCATGGGTGACAAAAACTGAAGATCAGATCAGGTACTTGTATTTGAAGAAAAAGTTCACAGAGATCTGTTCTGAAGGTACATTTTTTTGAGAAACGTCAAATATAAGCTTAGGTGCAATGCCTGCTTTGTTGATCTGAATCTCATGACTCTCAAGCGTAACAAGGAGAAGTGTCAAGTCTTACCCAAGTCACCAGGGCATGCTAGGGGCCACCTAGCCAGGAAGCAGCCTGGCAGAAAAAAGACCTCAAGGTTCTGATGGACAAGTTGAACATGAGCTAGCAATGTGCCCTTGCCACCAAGAAAGCTAATGGTATCCTGGGCTGCAATTAGGCTTGCCAACATTTCAAAGCAGGTGGTACTTTCCCTTCAGCATTCTCAAGGACAAATCTGACCTACGCTGTCCAGTTCTAGCCTGTGCAGTATGAGAGACATGATCATACTGGAGACAATCCAATGAAGGGTCCCAAAGATGTTTAAGGGAGTAAAGCAGCTCTCCTATGAGGAGAGCTGGAACAGACCAGCCTAGAGAATAGAAAACTTAGGTCAATAAGTACTTGAAGGAAGGGTGCAGTCAGGCTCTTTTCAGTGGTGCCAGGTGCCAAGACAAGAGTCAATGGGCACAAACTGGTGCAAAAGAGGTTCTGTCTTTGAGGAATGCCAGTTGCAGGCTTGATTGTAATATTCTCTTTGCTGCAATGAACCTCATGCAGTTCTGCAAACAAATGTGCAGGAAACGCTTTTTCACTGTGAGGGTGACCATACACTGGCACGTGTTGCCCAGAGAGGTTGTGGAATCTCTCCATCCTTGGAAATGTTCAAAAGAATGTGGTCTTAGGCAGTTTGCTGTGGGTGTCCCTTCTTGAAAACTGGTTGATCTCCTGGTGTCCCTTCCAATCTTAACCATTCTATTTGTCTGTGCTCAAGACATTTCCTAATAAGTTTCCTAAATCTGTGGGAAAAAATAGAGCAATTTCAATATTAAAATATTTAGGACATGTGAAATAATAACCACTTAAAACTGCAGATGTATATGTGAAATGATAACCACTCAAAACTGTATCAGCAGTTGATTCATCCCACTACGAGGTATATTTGCAACCTGCGTTTTCTCCACTCAGGTGTTTGTGTGACTGACAATTCTGTGGAATTCAGCTGGTTTGAGCAATAGCTAACATACTATTTTGTTTCAAGAAACAAATCATGTAAATCATATCTTGTGGCTAAAAGCTTTAGAGGTCAACACAAGATTCTCACTTCCTCTTTAATGGAAAATTTTAAATTACTTGAGTCATTTTTAAAGTCATTTAATAAAATATTAGGCAGAGGCGTGATTGTAAGTGTTTGATAGTGCTTCAGTGATCACTCTTATCGTTAGAAATAGAAATGATTTGTACTGTGCTCTGCTAAATCATGTTGCCTTTTCAGGTTTTGTAGATGAATATAACTATGCTTTTATCTCCTAATTTCTGTTACTGCCGTATATATATTTTGAACAAGAGAAGTAAAGTGTTAAATTGTTTATGCTTCTAAGACTTAAGTATACAAAAAAGAAACCAAAGAAACATAGAATGTCTTCAAACTTGCTTTCTCTGATACTTTAAAAATCTTGCAGATGCAGATGCAGAATCTTGAGAGATAGGCCTGTGCAAACAACATGCAGTTCCACAACATCAGGAGCAAGGCACTGCATCTGGGCTGGAGCAATCCCAAGCATGAATGCAGACTTGGTGGAGAATGGATTGACACCACCCCTGAGCAGAAGGACTTAGGGCTCTTGATTGATGAAAAAATCAACATGAGCTGTCAATGTTTGCAGTCCAGAGGGTCAGCTGTTGGACTGGATGATCTTGGAGTTCTTTTCCAACCTTGGTGATTCTATGATTCTATGCATCCTGGGCTGCATCAAAACAATTGTGGACAGCAGGGTGAGGGAGAAGATTATCCATTTCTGATCTGCCCTCATGAGATGTCACCTGGAGTACTGCATCCAGGCCTGGCGCCCGCAACACAAGAAAGATGTGAAGCCATTTGAGTGGGTCAAAAGGAGCTCCACAGGGATGATCAGAGGGCTAGTACATCTCTCCTACTAAGAGAGGCTGAGATAGCTGAAGCTGTTCATCCTGAAAAAAGAAGGCTCTAAGGAAGTGCTATGGTGGCCTTTCAGTGCCTAAAGAGAACCAACAGTAAAGGTGGGGAGGGACTCTCTGTCAGGGAGTGCATTGACAAGACATGGGGTCCTCTGAAGTAAGAGGGTAGGTTTAGATTGGATGTTAGGAGGATATTCCTTACTATGAGGGTGATGAGGTTGCCCGGAGAAGCAGTGGATGCTCCATCTCTGGAAATGTTCAAGGCCAGATTGGATAGGTCTATGGACAGCCTGATCTAGTGAGTGTAGATGTCCCTGCCTATGGCAATGGGGTCAAACCAATATCCATTCCAACCCTAACTATGCTATGATTCTATAACACATGCACATATTCGTATTTCACAAAAATAAACATATAATTATATACTTATGTATGTGTACATAAACTAACACTCCCACGCATTTTTAATTTCTGTATGCAGTGATGTGTTTTTTTCTGCACTGATTATTTAGCTTTATAAATATCAATAAACAGATTTTTTAATATACATTGAATTCATCAACATTAAATTAAATATCCAGACTGTTGGTGTCTTGGCCTCTAACCCAACAAGGCAGAATGTGAAAACACATCCTCTCCAACTGAGAGATTTCTGTGTTGAGATCACGCAGCATGTGCAGGACAACCAGGGGATCAGGCCTAGCCAGCATGGGTTCACGAAGGGCAAATCCTGCTTCACCAACCTGATCTCCTATGATATAGTGTCTGGTAGACGAGGGAAAGGCTGTTGATATAGTCTACCTACAGTTCAGCAAAGTCTTTGACAATGCCTCCCACAGCATTCTCCTGCAGAAGCTGGCAGCCCGTGGCTTGGATGGGTATGCTCTTGGCTGGATGAGGAACTGGCTGGAGGGCTGGGCCCAGAGAGTGGTGGTGAATGGAGCTAAATGCAGCTGGCGACCGGTCACAAGTGGTGTTCCCCAGGGGTCGGTGCTGGGGCCTGTCCTCTTCAGTATCTTTATTGATGACCTGGATGAGGGCAGTGAGTGCACCCTCAGTAAGTTTGCAGATGACACCAAGCTGGTTGGAAGTGTCGATCTGCCTGGGGGTAGTGAGGCTCTACAGAGGCATCTGGACAGGCTGGATTGCTGGGCTGAAGCCAATGGGATGAGGTTTAATAAGACCAAATGCCGGGTCCTACACTTTGGCCACAGCAACCCCAAGCAACGCTACAGGCTTGGGGCGGAGTGGCTGGAAGACTGTGTAGAGGAAATGGACGTGGGGGTGTTGGTTGACGCTCGGCTAAACATGAGCCAGCAGTGTGCCTGGGTGGCCAAGAAGACCAATGGCATCCTGGCTTGTATCAGAAGTAGTGTGACCAGCAGGAGTAGGGAAGTAATTGTCCTCCTGTACTCAGCTCTGATGAGGCCGCACCTCGAGTGCTGTGTCCAGTTTTCAGCCCCTCACTGCAAGAAAGACATTGAGGCCCTGGAGTGGGTTCAAAGAAGGGCAACAAAGCTGTTGAGGGGTCTGGAGCACAGGCCTGATGAGGAGCGGCTGAAGAGCTGGGATTGTTCAGTCTGGAGAAGAGGAGTCTCAGTGGAGACCTTATTACTCTCTATAACTACCTGAAGAGATGTTGTAGCGAGCTGGGGGTCGGCCTCTTCTCTCATGATAGAACTAGAGGGAATGGCTTCAAGCTGCACCAGGGGAGATTTAGGCTGGATGTCAGGAAATACTACTTCTCTGAAAGAGTGGTCAGGCAGTGGGATGGGCTGCCCAGGGAGATGGTGGAGTCACCGACCCTGGAGGTGTTCAAGGAATGTTTGGATTTTGTGTTGAGGGACATGGTTTAGTGAGAACTATTGGTGATGGATGGTTGGACTGGATGATCTTGTAGGTCTTTTCTAACCTTGGTGTTTCTGTGATTCTGTGATCTGCAGAAAAATATTTTTGTCCACTAATTTACTACTAATTTATACATTAGTGTTTATTTATTTATTTTTAATTTGACTGAATTTATCCTCTCTAAATTAGATTCAGTTACCAGTGTTTTCCCCAACTTCTGGTCTTGTGGCTGATCTCCAAAATACTGATTCAAAATATTTGCTCAGTCCTTGGTCTGGGCATTCTCAATTCCCTTCTCTAAGTATTTAGCAACACAGAGTAATACCACCATTGCACTGAACAATCAGTCTTGCCCTGAAATGAATACATAAAGTTCACTAAGTTCACTTAGAAACGCTTTATAAAACTTACTGGATATTTACATCTGAAGAGAAGAATTGAAATGTCATGTAAAAGAAGTTTACTCTTAAGAATTAGCTTTAGGTAATTTTGCAATTTAATTTACCAGATGCTTTAAGTTAACAGTCAAATCATTTGTCTCATCTTTCTCTCTTCTCTGACTTTATACACATGCACACACTCATATGCTATTGCTAACAGAAAGCAAAGTGAGGTAATAAGCATTATTCTATGGAGCTTTTATTAATCTGTGTACCATTCTGTAACAAAAAGATATATAATGATTTTGTACATCTGGTCTACACATAAAAAACCACAGTTTTTGTACTTGTCTTATAATCTGTAGCATGATCATATAATAGCTAACACAGATGCACAGTCATTTGTTTTGTGTGATTTTGCCCAGCTCTTGTTTTCATGAGGATGTGACTACCTACTACTTTGATGCAGCCGTGTCAAAGGAAAATGATGATATGTATCTGTTGATCATATTCTTTAATTATTGGGCACTATTAATATTATATAAGTCACTTTTAAAACCTCATGCATAGCACCTCTCAGAGTTGTGGTACAACAATTTCAGGAATAATTAATTATGAATGGAACAGTTGCAGTAAAGAAGAATATGGAAAGCCTAAGTGAGGAAATGCAGATGACAATTTGCTGTTCTCATCCAAGAAAACCAAAAGATGAGAGGAGATGTGGTTGCTCTTCATAAATGCAATAGTTGGAAGATGGCTGCTGGAGAAGAAGAGTGATCTCCCCTGAACTGAAAACAATGGCATAAAGACAAGAAATTAATTAGTCATGAATAAATTTATATTACAACCTAGAAGGTTTCAAATAATTAGGGCAGTTATAAAAGAATCAAATAAAACTATGAAAGAATTGAACAGAATCAGGGGAATGTAGGGGTGTGTTTATATTAATTTAGCCAGTTTATTAAGAGATTGAGTCATGTGGCCAAATTGTACAAGGGATTGCTCAGAGGAGATGTTATTGCTCTCTACAACTTCCTGAAATAAGGTTGTAGCAAGGTAGGGGTCAGCCTCTTCTCACAGGTAACAGTGATAGAACCAGAGAAAATTGCATTAATTGCATCAGGGGAGGTTCATTAGGGAAAGTTTATTCTCAGAAAATGTGGTGAGGTAGTGGGGCAGGCTGTCCAGGGAAGTGGTGGAGTCACCTGTCTGTGAAGTTGTTCAAGAAAAGGGGAGATGTGGCACTGAGGGACATGGATTAGTGGGTGCAGTGATGATGAACTGATGGTTGGACTAGATGATCTTAGTGGTCAACCTTAATGACTCTATGATTGTATGATTGAATAAGAAATGCCATTTCAGTGCCACATAAAATACTGACACTGGTGCATTCAGGCCTTACCTTAGCTAATTTACCTGCAGATGCGTTTACAGGATACAAGGCTTCTTTTTTCCCTCCTAGAGGCACTTGATTTTATGTATAGATATCTGTTTGCAATGAGAGAATCTATGTTTAATCATTTCCTAGCTTTATTTGTTTTACAGACATAGGCTTTGTCTTTGATTACTTAGTAACACACTTATAAACATGTAAATAATTTCCTAGAATAGAAAGGTCATTTGTACCACAAGTAAGTGAAACAAATAAGTTTTGACATGCAAATCTAACTCATAAATCAGTATGCCTCTCCTGTAGGCATGTGATCAAAGGGGTTATCTCACCCTTTTTGTAAACGCTCAATGCCTCTATAGACAAAACAATTAAGTAATTATATAGCAGAATAATTTTAAGGAATTTCTTAATCACTTTTAGAGTACTAACCTTTCTTTGTGTCATTGTGAAAATTCTTCAACATATCTTATACTGAGTAGAAGAAAGAAACTATTGTAATTTCTGTAAGAAATTATGTTATTTCCTGTCTATTTCATTCAACAATAATGGTATAGATATTGAGGCACACTTTTCAAAAATACTGTCACATGCAATATTCATTTTTATTTATGGCAGAAGTTTCTCAAATAAGTAAGTAGTAAACTTTAGCTACAAAGAAAATGTATATATGCTACATTATCAGCCTAGATTTCTTTTTTGACAGGAACAAAATTATTATAACAAGGCATCATTTTTCCCAATCTCTGTGATGATATAATCTTGGAGGGATGATCCTGTGCTGTATACTGATTTCACGAAGAAATGTGTCAGAAGTTTGTAGTGAAAGTAGAATCCTGTTTGGTACTGACTGAATGGTACATGTCTTCAGCTGCCAATGTGCTGTTCTGCTCAGTATTTTCAAGTTTCAAGCCTCTGAATTCCATTCAGTGTATGTTATGTCAGCTTGAAGAATAATAGAAATACCTTAGCCTTTTTGATAAAATATCTTACGTTAAACGAAAAGGATAAATATGCAAAGTTCCAAGTTATAGATTTTTTATTAGCTTTGAAATCTAAGTTAGAATCTTTTTAGTAACTTGCTCTTTTAGTGTGGCTTCCATGCCACAAGTTTTTATCATAGAATCACAGAATGGCTTGGGCAGAAAGGGACCTCAAGGATCGTGAAGCTCCAACCCCCTGCTGCAAACAGGGCGAGCAACCTCCACATTTAATAGCAGCCCAGGCTACCCAGGGCCCCATCCAACCTGTCTTTAAACACCTCCAGGGATGGATGGGGCATCCACAGCCCCTTTGGGCAGCTCTTCCAGCACCTCACCACTCTCACAAGTTGACATAATGCCAAATATGAATTGTTTTGTTTTGTTTTTCAACTAGGTGAACTGCAAGTCATATAGAACATCCCATTTCTGGTTATATAACTGAAATTGACACACCAGATTTCTCTTAAAACCGTTTTATGTATTAGTATATTAAAATCTTCATTGGTAAAGTAGCCAAAATATTGCTTAAAGGAATTCTTTTTTTTTTTTAGAACAGACCTGCCTGAATCAACAAATGAAACAAAAGATGCTGAAAGTTTTTCACGTGATCACAGTTCCTGATATCCATGTTGGTTTGGGGCATGGACAGGCTTTGAATACTGATAGTTGTACTGCTTCCGCTTTCTTAACCTCAGTAGTTAACATTTATCAGGTAAATGCTGCATGAGTGTTGAATAACTACAAGTCCTTGGGATCTATTCCAACGTGGCATAGCCATTTACAATAAACAATTTTGTAATTCCATTAAATATTTTGTCTATAATTAACATATACCAAAGACTTTTCCATAGGCTAACGCTAAGTGTAGTGTGGATGCAAGCTTGCAAAGTCAAATCTTTCCCTGCTATCCTCTTCTGGGGACTGATTATGGTGAAAGATACCCATCTGACTTTCTCTTTGTCTGTTTTCACTATGTCTACGTATTTTCATTCTGCAGCAGTATAAGTATGCATCCTGCAAGGAACATGCAGGATCCTAACATAGTGTTTATTGAACTGTGTATTGAGAAACCACAAAGAGCACCTCAATTTTGTCTCAGCATTTCACTTGGTTCAGACTTTCCAACAAAATGTTAGTCTTACAGAAAAGCATATTGCAGATCTGGCGTCATGTAGTTGTTAAAGACAATCTGGCACACTGATAGGAGTATTTTGGCCTGCTGTCCTAGATAAATCCCCAGTGAGATAATTACATTCTCTTACTCTAGATATCTTTGCCAACACTAAAATTTCTTTATTTCTCCTCATAAACCGTTGTGGAGAAGTGTGGTGTGATGGTAAGGAGTCTGGCAGATGTCGCACATAATGTATTATCCATAAAAATGCTATCAGCCTCTTTGGTTTGAGGTAAATTATGCACTCCTAAATTTATAGTGTATGTGCTGAAATACTGAACATATGCATAAAAAGTGTCTCAACCCAGATAAAAATATTACACTATCAAGAAGCTTCTCTAATATAAAGGGAGAAAAGCCCTGGAGAATCTCTCCCTGGAAAATATAAATAAGAGTAATAAAAAATTGCTGAAAATAACTTTGTTAGATAGAAATTTGTATAAATAGTAGAATTTCACGCAACCACCTTCTGCTCCCCAAAATTTGCTAAACAAGTTAAAAAGAACTTTTATTTTACGTACTATAAAGAAAATAACTGCAACTAGGAAATAGCATTTAGGAATATGCTATTATTACATACAGGTATCTCATTTATTCAAAGTTATAAATGAGAATGAATACTTAGTTACTGCTGCAGGGCAGTTCTCACAAACAAGTGTCTTCTACACACAGAAGGTAGAGACATTTTACTTGCATTCCCAAGGTAACATCAACCCTTTCTCATGTGCTAGTCGCCTGTCCAGGCTGTGATCTGTATTTTTCCAGACAAGTCTGACATTTTTTTTTCTATTTCCTGTATTTTAGCATCAGAAGAAGAGTTTGAGGTACATTTGAGTACAGATGCTCTGAAAACAATCAGAAAGACACACGTAGACTCTGAGCATTTGTGCATGAGACTACAACCATAAACATAACTCGCAGAGCACAGGGAGAAAGCAAAGAAATTTATTTCAATAAATCTAAATGCATTTCCCCCAAAGTTATTTGCAGAGCTGGGTGAAAAAATCTAGTAAAGCTTTGTTTAAATTTTTGTTGGGAATGGGCTTCTATAAGGCCATTGTACACTGCTGCTGAAGAATAAATCTAGGCTTCAGAATTGAACTCAATCTAAACAAAGCTCTGTTGCACACTAAGTACGAGGCACTAAACCAGTATTTTTCTATAGATGACTAGTAGTAATACTGTGCTACAGACATTAGTGTATTTCTAAAGTGTAGATACAATTTCCCCTTCAGTAAGAAAGGAACTCCTTGCAATAAGATGTCCCCTTCACATTCTTTGACAAGGATAATCCTTGATCCAGAGCTCTAATATGGCACTGGTATTGACCTTGGTGCACATGTAACTGCGACCTCTCTAAGCTTCAAAACTCACACAAAGGATTTGCTGAGTTATTGCAGGGAGAAATAGTGTTTGATCTCCTTCACTGTCTCTGAAGGAATTACAGCGGTTATGTACTTCTTGGTGGTAATATACCAGGAGAAATGCAGAGTAATGAGTGGAGAGTGGACTTGCTAGCACCTGTAAAGTTAAAAGTCTTCAGGAACTACATGCTTATGCTAATATTTCAGAAGGGTCAAAATCAAGCTGTGACAATTCCAATTCAATCAAGTGTAGGAAAGAGTGTGAACATGTCATGGCAGCAAGATTTCCTTTTCTTTTCTGTTTAATAAATTCAAGACCATGATTGAACAACAAACCTACCATCTGTTAGTGAAAGTAATGGCATCTATTAGCTTTAAAAATCACAGGTGATTTACCCTGAACTTATACTCAAGAAGGTATTGATTGTGCTTTCTCCCAAGGTAAATGATTTTCAGGAAAGTTAATATTTCTAATATTTGACACTGTACTACACTTTCTTATAATCATCGTAATTCAAACAACCTGGCCTTTAGCACCTCCAGGGATGGGGCATCCACAGCTTCTCCAGGCAGCCTGTGCCAGGGCCTCACTGGCCTCTGTGTAAAGAATTTCCTCCTTACATCTAACCTAAATCTCCCCGCTTCTAGTTTAAAGCCATTCCTCCTTCTTCTATCACTATAAGATTCGTAAAATGTTGTTCTTCCTCCTGCTTATAAGCTACTTTCAAGTATTGGAAAGCTGCAATGACTTCTTCCTGGAGTCCTCTCTTCTCCAAGGTGATTAAGCCCATCTGTTCCATCATTTCTCCATAGAAGAACTGCTCCCTCCCTCTGAGCATCTTCGTGGCCTTCCTCTGAGCTCACTCCAGCAACTCTACATCCTTCTTATACTGGGGCCTCAGGGCTGAACACAGAACTCCAGATGGGGCCTCACAAGGGTGCACCAGAGAGGACAATCACCTCCCTCTTTTTGCTGGTCACCTCTCTTTTGATGCAGCCCTGGTTACCACTGGTCTTCTGGTTAACGTAATTTCTGTGTCAACAATAATGTTTTGAGTGCAGTTGTGTGCTGTTCTCAAGCCTTCTCTCCTGTCTCCCATATATTCCTTTGCCTGATATTGCAGAAGCACATTTCTAATAACGAACTATTCCTAAAATCAGAATAAGTGGAAGTGCTTAATAATTCTGTGGAGCCAAGAACTGTCCCAGTTTCACTTTCCATTCTGCAGTAATGGTTTCCAATGGAAATTCTGAAAAACGCTTTCATACGAGATAAAACATATGCAGAATTTCCATAAGTTGCTTCAAGAACCTTGCTATTGTCATATACTAAATATTACAGATTACCTTTATGCACTAGCTGCTATGCACTCCCCAGCTGAGGAGTAATGATTTAAATGAAGATAAACTCTGGTTTAAGTTCAAATACAGCCAGTAAGAGTGTGGGCTATGGGAGAAATCTACAGCTTAAAGAACAAAACAAAAGAAAACACAACAAAAATCTCACGTTAGACACGTTTTAAACTGGGGATATTCTAAAAGAAAAATTAGTTTTCTGTACAAGTACGTATCTTAATATCTTAGTATACAGAGAAGTATCAGTAAAAAATGTTTTTGCCATCTTACCCACGTGGCATTTAATTGCAGATTTTTTTATTTTGTCATATTGTTAGTTAAATATTGATTGGTTCAAAGATGAACTAAAACATTGGTACTTTCTTTCCTAATTAGGATAATAACTTCTCCACATGCCAACAGATATGACTCTAACTAAAATAACTGTACAAGTGGAGATGCAAAAAAGTCTTAAATAATACATCATATTGCACCTCAATAATGATTTATAAGTTAGAAGTAGTAGAGTAGCTGTACTGTTTCACATCTCTGCCCACATTTTTCCCTATTGGGAATGAAGTGAGAGAGCTTGATAGGTTATATTTATTTTAGAGTTCTGTTTTCCAGTTTGCCATGAGTAAGTTTTCTTATAGCAGTGAGAAAATGTCCAGTTGCAGATTCCTCACTGCCAACAGCAATGTTCTTGGGATTAAAGATTCTCATGTTCTGACTGAGAAGCTACATGCTATCTGTGGCATATTAAATTGTTTCGCAATTGAGAAATATTTCTAATTAATATTTGGTGTATGTGCTTCATGGAGGAAGAAGAAATTCCTATTTTCATCACTTTTTCTCAATTTTTAATCAACATTAATTTGATTTTAAAATCTGGTTTTGTATATCATACTGCTGTAAGAGATATCATCTCGATTTCTGCTGACTGTTCTCCAATTAGTGAGTTTAATGTGCAACTTTTCTCCCTCATCTAAAAGATAAATTTCTACTCAGAAAACATTTACTCTTCCTTCAGCTTTCATCTTAAATGCCACAGTGTCATTTTCCTGCAGTCAAAATAAATGACATCTTTCAAAATATTTCTCTTTATCTTTTTACTATCATGTCTTTATTACACTAAAAATAATATACTTCTTTCATCCTTTAAGGACTACCCCTAATGAGTTAGCACTCCTTCTACTTGATTAGTGCTGTTAAGGTGACCATCAGTATTTTTTACTATTTTTAGGGAAATACATATAAATGGTTTATTTTATATATATTAATGTATGTGTATATAAAACATTATAAATACAGACTGAGAGACTTGGCTCATGGTCCTATAAGTTAATAGGGAATATGTACTTTTTAATCCCACAGAAGGATACATACAAGGCATATCTGAGTCTTAATTTGTCCCTCAGTTTTCTCTTTGAGAATGTTTTGCACAAATTTCCACATAAGAATTCATACTTCATAGAGGCTTTTCCAAGTTTTTAATGGGGAAATAATTTGTTTCAGTGCCATTGTTTAATCACTTATTAATGGATGCAAAGAATATTTTATGTGTTTTTTTTTTCTTTGCATCTTGTAGATTACTACTAAGTCAACTAATCTGATTCAGAGAAGAAAAATTTTCTTTGCATATCATGTATTGCAAAGGATTACATTACATGAGTTTCAAGGAAGGTGGAAATGCAAACTGCATTTTTGTATTAATAAAGAGATGTTAATTCCTCTGACTTGAGGTGATTAGCATGAGTCTTTTCAAGTTCTGTGAGTATATTAATTTTAAGAACATGGATAATCTCATAAAGATTATTAAAAAGGCACAAATATCTCCAGTACAATTATTCTACATCTGCTTGGAGCACCATGAATTTGGGAGTTCTCATTTATTTAGAGTTTTACTATTCAATTTTGAGATATTTTATTTGTTTTTAAAAATTATATTACACTTTCATAGATGAATTTGCATATAAATCCCTGAGTCCATACAAAGAATTTGAAGTAAGATACAATCGAAGCATCACAAACTAATCCCTTGGAACAGCCTGTGAAAACTTAAAACCAGGTTAATTCTATTTGCTGATATTGCTGTAGGTTAAAAGTTTATTGAGATCTGTAGAATTTTAAATGCTGAATTTCACATAACAATTCTAAAATGTAGTACTGTCCATTTAGTTTTAAAATACATTCCAATGAACTCTGCTGGAATTGTAATTAACTTTTCTTAGTAGCGATGAGATACTAAGGTGGATTGGAGAAATTAAATTAAAAAAAATTGTGATGCTTCGGGGTATCTAATTTTTATCTTTACCTGTGCTTATTCCACCGAAAAGAAAAATTCTTCTAGGTATAAATGTGAATTATAAAATGTGGCCTCGTATTACTTAAGATAAATCAGATTATTTTAAGTGTGTATTTTTGTTTGGTGTATTTTGAATCCAGAGACTCCAGTTTTCATTGGACTGATGTTACAAAAGTCAAACACATATAAAACACTTATTATATAAGATGAATCTGTTCAAATGAATATGTATATGATGGAAAGCAGGGACTGAAAGAAGACTCTAGGATAAAGTGAAATTTGCTATGAAATAGTTAAGAATCCTGATCTAAGACACACTTCTCATCTTTTAGAAAAGCCATTTGCAAACCTTAAAGTAAAAAGCTAAGACTAGTTTGAAAACAATGCAGTAGATTCAAAAATAATGTGGAAAATACTGGAAAACAGTACAACTATTCCAGTTTCAATTCAAAGTATTACACCTTTTTTGTTGGTGGGTTTTGTTTTGTTTGTTTGTTTGTTTTTGCTGTTGTTGGTTTGTTTTTACTAGACAGTCATTGGAGTTACCTGTAGTTTACAGCAGGAAATGTCAATGTCTGGTAAAATTAAGGAGTTATATAGCTAAGAGAAACATTCAAGCCAATACACATCTGCTACATGGTCACATGTATCATGTGTTAACACACTGTGTTACCTGATCTTAGTATAAATTTCTATTTGGAACAAATACAGATATTGCTCTTTTCAGCAATTGCACTGAAGACACTTCAGTTCAAAATGAGTGGTTACTTCTAATTTGATCATTTGCTCATTTCATTAATTAGATTGAAAAAAAGGCTTTTTTAGCAATTTCATTATTGTTCAAAATTAATAATGCTCTTCACAGTATCTCTGTGCAAATTTCTTCAAATATAAAGGCACTGAAAGTGTTAAAGAAATATTGAAGCATTTCTCAGTATTCTTACATTAAATACATGAAACGATATCTGAAGTTTGTCTATAGAACATGACAAAAGACACATACTGCCTACATTTTCATTGGTATCATTTTGGTAACGTATATTTGAGTGGTACTGTGCTCAATGAGGTTCAGTTTGTAATTTCTGTTTAAAAAGAAAGTTGTATTTGTATATTTATTTATGTATTTTATTTGCTCCTATATTTTATATATAAAATATATAAATATATTTAAAATATATTTATATATTTTATAATACACCTATCTTTTCCGTGTATTACTCTCACTTCTTCTACTTTGGTCTTAGGAAAAAGAATGTCAGCATGAGTTTTGTTAAACTAGAGTGATTCAACAGAGCAGGGGCCATGAGATCAGAACACATTGATAAAGCGAGAACAAAATGCCTCTGTAAAACTAAAACAGGACTGTCACTCTCCTAGCACTGATATGCAATAAACACTTGAAACAGAATTACAGAATGTTTGAGGATGGAAGGGAGCTTTGGAAGATATCTGATATAATTCATGTTTTTTACCTGAAGATACACAATTAGTTCTATGGTGCACCATTTCACAATTTTGGCTAGGCTCTCGAGTAACTACACTGATATTTCACCTAATCTGTTTATTGTTCAACAACTTTTGGCTTGCTCCTTTTTATTAAGAAAGGACAAATCCGACCAGGTAATAATAATACATAGAATTTCCTGCTAAGTTTCAGTATGGAATAAATTCATATACGTTCTGCTTACTGCTATTTGCAAATATATATCACAGCCATACTGCCAACTGAGTTCCCACAGTCTGTTTTATGTATATAGCAAAGTTTCTCGGGTAGTCTATAAAACATTACCAGAAAATATTTATGATTTCTTGCAAAATTTTCCAAAGTCTTACGCAAGAGGTTTTATCAAGCAACCAAATCAATTATGTATGCCCTAATATTGATGGATGATCGATCCACTCAACACTAGTCATGGAGGTCCAGTTAATGTTACCTCACAAATAAAAGGTTTTCAGTGGGCTGAAATAAGATCATAATTTCTTCTTCTTCTATTACTGCTATTGTTTTAATTTAAATTTGAAGTTTATAATTTGCTTCTCCAAAGTATCTTTAATTTTATTTAATATTTCTATTTGTATATCTGGCAGCACATGTTAAGACAACGTGATATGTAGAGATGCTATCCTGAGCTTTGAAAACTAGTCAGGCTGAATACACTGCAATGGTACTACTGTTGTGAAATAAGTATTTTCTTAAACGTGGCTGAAATTACACATGACATCATATACTTTATAAGACAAAAAATATGAAAAATCCAAGAAGAAATAAATAAAATATGCTGCTAACCTTCTTGCTTTTAAACGATTAAATGGGTATTTTACAACTACAAGTTCAGAAACTCAAGCTGCAGGAAAAGAAAGGGATAGCGGTGGAAAATGAAATAAATCTTATCCATGTGAGAAACACGAAAACAAAAACACAAAAATATTTTAAAAAACTGTTGTCTTTCCTTTGAAGGATTTACCTATTACCTATGAATGACAGAAGAATGAAAAACAGACACGTTAGCTTCTCCAACTTTGTCTTTTCTAGGCAGACTGATTGTAAACGATTGTGACAGATATCTGTAACAAGAAACTGAAATAATTAATTGCACTTGTATTACAGATAGAAGATAAAGACATTTATTATATTCAAGACATTTTCTTGGAAGTAGTACAGATGTATTTCTTTTTATATTTGCATACAGGACGCCGAGCACACACCATTATTAACCTGGATTTAACCCCACTGAGCTGACAGTGGAAAGGAGAACTGGACTGCAGGGTAAGGTGGCTTGTTGCACCAAGTTCCAATTTCAGAAAAAAAAAAAAAAAAAGAGATTTTGGGGGAAAAAAAAAAAGCTATCCAGGTGCTGTACCTATCTAGGTGCCTCAGCCATCAGCACAAGAATATTTGTACAAAGGCTGGGGAGATGGAAGCAAAGCCACAAAAGACAGGGACGCACAAGGACAAGACTATTAAGGGTGCACGGGTATTCTCATCTCCAGTCTTTCTGCTATTAAGGAGGGGAAAAGAAGATATTAACTGCAGAGAGTAAACTATGTTCTTCTATGCTATTCATTCAATCAGTAGGCGTGTGTTTATTTTAGGGATGTAGCTCAAGATGGGGAAACAGTGGAAGGTAATTATTTTCCAGCTGGGAAATGTTAGGCTGACCTCAAGTAGCTGCAAAATGAATATAATATGCAATAAGACTTTATACCGTCATAACCATAACATTACAAAAACTCACTCATCTTTTGCTCTGGAGACTGAATTAAAGACTGCTTTATTGCAAATGATTTGCAATATCTATACATGAGAGATGCCTGCAGTTGAAACCATTATATTCAAAGTCTACTGAGTCAGAACAAACTTTCTTTTTATTGTGGTTGGCAATATACAGAAAATGGAGGGAAAAAAATACTATGAGACAATTTTTGCTCTCTTTTTCTTTCTTTTCTGAACTAGCTCATGCTGTCCACAGATCACTGGCATTGCTGTTCATAAAATGGCATTCTTTCTCACGATTCTGCTTGAAAATAGTTACTTTGGCTGTTGAATTCCAAAGAATATTGGCAATGTTACTGTCTAAAATTTCAAGACACCTCTCTCTTTCACTGCTAGGATGAGAAATAAATAGAACAGGCTGAAAATCAAACAAGAAAAATTGGGCAGACCTGTGTGGTATGGAGACTGCTGAAAAGGCAGGAGTCTGCCCTCAGTTTTCTATGCATATTAATCTTCACTGTTAGTTTAATCTTAAATAATTCAATCTCAGAACAGTATTTCTTCTCCTTCTGAGAAGCTCAATAATGCCAGGTGTTTTCTCTTTGTCCTCTTTGAACGTTTAAAGTCTATAAAACATCACTGTCTTATTAAGGCAAGTGTTAATAGATAGGAAGACAGAAGAGATCCACTTGAATTTTAGGAGAACTCATTTTCTTCAAAGTTTTGTTGTTGCTTTATTAGCAATGGAGTAGCTCATTTTGAATTAAAGCTGTAGCAAGGAACTCTTCTTTAAACAAAGGCCATGCAACATGATACAATAGTTTACATTTCATTTTACTTTATTTTTTCTCATTACTGTTCTACTGCTACCTATAAAACAATGCATGGCTAAATTGTAAATAATGTCAAATACTGAAGATATATGATGAAGAGCTCATAATTAGAAAAACATTCCTTTGAAAATTTACATTCCTGCATACAAAATGAAGATGATGTACAAGCCAGCTTGGAAGTTAAACATAATTTTCCTGTACTCTGGGATAGTCATTCAACGGTTATGTGTCTGTACAAAAGGAAGAGATATGATTTATATACATTTTCTTCATTTTCTTCTCTAGAGTATTCTTCATTTTATTAAATGAGATTTTCATTATTATTATGCATTCTGATTCCATCAAAAATAAAAGAATAACATCTTGATTAAGAGATGTTAATTATATGTACTGTGTTTACAGTCACTAAAACTTTCTGTCTGGACTTGGTAAAGAATGCATTGACACAAATCAACAACACTTTGTGAAGAGTTTTTACATTCAAAAGCATTCATAGAATCATAGAATCATAGAATCATGAGGGTTGGAAAAGCCCTCCAAGAACATCCAGTCCAACCGTCCACTATCCCAGTATTTCCCCATTAAACCATGTCCATCAGTACATCTAAATGTTTATTTAACACATGCAAGGTTGGTGACTCCACCGCCTCTGTAACAGCATGATCCAGTGCCTGACCATTCCTTTGGAGAATAAATTTTTCTAACGTCCAACCAGAATCTCCCCTGGCACATGTTTCAGCTGTCTCGCTATCATCTCGAGATCCTTTACCTCTGTTAGCTCACCAGCCTCTCTTCCCCAAGCCTGCAAGAATGCATGGAGTTGTTTTGATTTAAGTGCAGTACCTGGAACTTGGTCTTGTTGAAGCTCATCCTCAGGCCTTAGCCCCACAGTCCAGCTTGTCCAGATCCCTCTATAATGCCTTCCTACCCTCAGGCAGTTCAATCTTCCTTTCAGCTAGGTGTCATCTGCAAACTTACCGAGGGCGCACTCTATTCTCTCATCCAGATCATCAATAAAGATATCAATCAAATTTGGCCCAGTAGTGACCTGTGAGGAACATTTCTCATTATCAGCTGGCAGTAGGTTCTAGCTCTGCTCACCACCATTCTCTGGGCCCTGGGAACCTGTAATTTTTTTACTCAGAGGAGCATGCCTGTTATGACCCTAACATGTTCAAGTCATGGGCTGACAGCTGCTCCAGGAGAATTCCACAGGAGAGAGATTTAAAGGCTTTACTAAACTCTAGATAAAGTTTATCATCCACAGCCTTTTCCTAAATGATGAGCCCTGGATGCCTCAGAGCATCAAGTTGGAGGACCATGACTGTAGCAAAGATAAACCTCCACACAACCCTGAACTTGTGCAGGATTCTCTGCTCCATTTAGATGCACATAAACCTATGGGAGTCAATGGAATTTAATCCATGGTACTCAAAGAGCTGGCTGATGTCACTGTGAGATCTCTCAAATATTGTTCAACAGTCTCGAGAATCCAAAGAGGTCTTACTCAGCTGGAAACAAACAAAGGTCGTCCTAGTTTTCATAAAATCATAGAATGACTTCAGCTAGAAGACATCTTAAAGATCAACGAGTTTCAACCTCTCTGCCCTGAACAGTTACCACCCGTTAGTACAGGCTGCCCAGGGCTCCACTGAACATAGAATCAAGGTTGGAAACAACCTCTAAGATCATCTAGTCCAACCGTCTTCTCATTACCATTGCTACCACAAATTAAACCATATCTCGTAGCTCCTCATCCAGACACCTCTTGTACACTGCCAGGGACGGTGACTCCACCACCTCCCTGGGCAGCCATTCCAGTGCCTGACCACTCTCTGAGAGAAAAATTTTTTCATCATGTCTAACCTAAATCTCCTTTGGTACAACTTGTGGTCATTTTCCCGGGTCCTGTTTGTTGCCTGGGAGAAGAGGCCAAACCCCTCTTCACCACAGCCTCCCTTCAGGAAGTTGTAGAGTGCAATGAGGTCTCCCCTGAGCCTCCTCTTCTCCAGACTAAACAGTCTCAGCTCCTTCAGCCGCTCCTCACAGGACTTGTGCTCCAGACCCCTCACCAGTTTTGTTGCCCTTCTCTGGACACGCTCCAGGGCCTCAATGTCTTTCCTGTAGTGAGGGGCCCAAAACTGAACACAGCACTCGAGGTGCGGCCTCACCAGTGCTGAGTACGGGGGGATGATCACCTCCCTGCTCCTGCTGGCCACACTATTTCTAATGCAGGCCAGGATTGTTATGTAATGTAAAACATGGTATGGATTAAGTGAAACTGATGAAGAAAACTTTTTAATGTTGTATTTTATAACTTAACATAAACAGAATTTTTAATGATGGATTTATGAGGCGCTGAATATGAGATCCTCTGTTGTCTCAAGCATGAAAGCTTTGAATTTACCCTTGGTACTCTGTAGGATGACATTGGACGATGTTGAAATTTAACATCTGAGTGTTGTAATTCTGATGTCTTAGTAAATGGTTTTTCGGAAAAAAAAATCCTTAAGTACAGAATCTCTAAATAATTTTCAATCACTAAAAATTTTCTAAAGAAATGCCATTCTATTATTGATGATTTCAAATATATGATTCCTGAGTTGATTTTGCTTATTTAAGAAGAAATGAGCAATATAAACAAAGTTATATCTTAAAATTAATAGTTTGCATTTTTTAATTTATAAAAAATAAAACTAAAATGCTGTGTATTTTCATCAAAATTACTACATGTATTTTCAAACTTTATACTGCCCAAACTGTCATATGTAGTATTTTACAACAGAATGAAGAAATATCTCACTGTAATTCTCTATTATCACGTACAGTGCATGTTTAAAATTAATGTTTCCTTGTTTGATTTTTCTGTTTATTAGCACACACATAATCTTGAGACATTAATATTTTACAGTGTATTTTCAAATGACTGTTGTTGTCATTATAAGAATGCTTGCTATCCTCTATTTTATATGTATATATATTTTTACCAGGGAATTTAGTGTTGACAAAGTACATTATGTTATTGTCAGTGGAAACAACATAGCTGTCTATTTTCAGACTTCTCAGCATTTCTGCTTTGTGTGGCTAATGCACTTAATTTCTAACCTAGAAAAGTTACATTTCCAGTGTGATTGCTTTAGTCTTTCTGGATAAGTCAGTTTTGGATACTGATTTTGAGGAAACTGTGAAGGCACTGAAGCCAACAGGAGCGTAATATGCTTGTGAAGTTTAAGGACTGCAAGAGCATTGCTTTGAACATTTTACAGACAAGCAGCAAGGCAAACTGTGCTTGTTAACTCCCTGCAGGTCCCCTTCCTACTGGGTGAATGCTGGGCCAGCAGTAGTGAGAGGTTTTCTACAGTGCTGATCTAAGAAATGCAGAACAATAGTCTGACATTTAAAGACTTAATTTACTATTAGCAGTGGAATAAATGATCAAGTCCTCCACAACAAGGAGAACGTAAAAATTCTGATTCTTTCCCCACAGAAATTATACTTTACTTCTCCTTTTTCATGCAAGACTGATCTTAATCTGTCTAACTTCAAAAACTAATGCTGAAGCTCAACAGAAAGCAGATGCTTGGCATTTCCAGCCGTGTATAACCTACAGAGGTTCAACACAATTTCAAAAATTGTTATGCTGCAAAACATGCCTATCAGCTCATCTGACCTTTAAGCTTCACTTCACGTTCACTTTAGGATTAATTATTCAATTTCTTGTGTTTGTGAATCATACTGTATCCTGAGGATGTATTGGAGATGGTACCTGCTTTTCTTTTCCATGTTCTGCTCAACTTTCTACACTGTAATAGTATGACAGCCCATAGAGCCACAGTAGCATGACACTGCAGAAGGGTGACAGAAAACACAAAACTTGCTTATATTTGTTACAATCAGGAAAATGAAAACAGCAGGCTTTTATTAGAAGTCACTGGAGAAGCCCAGATAACAGTTTGCTCATTAGTTTTCACAGAGAATTATGAAACTACTCTCTAAAAATGTCTCTGTTGTAATATCTGTATTCAAATAGATAAACACTAAAAAAAAAATCCTCGTGTCAATGATGTGACGGTTTGACATTTATCATAAAACTTTTGAAAACCATGAAGTTATTTGTGTAAGGGGAGTTATCTAATTTCAAATAATAATAGTAATAATGTACAACAAAGAAAAAAATATTGTAGAATTGAAGCTACTGTTCTTTTCTTATTAAACGATCTGCAAATATCTGCCTTCATGTCCCAAATATTAGAGAAATAGTTACTGGCAGTAAAAATAAAAATAAAAAACAAAATGAAAATAAAAATAAAATAAACATAAACATAAACATAAACATAAAATAAAAATAAAAATAAAAATAAAAATAAAAATAAAAATAAAAATAAAAATAAAAATAAAAAAGAGTGGTACAATGAAACCGGTACAGATGATTTTATAATTGCTCTTAGAGTAGCAGCACTGCATTTGGTAGTACATGAGATGGAGAGTTTTTCCCTGAGTCCATAAAAAATGACCTATTTTCAGTTTTTATGCAGGGAAAAAGGTGAACTGATTCCTGTGCTATGACTGATGTTTCCCTCTGTGGATCTGCCAGATTAAGGTCTTTTCAGCTGAAGCAATGAACTTGGAAAGTGGCACTTTTCTTAGCCCTCTTCTCCACTTAAACAGCACAGACTTCGCTTTCAATTTTCCAAATTTCAAGAGCCTCACTACTATATTTTAATCTTTTAAAACACGCTGTCTCAGCTGAGGAGTCCATCAGCATGCCCTCAAATTGGCTGCTGTTCAGCAATCAATTCTGAGAGATGTAAAGCAATCAATCCAAGCGTTATCAAGAATTTAATTGGTGCAGGATTTTTTCTCTTAAATTTGTCTGGAAACAAAGAGATAATCTTGCTTTTTATCGTGATATTTTTTCAAGCTAATGGTTTTATATATCTAATCCTGCTCCCTTTCTCAACAATCTCTGGAAAGTTGTTGAAAGTGATGGCTTCCAGTCCATCTGGTGGGGCAGTGACGGAGACTTCATCGTGATTGAGGACCCGTTCTTCAGAACAGAAGTACTGGCCAGAGGAGGAGCTCTCAAAGTTTTTGATGTTGGCAGCATGAAAGGTTTTATTCATCACCTTCATCACCATGGCTTCTACATCACGGACAGGGATTTGCCAACGTCTGCCTCACGTGCTCACTTCCTAGCAGAGGGAGCATCAGTTTCTACTCCTAGCGAGGTAAGTAGTCCCTCTACCTGTGAAATAGCTCTTGGCACAGCTCTTGGCATTGGTGGCCAGTCAGTCCAAAGTGAGATGGCTGACAGCTGGTGATATTTGGGTACTTATGCTTCTGAGAAACCTACATTACTCTGCAGCTGACAGATGAGAGAAATGCAAGCAAGGGTGGTTGTTACAAGGGCTGCTCTGAACGTAGTGCCTCCTCTTTGATGTTGGCCCATGAGAGGTGGCAGCAGAGGGGCAGTGTGACAGAATGGCATGTGACATGGGTGTGCTATGAAACAAAGGTGTGGAATTGAATTCTTTCGCGTGGAAATGGCCAGCAGAGCAGAAGCCTGCAGGCAGAGATGCAGTCAGGCGCTGCTGCGTGGGCAGGCAGTGAGCTCCCTGTTAGCAGCTGCAGTGCTGCTCCTGCTGCTGCTGCAAATCACAGCACACGTCCAGCACCAAGCGGTCCTTCTCCACTGGGGCTGGGGCCAGATAGCAGAGCTGCAGCTGATGGAGTTGGACGTGCCTATAAGAATAAAATGTGAACATAAACTACGTTTAATATAAGGCTATTTTTTTTTTTAGCTTTTAGCATTGTTTTCCTTGTTTGCAATTTTTCAACATGAATGTGGCTTGAAATACTTTAGATAACACTAATATAATCAAATTTTGCTGTGAAATACATTTCTCCACTTGGGTTAAAATTCTATTAAAAAAATTATGGAGCTCGATAGCACAGATGAGATGATTGCTACATTTTTTTGCTTGACCTCCTAGAAAACTGACTCTTGTCTTACAATATAAAATTGATGGCAAAATCAGAAAATGCAGAGTTCCCTTTATCTCATGGATTTGGTGTTTTTCTTTCCAATAAAATTGAAAGTGCTGGATGATAAATATTAGTCAAACAAAAGAAAACAACTGAAAATGTTTTGCTATTGAAACAGTAGGATAAAAGACTACCCTCAAGAAATATACCTGAAAAGAATTCATCACTGCAGGCAAAGATTGGGATTTCAAAGGAAGATCTTTATTTTCTAAGGGACTATTCTGCTTATTCAGATATAGAGTTTCCAGAGTCATTAGTTTGAACTACTTAATATACTTCAATTCTATTTTACATAAAATTTATTCATGAATCTTAGATTTTCAGATTGGTAACAAAAAGAAGGAAATTCAGACTTTCTGCTTCCTAATGTGATTTTTATGAGCATTATGGTTAACATGCATAAAACGGATTTGATTTTATACTCAGTGCTTCTAGCACACTAGTTTCATGATTCTATACTGACTCTATACTGAACAGACTGAAGTCTAATTTACAAAATTCAGTGGATACTTCGTATTCAAAAACAGAAGTGCTAAATTCAGTCATGTCTCTAAAGACTGCAGTAACATACAATGTATGCTGTGATACTGTGAAATGTTTAGTATGTACTTTGAAAGATTTATATTCCTTCTTGAGCAGTAGGGAAGTACCATTTCCTGGACTTGCTGACAAAGGTCATGAACAGTGAGGCTAAGGGTTTTCACTGCAGAATGAATTCAAGATTTTTCACTCTCTTTCTTCTTAATTTTCAATATCCTTGATAAATTGAGGGAAAATAAACCTGTCAAAGGCCAATTATGTTTACAATTGTATACAGAAATGGATAAATATTGCATATTATTACTATAATATAAAATCTCCATGATTATAAAAAGATATATGATAAATAGTATTTATAATTTCTATATAAAATTACATCTAGAAATGTATATGCTATGTCATAAAAGAAACACTAACATTTCTGAAAGAATTTTTCTACAAAATGATTTTTGAGATATCATCTTTTATCACCTAAATGGTGGAGATTTTAACCTACGATTCCAATTCTATCATTCGCATAGATCACTGAAGACACAATGAAGAAAGCTGTGTGAATGCAAAATTACACAGGATTCTTTCTATAACGTAATTAAAAACAGCTTCAAAGCCTTCAAAGGTTATCTATTTTATTTTTAGGGCAAAATTGAAGAATAATAGTCTTTAGGAAAATAATGGCATTCTGTGAAATAATGTGCCTAGATAAATGAGTGTTGGTGCTCTGGAGGGAGATGACCAGATGAGAACAGGAAAATAATTTATACCGTGTCATGGTTTCGGCTGGTATTTCTAAGCCTGTATAATTTAAAGCTTGTATTTCCACATCTTCTCAAAATGTCATGTGAACTGTGTACAGCAGACAGCTCTCCATTTCTAGCTGATTAAATCAATTTCTTCTCCAGCTGAAGTGATTTTCTCAGACTTGTTATCCTCTTGAGCTTTCATTTCTTCCTATGCAGATAGTCTACCAAACTCTTCCTAGCTGCTTCCAGCTGTGATATCCATAGGGCACATAGATCTATTTCACTCCAAAAAAATCTCATCGTGATATCTACAGAAAAATGTTATTAATTAGAACTGTAGACTAGAAAAGAAGGTTGAAGATGCTGGATCTGCTGAGTTTTCTTATTTAGAACAGGTTACCCAGAGAAGCTGTGGATGTTCCATCCCTGGAGGTGGTTAAGGCCAGGTTAGATGGAGCCCTATGCAGCCTGGCATAGAGGGGGGTATCCAGCCCATGGCAGTGGGTTGGAACTAGATGATCTTTGAGGTTCCTTTCAACCTAAGCCATTCTGTGATTCTATGATTAGAAGGTATTGCAGAGTGAGCAGAGTGACTAAATTTAGACTCCCACATCTTCTGATTTATAAAAACGTAATTCTCTGGGTTACTGATATTAATCAGGAATAATGTGTTATAGTTTCCTGGTCAGGACCACTACACCTAGCACTCAGAACTCTCACTCTACTTGCATTCTACTTGGTAGTCCAAGTTCATTGGGACTCACATGTATGCAATACGAATCCCTGTAAAGCTGATATTAGGCACTCTGTTTTTCCAGATTGACCTTTCCTTTTCTCTGGCTCTTCCTCTGTGCATCCCCAGTGTATATTCCTCTAACACCCTAGAAACATCCCGTAGTTATTACACAATCCCTGGCTGCTCTTTCTCCTGCGTACTGTTAACCCATTAGTGAACAGCACCCTGCAGTTTGTATATTGTTCTGGTGAGAGAGAGTTTTTGTCTTGACCTTCACCCAGTTTGAGACACTTGATGTCAACTCTGTTCTCTTCATAAAATAACTGTCAAATTTTCTAGTTTGGGGGCAACATGTGAATATAAGAGGCACAGTGGGTCCCTTTCGTTTGAAGGAACTTAATTCTTCATTAACATCAGAGAAAATTACTCAGCCTGGTAACTTCAGAAGGTTTTGTAGGAGAAGAAAGACAAAGATAAAGGTAAGATTTTCACAGTTTAACAACAAAATGGTGAGCCAATGACATTCTATATCCATTACTGAAGTTTATTGCCTCTCTCCTCTGCATTCTCTCTTCTCAGTTTGTATTTGGCCCTGAGAAAATGTTTTAGATGTATTCTACAACTTCTTTTAACCATCTTCCACATCTGTTAGAAAGCTTGGGGTTTTACACATCTTGTGAAGCTTGGGCTTCAAAGAGATGACCTTTTGAAATCTACTGAGATGTCTTTTCATATTATTATTTTATTCTTTTGTTACATTATGAAAGTCAAATTTACATTCACAGTTAGTTACATTAATATCATTTAAAACTAAGGCAAATTGTTTCTTCTAACATTCCAAACAAGCACACTCATGTTCTATCAGTGTTTGTTTAAACTACATTTAAGCAGATTACAAATACTAATATGTAAGCAATTTGCATTTTAAGGTCAGTGCTTAATAATTATCTAACAGAGTAAGTTTTACTAGCCTGCATATATGATATTAATCTCATTATTAATAAACCTATTATCTAAAGGTTTCACTGCTGTACAGGATGTTCTAGAAATTTTGTTTGGACAAGTCAACTATATTGGAATTTTTTCCTCTTCATTGTTCTCTGGAAAGATGCTTAGGGAGCATTTGATCTTATTTTCTATGGCAGCGCTGTTTTACTCCCTGAGCAGAACACAACCATTGTACATTTGTACAAACTGATGCCAGATATAATTCCCATAATTTCAGGTAAAGCAAGATCAAAATGCATGGTGGAGAGAGAAATTTTGCTGTTATTTATGATCATATATGATGAATGCTCTAAAAGTAATGCCTCCTATGTTGTCATGTTGATCCATGACATCAAAGGTGGATGCTGGTGGTATGATGATAGAGGTTGAACCTTCTCACCAATATTCTGTTACACTTTGTTGTTGTTCAACAGAGGGCAGCAGAGGGGCAGTTTGACAGGACTGTGTCTGACAGAAGAGTGTATGAAGCAAAAATTTGTTACTGAATTTCTCCATGCAGAAAAAATAGCACCCATGCACATTCACTGACGTGCTGAATGATTATGGAGATCAAACAGTGGTTATGAGCAGTGAGGCAGTGGGTGGTGCAGTTCAGCAATGGCAACAGCAACATGCAAGACAAAACACGTTCTGGATGGACAAGCAGAATTTTGCAAGTGCTGACATTCAGGCTCTTGTTCACCACTGGAAATAATGCAAAGCTAATTGTGTTTGGAAGAGTGTTTTGTAGCTGAGAATTTGCTCTATCAAAAAGTGTTGTGCTCTTTGTAGCTGTTGTACTTCCGCAGAAATAAAAAGGAGGCATTACTTTTGGAGCAAAGAAGTGAGTAGACCTCAGAGAAACAGAAGATGAAATTAAGTATTTTCATATTAGAACTTAAGCACTATTTATTAACTTGTAAAGTTTCAAAGTCTCAGCATAGCCATCCTAAAATTTACATCCAAGTAACTGGTATTCCTCTATTTTTGTTTACTTTCGTAGGGATTTTTTCTTCTTCTTTCTAGCTCATATTCTGGTAGAGAAGGATCCTACCAGTCTCCAGTAAAATGAAAATAAACCCACCAGGCAAACAACCAATAGGTTTGCAAAAGCTTCACTTTTACCATGATCAGATCACTTACTGCATTTTGCCCATTTCTCTGACTTCCTACAGGCAAATGTTTTATTCACTTATACTTTTCAAGCTGTTTTTCATCATTTTGTCCATTATGATATAATATCACACAGCAAACTTATGACATAGCTACAGAATGACAAAACTAGTGGAACATTTTCCTAATTAGTTTTTCTTTACCAGCAAGCAAGGATATTTAGCACAATAATTTACCTAACAGATTTAAGTATAAAATCCAGCTAATGTAGCTCTGTAGTTCTACCGTGCTGATACAGCATTCAGGGACTGAACAGTAACAATAATCAAATAGAGGCTAAATTCCTGATGTTGCATCACATTTGCTCTATAAGAAGGATATAAATTGGATGTCAGAATGTTGAAATTTCTTGTAACATTCCTCCTACCAGTTAATATACCTCATCTGGAATTTCTTGTATGCCAGTTACTATGGAAGGCCAGTTATTATAAATTAACAAATGTAAGATAGCTCATTGCCGTGAATGAATGTCTATTCTTTTTATTAAAATAAAGAAATAAACAGAAGCAAGTCCCAGAAACTAGATGTCATCATTATAATGCATTTTTTCTTGCATGAGGATTGTCTCTTTAGACTCATTTCAGTGTATTATTATTATTTCTCATTTTAATCACCTTCCGTGTTTCCGCTTCTGTTTAATTGCAAGTTGTTTTCCAAAGAGCTTTCCTCTGAGGACTGTATTATTGGCTTTGGCAGTATTGGAAAAAAGGATTAAACTTTAATTCCCTCCCAATTACAGTAAAATGAAGAATATGAACCAATAGTGGCATATAAACTTCTCTAGAGATGTATAAGAAATTGAAAGGCTACAGTATTATTCATGTTACTTGATAAAAACAGAACAAAAATAACCAAACTCAGTGCTTTAATCCCACTTTCAATACACAACTAGGATAGAAAAAAAGGTTCACGTTTTACCATTTTAAATTAAAACACTTAAAATGTATTTAACATTCATATTAACAATGTCACAGAAATCTGTAGCTATATATCTACACAGTTATAAATTTACCCATCTCTATTCTATTGTTTCTTCATTATATCTTAAGTTTGTTACAGCTTATACCTGTGTTTGCAGATGTAATTTATATCCACCTTGCTGAATGCATATATATCTTATTTATAAATCATACATTTTACGTCTGTCCTTGTTAAAATTAAGAGATGCAGGGTTCGTTCTTTGATTAGATGGTGATTCCATTCCCCATCAGACTACGCAGAGTTTCTGTAATCTAGAATTGTTGAGAGCAAAAAATCAATACCTGTTGCAAGTGGAATTATTAATCAAAGAAATGCATGAAGGCAACACTCTTGCTCGATTCCTACTTTATGCTAAACTCTTCAAGGTTTATTCCAATGGAAACAAAGATTTTTTAAAAAACTTCTAGTGTGTGCAAACTGATATATTTTCGTATTATTCCATTTTGCAGAAACTACAGAAACTTACTCTTTCATCTGCTCAGGTTGTTCAACTTTCTGGCATCATGAGCAGGAGAAAATCTCACACTTCTTATTTACAGAGCTAATTGGAGAAATGGCAATTCCAGAAAGAAGCTAATTCGAATCTCATGGAGTTTGTTTTCAGAAATGTTTGTTTTTCTGACACCGAAGTCAAATATTTTTCATGAATGTATATATTTCCAGACAGAATATCTGATTTCTCAGTTTTTAAGATGGAAGAAGTTATAAATTACATTTATTTGTTATTTTTATGATTAGTGCTGTATCCTCTCAACACTCCTTCTTCAAAGGCAGTTATGTCCAACACATGGCCCACACATACCCATGGAATGGAAACCCACATGTGTTACATGTTCCATGTGCCTGTGCCTCTTAGCAAATAAAACACTGTGATTGCCAACAACAGTATTTCAACCCATCTACATGTATGTGCCTGTGAAGACATGCATTTTTGTTATTATTATGCACACATGTAAGTTCTCTTATGTAATTATTTAACTTGAGCTTTTATTACTTTACAAAATTACTTAATAAGTTACCTCATTTACAGCATAAGAAATATCCAGAATACTTGCATAGTACCGATAAATGTACTGATAAATGATAATTTTCAAAGTCTCAAAATGCTCACAAAAAGTGTAAAGTAATTTGCAATATGTCTATAATTAGCTTTACTATATGTGTTTGATTAGTATTTCACAAAAACAATGTCATATATGCCAGTAGTTTTAGGTTTTTGCTGCCCTCTTCTTTAGTTTTAATAAAAATATTAAAAAAGGAAGGAAGATTGCCACTTACATACATTAACTATATATTTTATGTGTGGTCCAAGACAATTCCTCTTCACTCAGTGTGGCCCAGGTAAGCCAAAACACTGGATACCCATATTATAAGGTTTAATGTGCTTGTTGTTGTTTTGTTTTGTTTAATTTGTTTAATTATTGACCTCGATAAAAGCAGAAGGTATCAGCTAACTGTAAAGAGCTTGTTTCATTTATTTATTTTTAAGGTGCCAATGCTTTTGTTACTGAATTGTTTTTTTCTTCTTTCAGTACATAGCCACAAAACACAGTCCTGTAATTCTCCATATTAATGCAGTACAGTGCTTCTCTAAAGAATCTCACTAGATGGATCACAGTGGCATCCCTATTACTAAATTGCCTATTATTAGAGTTTCCATGGAAGTAATTATAGCTGGGGCATCTTATGAGTCTTTCCCTCTTTGGAGTTGCATTGTCCAAATGAAATGCACTACTCAGGAAAATGTTCATTCTTATTTCAATTCACCCGTGCACTGGGTCTTAATTCTTTTACCCACTATTAGCTAGTAGCTTTTCCTTCCGGCCTTGTGATGGAAAGGAATGAGAAAACACACTGCAAAGGAAGACGGAGTGACCAAAACAAAGTATTGTTGATGTAGGTCAGTGCAGTTCTTTTTTTATATATAACGAAGTTATCACTATATACTATATTTTCCTTTCAACATTTTAGCTCACTGGGGAAACCAATAAAAGAATCTCATTACAGAAAATTACCTCCTCAGGCCTTAAGTCTGAATAGCACTGAGACAGTAACTAAAGAATAAAACTGCTACATGATGTTGTTTCTGACTTTTTTTATTGTTGGTGGCTGAAAAGGCCCTAAGTACTCTGGTTCTGGATTGACCACTACAATTCAAAGGAATTCCTTTCTAATGAGTAATAGTCTCAGACACTGCACTTGTTGACAGATGTTCATTTAAACAGTAAACACTTTTCCTATCTCTGTTTCAGACAGAGCGAATGTGCCTCAAATAGGAAGATTAAACTTTTTTTTTTTTCTGAGTAATAATATTTGATTTTTTTTTTCTCCAGAAAGATTAACAAAATGCAATATGTACTTTTTTGTTTTATTTTTTTTCCTAGTGAAGTTTAAGATTTAAAGAGACTCGAACATTTAGACATTGCTATTCTTGTTGTCAAAGTTTGTCTTCAACAGAAGAGAAAGATGGGTTGCTGATTTTTTTTTTCTTATGTTCTTTTTTTTTATTTTTTTCCTCAAGAATGATTAATGATTGAAAGGATAAAAAGGAAAGATAGTATTTTTTATTTATTTTTTTGTGACTAACACATTCTATGAGAAAATATGAATGTTCTCCTTCATTTCACCGTATCCTTAGGTTGATAAAAACAAACTGTTTTGCTGCATCAACACCAAAATGAGTTGTATTTAATAATAATTTGAAAAGCTACACATAATTTCCAAGATCTGCTTGTGTGGTGATATGAACAAGAATAGGTGGTTTTTTTTCCTGAAGTAAAACAATGTGAAGTGATGTTGATCCTTTGAGTCGAAGCTCAGGCAATCTATCATGTAAGCTACTTTACATCTCTAGAGGACAAAGTGCATTTATTACTTAAACATGAAGGCATAATGATAGTGCTTTGTTAGATCTAGACAGCAGTGATGCATTATTAACTTCTGTGTATTTTAACTTCTTTATGGAAAGCTCAATGTTAGCAGTTAATTTGTAATTCATAAGAAATAAATGTAAGTCATTGACTGAAAATGTCCCACTAACTGGTAATGCACAAAATGACCATCTGAAAGGTTACGACTTTCTTTGTCATGAGCCAAAGTTTATTATATTATATTATATTATATTTACCACTTGTTATTGAAACAATTTGATATTCATTTGGAAGGAAGTTAACAACGGTGGATTATAGAACAGAAATTGGAATAGTGGTAGAATGGAGTACTATTTTAACTTCGAGTTAATCACATCAACTTATTAAAATGTGTATGCTAATACCCATCAAAGAGTGAAAAAAACAAACAAACCAACAAAAAAAAAAGCCACCACTTTTTTTTCCTTATATTATTGACTGTGCCACACCAGGCTAGTGGGGTGAAATACCACTAAGCACAGTTCAGCTGTCCGTAAATTTATCTAATTATTACTATTATTATTATAATAGTTAAAAATATATATAAAATATATTATATTATTTTAACTATTATTATTATAATAGTTAAAATAAAAAATATCTAATTGTTACTGCAAGGTTAAGGACATTCTGTTTACCTGAGATTAAGTACCTGAAACCATTTCAAATGTATAGCCTTATGTTTTGACTGTTTGTTTCTTTTAAAATTAATTATCACTTATTTATTTTTAATCTGTTAGTGTGACTTTAGTTTCTATAATCAGCTTTTTTTGCAGACCCTTCCAAAACAGTGAAATATTTGGAAAAAGTGTTAGTTGTCTGGCACACTGGTTAGACATCATGCAGTAATGAATTGCATGCATCCCTCAGTGGGGAGAAAGGAACCAGAAGTCAGGAATTAAAGTTGCAGTAGAATAAGTTTTCTCTGCTGTAAATTCAAAACATCATCTTCGTATGTTTTTTGGAAAATTAATCCTCCTAGACTCTTAATCCTTTGTATTTGGAATGCATAGTAAACATCAATGGAAACACTGGCTATTGATACTTTCGAAAATATTAGGGACTTTTACATTTAATTTATGCTCCAGAATAAATCTTTTTTTGAATGTTACGCAGAAATTAATTTAGGCAAAAATATAAAGTCTTTCTTTTTTCATGATAGCGGAATGAAATCCAAGCAAAAATATCTGACTTCAGCAACCCTTCCTCGGAATGTTCAGCCATGGGTGTTGCTATACATTATTCTTGTATAGAAAACTGAAAAGATTTTTCTCTACCAATCTTTACTTTTTTTTTTTCCCCACCAAAAAGCAAACAGAATAATAAAGAACATACTTTTTAGAGTACACAGATGTTCTTCTTATTTCCCTCTGACATTTCTTGTCTAGTTCATCTTTTATCAGTACCCTGAGAAAGATTTAAGAATAAATGCTATCTCACATTGAAAAGATTATACAGAATACATTTAATACATAGAATACTGTAAAAATACATGGAATCTATAGAACACATAGAAGCAATAGGTTACCTTATGGGACATTTCCTGCCAATATCTTCAACCACTGAGCCAGCAATTTATTTTACTCTGTATCAACTTTTCTTTCAATGACTTTTTATACTAACGGCAATTCCTTTTCTAACTAAAAGAGAAACTTCTGGCTTTACCATCAAAGGATCAGAAGCAAGTACTGTGCTTTGCTGGAGGTATCTGAGCTGCTTTTTCTCATGCCCTTCCAGAATGAATCTTGTTAAAGTAAAAACTGGGATAGTACACATTTTTTTTCTGCATATATCTTGAAACACAGTTATAGAGAAAAGCTTTCAAACTGGATATGGAGCATTCCAGTGGTCATTTAAACAGAACCAGTAAAAATCAGGAATGTCTTCAGCATTTCCCTGGAGGCATTCAAGGGATGCTGGATGTGGCTCTGGGCAGCCTAGTCTAATGGTTGGCAACCCTGCACATAGCAGGGGGGTTGAAACTAGATGATCTTTGAGGTCCTTTTCAACCCAGGCCATTCTATGGTTCTGTGATTTCTTTAGAGCCAGAGCATTGCTGAAGTTCTTTCTTCTATTCTTCCTGGCCACTTATTTTCAACTTATTTTATTAATATTTGTTGAAATTATAACTTTTTCTGCATTTTTTTGTCTTTTTTTTTTTTTTTCTTTAAAGAGTTTATATTATTGTGATACTTCAAGGCAGCAGTGGGAGGTAGCTGGAAGCAACTATTAAAAAAATTTCCTTGAGATGTAAACAGTGCACACATCTTCTTTACTTGGTCCAGATCCTTCTTGTAAAGAAGAGTGTGAAGCATTCTCACTCCTCTTCCCACTTCTCAATGAAAGGTAGAAGTAATTGAATTACTTGGAAAAAATTGTTGGAATTAGATGTATAAATATATATTTTCAGTAATTTACATGGGAACTCCATCTGGTTGAGGTTTCAACTTTAGATTCATTAGTTTAAGCCTTCTGTATGCTGGGGTGAGTCCATAGCAATGCAGCTGAGCTGTGCCCCCACGTCCTGCACCAGGCAGCACTGGGAGGGAAGGGAAGCCCACTTTTTTTTGTGTTTGCTGGGCCTTCCAAGAAATTCATGCATGCTGCATACTTTTGCTGATCTGAAAATACCCATTATCAATACCAAAGAAGGTATCAAATACAACTTTAAAATGCATACATTGTAGGAACTACTACTTTCCACATTTTATACCACTATTTCAAATTTCAAACAGCATCCTAGGTATTTGAAAAACATTAAGAATACAAAACAATTGTAGGAAACTTCCCAAGACATCTGAATGCACATAACCTTGACATCTAGCAGTATGCTTCATTTTAGCCAAGAACAAAATATTAGTCTTCTGGGAGACCATGTAGAACTGACTGACCCTCACCTTTTGAGTTATGATAGTTCTGAGTAACGGGCTGCCAAAATTACATGACACTGAGGTTACTGATTTGATATTTCCCCTTTTTCTTTCTTTCTTTTTTTTTCTTTTCCTTTTTAATTATTTTTTCAATACTTGGTGTTATTTGGTGGTGACAATGGAGGTGACTGACAGTTCCGAGAGCCAGTGTCTGTTCCCATTTGCACTGTGTTTTATTTAACTGAAAATTTTTCCTCTGCATATTTTGTGTATCTATACCTAAAAAATACTTTAAGAATTCTTTCTTTGAATAGGTTGGTACATATTTGACAATTGTTCAGTTTAAGAATTAGAACATATAAAGCATTACTTATAAATCACTGTGTAATATTCTTCCTTAAGATGTAACTTCACGAATACATCATTCTAATGTAGCCTGTAAATATAGACAGTATAAAAGTATAAAAACTAAGAAACCATCCCTCTCACCCCCTCAAAAATATATATGCCACACACACACAAGAAAAAAACCAACAATCTCTGGACTCTAACCATACTTGGTTTCAAATATTTCCAATCCAGGTAATGATTCCAGAGAAATTGGTATGACCCATTACAGAGTTCCTCTCCTCTTTCCAAAGTTCTACCGTGTTCAACACATACAAGAAAAATTCTATCTAAGAAATCTGTTTACCAGCATTTTTATTCTCCTAAAGAAAGGTATATCTTTATGATATTTGCCATGCTTTAAATAACTGCATCTGAAGGAATAACAGATTGCATCACTTGGTATTATGTGGGGAAAAACCTTGGAAAATGTGTTGAATATAATGATGCAACCTCTGTTTGTAAATTTATTAGTACATGCTATTTTGTAAATAAATGAATGTCACCAAAAGTCTGATGAAACTGTCCATAAAGAAGCAATTCATTATTTCCACAAAGAAATACATAGATTGCTTCATGATATTTTTGGACAATGTAATCCTTAAAACTAGTCTTATTAAACAGTTTGTTGGTTTTTTTTACTCTACTCTCCCTCATCCACCAAGACCACATTTTCTCAGTCTAATCATGTCCCCAGTAAAATTACAAATTCACTCAACTCTAAACTGCAGGCTTGCATGTTTACCTTGAACACAGGAAGGATGTATAGGTCAGTCTTCCCCATTGTATGATATGCCCTTTGAGCAGCCTTATTTCCACTTGAGCAGCCCTGTTCAATTACATTGCTCAAAACAGACTCAATTTGTCATGCAAGATTTCACTTTTCCTGAAAGTACAGAGGACTTTCTCTCAATTTTGATAAATTTCTTTGCCCTTTCGCAAATAACCCCTGAGGCTTCTATGTGCACAGTTCCTTTTTGACTGCTGTTATCTCATGGGGTAGAGAAGCATGTTCGAGTATTGGGGACAGCGCTTTAACATTTTCACGCAAGTCAAGCTGAGTTCCAAGTGAACTGTGCTCTACTGGTACTGTAAATGATCAGCTAGAAGACATAGGTATTCCTTTAGCCTTCCAGACTTCCATTCTTGAAGGAGATTGAAAATCTCTAATTGGATTCTTATTTTTTAATATTCTTGTACATGCACATACACAAAATAATCTTCGATGAACAATACATGCTTTCCTTCTTTATTTCACACTCCCTTTCAAAAACAAGCGTGCTAAATCAAGAACTCTTTTATCCAGCCACACCAATGTATTTTTAACATTATACAGGGATGCATGATTGATACTTGAAACTTTTGTTTTTACTAATAATATGTTGCTCACATTTAGATGCTACAGCATTTGAAAGCACTTTAAAAAAGAGATACGCAGACGTTAAAGTGTTTTAATTGCTGTTCAGCTGTCATCTGTGGTTAAATTGTCAACTTGTTTCTTATCCTACTGGAGTCAATGCAATAGCTTTGTGTGCTAGAGGAAAAACTAAGTAAGCTGTTATTAACATAAAGGAGTTTCACCAAAAATGTAGCATACTGAATGGAAATTTAATACAGTTGAATTTGCTTTCATGCTTCTCATAGTTAGGTACATAGTCCACACATTTGCTTCACAGATATTTGCACTAGTTCATCTAGGCTACCCCTTTAGGAGATACTTCTAGGAAATTTCCAACTGGTTTAGTGGCATTTTTACAATGTTTTCTTGTTATCTGTTTCATAAACCAGAGCTTTAGTCTCTGTTGAACGAGAATGCGCTTCATGTCTGATGCAATTTTTTCTTATCCCATTTTCTTTCTTCTCTGATTTGCCCATAAACTCATAGGGCACAACACATTAAATACAAGAAATCAATGCAAATTCCACATATTTCAAAACCACTGACCTTAGATGTTATTTTTATTAGAATTATCGAAATGTGCACTTAAAAATGTGTACACTAACTATTGCTTTGGACTGAATCTCTTATCATGAAACCAGAATAATTCTCTACAGACAAATTATATATTTTCTTTATTTAAAAAAAAAAAAAAAACTGTAATAATAATTGCTTTTCTAATTTGTTAACTCCTTTCAAGAATTTAGATTTCTGATCCCCAGAAGGACAAGGATGAGACAGTCATCACCACTTACATCTGATTTCTGCCATGAGATCAGTACTTTTACAGACTGCATAGCAACCTCCTTTCTCTCCCATACGCCTTCCATTCAGAAGTCTGCTCCTTGTTGCTTGGCACACTGATGATGAAAGCAAATTCTGCAAACTTTCCTTCTTGGCAATTTGTCAAAAAGGACATTAAAATATAATTGGAGAGAAAGCACACAGATTTTTAAAATGTATTAAGTCATTTTTCTTCAGTGCTTGACTGGTCAGGTTGCAAGACAAGTTTCTTTCTGTTATTACCAAGACACAACTGCTGCTTTAAAAGAAGAAATATTACTGTCTCCTACATACTAAGCTCATGGGATTTCATGTTGTTTGCCTTTGATGTAACAGCAAAGTCAACAAATCATTTCCACATTAAAAAAAAAAAAAGACATTCAGAGTTCTGTTTGGCTAGATAAAAGGTGTTGGAAATAATAAAGGAAAAATGTTAATAAATGGTTGTTATTAAAGCATATACGTAAAACATGATATTACAAAATAATGTGGTCCTGTAGCAAAACATGTCATTCAATAAATCTGGCTAAGTGTCACCTGGAGATGGATTGTTGCAAGAAAAAGTCTGTAAGTCATTATGTAATATACTCTTTAACAAAAAATACCAAAACGAAGCAAAACCAATCAGCCAACCTAGGAAAAAAGATCATTAAAAAAAAAAAACAAGCCATCAAGAGAGCTGCAATGATTTATACACACTGAGAATTCAGCCTAGAAATGGAACTATATAACAGCTCCGACAGTCATGACAACATAAACATTGAGTTTGGGCCTTCTCTCACAAGGATTTATGAACACTTTCAGCTGACTTCTTTTCATTTCTTATTATCATTAATAATGTAAATGGTCTGCAGCTTTTTGTCATCAGGATACAGTAATCAGAAGAGTTTTCCAGAGTGTTTTAAATACTTTGCAAAGTAAAGGAGGATGTCACAAATCACAACAAATGTGTAGATTTAGATTATCCCCTTTCTGTGAAACAGAAGATATTAGTTTTTTTCTGGCTTCCCAGAAAAACAAATTTGGTGTGGACATGTGAAAGATTTCTGTCCTAGTTACTGAGCTGCAAATCAGGGTATTATATAACATGTCATTTTATTCTTTCCTCTTGAGATAAAACTTTGCATAAGTGTTGTTGCATTAAACACAGTGTATCCTTAGCTGAACTCATTTGTTTTGTCTGAAGAACTACAGCAGATCACAAGAAGAAAAGTGCCTTCATGTTTTATAGTGCATATTAAAAGAAAATTTAAAGTACATAAAATCATCACATAATGCTACAGTAACTCATGAATTTTCTTCCTTTCTTAGGAATTCTGCATTTCATCTAAATAGCATTTTGATAATCGCTATATCTGTTTTTATATTAACTTAGTAGTAATGGCAACTATTCTGTTGCCATGTCTAGAATTTTTGGTGATAAAATTAACATTAGTTAGTAACTGAAGTTATGAGATTATACAAAAAAATACCCATCTAGTGGATTCTTTGAAACTGAATCACAGAATGACAGGTTGGAAGGGACCTCTGGAGGCCATCTGCTCCAGCCCCGTGCTCAAGCAGGACTGAACAGAGCAGGTTGCTCAGGTGCATGTCCAAGTGGCTTTTGAATATCTCTGAGAAATGAGACACTACATCTCTGGGCTACCCATTCCACTGCTCAGTCACCTTCAGATTAATGAAGTACTTCCTGACATTCAGACAGAACTTCCTGTGTTCCAGTTTGTTGCTCCTTGCCTCTCATATTGTCACTGGGCTTGACTGAAAAGAGCTTGGCTCTATCAGATTTGAGGTGTCCCATTAGGTATCTATAGACATTGATAAGACCCCAGGAGACTTCTTTTCTCCAAGGCTGTACAGTTCCAACTATCTCAGCCTTTCTTCATAGCAGAGATTCTCTAGTTCCTCAGTTCTCTTTGTCGTTCATTGTACCCTCTACAATTTCTTCATCTCTCTCTTGTTCTGGAGGTCTAGAACTGGACACAGTCCTTCAGGAGTGATCTCACCACAAAACGATTACAAGATTCACATTAACCAAAATTTGGGCTTGCATTGCTAGATTTGTCAATTCTACAGAGCCCAGACTCATTCTGAAAATTTGTTCACTCCATAACAGAGGAGTGGAATATATTCTTCCCCTACATAAACTCAAAAAATTCTCATAATCACAAGAGTTGGAAATACAATGCCGTTATATTTTCAAAGGCTTTTTTTTTTTTTTTTTTTTGTAATAATACTTATTTAATTTCTTAAGCTTTGAAATTTATTTTGTTTGCCTTTTCATTTTTTCTTTGTTGCAGTGCATAAGCATTTAATCTGGCCTGTAACTATACCCTGGTAGAAAGTGAATTTATTATTAGAGAAGTTCAATCAAATATGAAAATAATATTTTCAATAACAAGTATAAGAAGGGCATAAAGTGAAACTCTTCCTACTGATGCACTGATATGATGAAAGGTAGAAGAGAGCAGTGTGAAAACTATTAAATATAACAATAATTTAAATAATTTGTATTATATAATTTACACTTATACATAAAAACATTTTATCTTTGAAGATATTGGAGCCCGAATGGCTATGGAATATCTACCCTAAAAGATTTTCAAAACTGGACTGGTCAGGTTAGACCGACTTTGAAGAAAATGTTGGGAGAAATGGCCTTCAAAGTTTTTTTCCAAAAAGTTATTAGACGATTTAAAGATTCATCACAAGATAAATTGCCAGAGAATATTTTACAGTGCACATGAAATATTACGAATTTATTTTACTACCTATTGTTTCAAATGCAAATGAACTTAAAGCAACCAAATGTATTATTAGATAGGAAACAAAGATAAATGCATTCTGACAAATAAAATTCTGCATTTTCCCATATGCATACACAGAATTACTTCCCCAAGGTCTTTAACAATTGGAAGAAATTATGTAAGTCTGAAGAGACTTCCTGGGTATTTCTGTAAACCCTGCTTAGTTTGTAGCTGATTTTCCCTGTTTTTTTTTTTGTTTGTCTGTTTGTTTGTTTTGTTTTTATCTTAGTGCTAAGAACAAGACTAAATTGGCACTCAAAATTATGAAATTTACTTCTTAAAAAAAGATAATACCTTTTATTAAGATATTTTAAACTGCATAACAACTATGAAGAGCTAGAAAGTTTTGTTGTCCTTTCTATTTAAAAGTATGCACTTTTGTGAAAATTATGATATTATGTCTTATTTTAGTACTCTATGAAGAATTAACTAGTAAAAGTAAAATTTTTTATATGAAGAACAAGTTCCTTACACATGAGTTCTTTACATGAGGAACTAGTTAGTCAACTAAACAGAATCTGTATTTTCAGTTGTGCATCAGGTTTTTGTATAGAGAGATTTGAAATAATTTAGCATCTTGGACTGAAGAGAGTTCCAGAGTTTGAAAGGCTCTAGCTGCAGATGCATTTATATTTTGAAAGCTGGAAAGAGTAACTTAAAAGGTTGGAAATTGGAACAACGACACTGCATTGTGCTTTGATTTGGCTTTGGGGAATTGAAAACCCAATCTTTCCTAAAATGCTTAGACAGGGATTGTTGAGTCTTTACTGGCAGCAGGGGAAGACCTTCTATTATCTCCTCTAAATTGGAGTGTTTATTTTGCCTACACAAGGCTAATAAATTCCAAAGGGAATAATTACAAATAACCTGAAATTCAGTAACAGCAGATGTTTACTTCCAACTCTTTTACAGTCATTATTGCCCAAGTTTAAAGCATATTCTCTACGCGAACATTTTTAATTAATAAATAAATTCTATATGTGCACACAGAATCTGTTTCCTAAATTCAGCAAAATGATATTTTAAATGAATAGAAAATATCAAATAAGACATTGTTTTGATTCACCTGTTGTAGAATGGTGGCTTACAGTGATTCAGTACTTCAGAAATATTTGATGGCTTTTCTGGATTGAGCAGATGGTTTAAGCTTCATGTGAACAGCTATTTTCCACTTATCCTGTCAGGCAACTAAAGCCTAAGTTAAAACACAAACGCTCAATTATTCATTATATTTTAGTCACGGAAACAGAACTTATTTCCCTATTTTTTTCCATCATCTGCAGGTGCTGTCATGACAATGACTTTTTTTGTTGGTACTGAGGATAGAGCAGGTCTTAGCTTTCCAAAGCTGTTGTTTTAAAGAAATACCGTATTACTGCAAACAATAAATCTATCTGTAAGAAAATTTTAAGTTTCTTTCTGTGGCATGAGTGCTCCCTAATTTTAAAAGTAAAACCATGTCAGAAAAGCTGGATTTTGTGCAAAATTTCTCTATACTTCACAAAAAGAGCTATTTTTCACCTCAACATCTTTCTTCCTTTCTTTCTTTCTTTCTTTCTTTGTCTTTCTTCCTTTCTTTCTTTCTTTCTTTCTCTCTTTCTTTCTTTCTTTCTCTCTTTCCTTCTCTCTTTCCTTCTCTCTTTCTTTCTCTCTTTCTTTCTCTCTTTCTCTCTTTCTCTCTTTCTTTCCTTTTGTGGGAAATCAATAAAAAACATAAGTATTGGCTTATATCTGCTTAAAAAGGAACCAGTATGCACTTTTGGACTATATTTTTTTCCAAGAAATATTAAAATGTCTCCTGAATTTGTATAGGAATTTGATAACCTGAACTGCAGCAGAACAAGCCCCTTCTGACCTTACATAGCCTAAAGACTAGAGACAGCTTACTTTTTTTAGTATTTCTAAGTGTTAAAGGTCACTCCACGTTCGATTTTTCTTGAGAAGTGAAAGAAAGATGAAATTAGATTGAAAAGGCCTAGATGTATTATTAAATGGAAGTAGGGCTGGAGATGTTGTCACTATTCGGCTACTCACCTTTTGGCTATCTAATATAATGGCTAGCAAGCCTGTCTGAAGTGTGAGACATAGGAGCAAAAATTACTTTCTGTATGTGTCTTCACAGGCAGGGTAGAAGAAAATCAATTTAGGCAGTTCATGACAGCTTCAAGAGTGCCCAAGAAAACAAGGAGATACGACTACATTACACTCCCATGATTTAAAAAAAAAAAAAGAAGTCACTATAGAACTGTATTTAGATATGAAACAGATATTCCAGTATATAACAACTGCTCTGCTCAGTTGTTTCTGTTAGTGTCTCAGTAGCACCTTTTTAATTCCATGTCTAGTTAATACAAAGAGTGGGGCTTCATCCAAAGTTTTCAAACAATTACCGCCTTCTCTCATCTATTTTCACATAATTTTGGATCTTTGACTTTAATTTATATGCAGTGAAAACAAATTAATTTCCAACAATCAGAGGCAGAGATTTCAGCAACAAATATGTCTGTCTGTCTGTTATAATAGAAGACAAATGTCTTCCATACTGAAGTTCTGCTGTCCTCTAAATGGTTTCTGTTGTGACAGATTACCACAGCCAGTGGCCTCTGCCTCCTAACAGATCTTTGCCCCTTGTCCTTCTTGTGCTGACTTCTTTATCCCAACTCAGCCATTAATTCTTTTAAGCTAACCTAATCTAGCTTCCAGTGTCTCAGTTTTTGTATAGGCCTTTTCTTCCATTGTGCCTGTGAATATATTCTTACATTCACAGCCTGTCTGGCTGGTTTTCATAATTTGAGCTCTTTCCAGGGATCCTTCACAAACGTCCAAGTGCAACATTTATTCCCCAATAATCCCAATTATATGCTTGTTTAAATTAATAGCTTTCAGTTTCATTCATTTCTAGTCCACTTTAGTCCACACTGCCATTCATAACTGTAGTCTGTTGCATGATATCTTGAACATGATGGCAAATCATGTTCAAATTTGAACATGAGGCCAATCTGCAGAAACTAGACTTTTAAAAGAAAATATTGGATAGTGCTTGTTGGCTTTTGTATGCAAAATCATTGTAAAATTCAAGTAATTTTGAACATACAAATCTTCAGATTTCATTTTTTACAGACCATAGGAAAGTGATAAAATCAAAATAAATGTTTGTGAACACTGAGCTTACGGCAGTGCTCACACTGATACAGCTGTATTTGCTGTGTTTCCGTGTTATTTTTAAAGAGGCAAATAAACATTAGCAGAAAATTTAAAAAGGAAAAAATACTACTGAGTTCAGAATTGCCAAATAACAACAAGCCATATTTTTGGTGCAGCTGAGTGTTGTTTTCCCCTCTTGTTGCTCTTTTGGTGGCTTCCTTTTTAAAATTTAATTAGTCAGACTGATTTTTTTACAATATTCAATGTGTTCATTAGACATTCATGATGAATTATTAAAAAAAAGTAACTATAACAGCACTTAGAATGTAGCAAAGACAAGTTTTAACCTTTTTGTTTAGTTATCTTTGAGTGTATATTTTTAAGATAATACAAATAAAAAATTAAAAGCTTTTCCTCACAGATGGTGACTTTTTATTTTTGTATAAATGCACAATAATATTTAACAGTGATTCTAAATATTTTTAATTTGCTTTTTTTTAATCTCTTTGTTTCAAGTAATAGAAAAGATATAGGAAAAATAGCAAGTAAAATCATAGTTATGAGACATCCATTGTACAAGGGTTAAATGACTAACCTCATTCTTTCAGATGAAATAATAAGAACAGCTAAAATAATGAACAGGGAACAGCTGTACACAGCTGTTTGACACAAAAAGTGTTAATTGAGATGAATGTTTTACCATTGAAAATGGAAAAAGAAAGATGTGGAGCTCCCTTTGCAGCAGGATTCTGATAGATTCATGGATAAGTTTAAAAGTTACTAAGCAATTTAGAAGAGAAATCTAATGAAAGCTTTTAAATATTTAAAGACAGCACTGACTTGGGAAGATCCTGACAAGAAATTATTGTGTGCTAGTAGACCATTCTGGGAAAGTTGCACTGCATATCTGCAATAAGGTTTCTTCTAGACTGTATCTTTCCTGTATCTGTACAGGAAAGTATATCCTCAAGTTTCAGACACAGTCAGCTTGCACTTTTTTAAATGGAATTGAAATATTCTGCTAGGTATGCAAATATTTAAAATAACTGAATTTAAATTCAGATGCACTCATAAACTTGCAATGCAGATATGAAATAGAATATTTGAAACTATCTTGATTTCTTATTAAAAACAATATTTATAAACTTTGTGGGTTTTGGCATAAAAGTGTAAGCTTCTGACAACACCTTATAAAATTCTATTCTTTTGGAATGCTTTCTTCTAGTTAGCTTTCACATGTGCTTAACACACAAAAGTGTGACAACAGAAGGCTGTGCAGCCAACCAGCAAGACCTGGACAAGCTGGAGAGTTCATTGGAGAGGAACCTGATTGAATTCAACAGAGGCAAATGTAGAGTCCACATCTGGGGAGAAATAACTGCATGCATCAATACAGGTTAGGGGCTGCCCTGCTGGAAAAGAACTCTGCAGAGAAGGAACATTTCATAGAATCATAGAATTATTTAGGTTGGAAGAGACCTGTAAGATCGTCACGTTCAACCAGTAGCCTAGCACTGCAAAGTCTACCACTAAACTCTGTCCCTAAGCACCAAATACTCATGTCTTTTAAATACCTACAGGGATGGTGACTCCACTACCTCCCTGGGCTGACCATTCCGATTTTTCACAATACCTTCACTGAATAATTTTTTCCTAATATGCAAACTAACTTCTCCTCATGGAATTTTAGTGCATTTCCTCACCATATTTCACCAAGCATATAAATATATGTATGTATATATTTATATATATATATATTTTATATATATATATAAATGACTATATATATCTAGCCTGCTTTACAGTCATTTATTATATAACCATTAAAAAAAAAAAAGCCATAGATTATTATGTGATTGTAAAAAAAGAAAGCCTACAACTACAGCTCATCCCACCTAATCTCAGGAAACAAAATGAACACATAAACTCTGAAATTCACAATTATGTTCCAGCAGGTTTGGTATTGCTGGAGCACTAGTAGCAAGAAATGCCATTGGCTAGGGCAGAGAGGGCATTTTTTAGGGCAAAGGAACACAGATGAAACTAAATATAAGTCAATGAAGATGCCTTGAAATCTAAAGATACTTCTGATTCTTGCTTCAAAATTTCACTGCCTTATCCTCTTGCAGACCTCAACCACATAAAGAATTTGCTTCACAGTATGCACAAAAGGTAGGAGCTTTGCATAAGGAAGAAGTTCCATTAGATGACATCATAGTTTAGGAAACGTTTTCAAAGGCAGAGTGAATAAGACAGTTAGGTCAATAACAGAGCCAAGCAGGTAAGACAGATATCTGGCCAAACTGTGATTGCCTCCAGCTAATAAAATGTCTTTATAAGATATACAACGGGTCCTTTGTGGAGATGCAAATATAATCTGTACATTAATTAAGCTACTCTGCTAATACTGCTCTTTTTTTTTTTTTCCCCCAAAATATGCTTTAGTAGACTTTTGAAATTAAACCAGCAGCTGTCTCTTCAATCAGCCTATACACAATATATATGGGAAACAGAATTAAAGAGTACCGAAGACAAGTAGGGTTTGAAAACAGTTCTCTGAAAAGATTTTTAAATATTCTACTTGTAAGCTGCTGTTGTACCTGTCCTGAGCTCTCTCTTCTACTTTTATATATTGTTCTCTTCATTCTCACAGTTTCAGTCTACCAAAGGAAATGAGAGAAATCAAGCTCCCTATCTATTGTGACTGTGAAAATATACAGGTAATGGTTAACCATGATTCTAAAATTAACTGTTGTCATTATTCTGGTTACTAAATGTCAGATAAGTTATTTATTTCAATAGGCACAAACAAAACAAAATGAATTGCAATGGTATATTCCAGGATCCTGCCAAAAATATCTAAACCAACACGCCTCCCTTCCAGCAAGTCAGCAACAAAAAGAAAGTGAAGCCATTGAAGTTAGGAGCTTGAAACACACAGCACTGACAGTTGTTCTCTATGACCTTGGACAACTGCATTAAACACTGTGTAAAGAGAAAAAGATGAGCCTTATGTAATTAGCAGTAAGATGAAGCTGTGTGCTATACTGAACAGATAGCAAACTGTTTGGCTTTTTTTTTCCCAAGTCTTTTGTTGACAAGCTAATACCTTGAAAGAACTGAGTAATAATAACATCAGCCTGCAAGACAGATAAGGAGTTGTGTTGGGTAACGAGTGTCAAAGGCTGCAGTGAAGAAAGAGAGACAGTGAGAAAGAGACTGTACTGATGAGAGATGGCCAGACCCAAGGAATCGTTGTGGTACAACTCTTTAATGGTGACAACTGAGACCACTTTGAAAAAGAAAGCATCGTATACTGCAGGTCTTGGTAGCTCTCCTGCAAAGAAAATGAACATTGCAAAATCTTTATTCTGATAAAATGGTATCGTATCATTTATTTACACTTCATTTGAAAAACAGTAATCACATTGAGATTTGTTTGTAAAAAAAAAAAAAGTTCAAACAATATCAGGGTGAAACGTCACAAACATTTTTTCACTGGTAACTATGAATTTACCACTTCTACTCCACCTTTTCATGTGGGGTAAATGTGCACTCACGTGGCCAATGCACTAGGATCAATGCATTTTCCCTACATCCCTCTATCCCCAACATTCATAAATACGTTTCTCTTTTTTCTCTATTTAACTACATGAAGAATGAGGGAGGATTTTTTTCATTACTAGTGCTGAATAATACAAATGATCTCTTTAAAAATCATAACTATAAATATGTGAACATCTTTAGTAACTGGAGACACTACAGATAAGATGCTGCACATGTTTAACCTTACTTATTTTTTTTTAACTTTTTTTTTTGAGACTTCTGAGTTCAGTGTGTGCAAATTTAAGGTACATTCTGGTCATTCTATTGTACTTGAATACTCAACCAAGTCCTAATCCTTAATCACACAAAAGTAAAACTGCATCTTTTTTCTCTATCTGTATGCTACCTGTTCATTGTCTAGGGAGCAGCTGGAGAAAAGAAATATCTGCCTTTATTGCATGTTTCATAATTCTGTTTAGTAAGAGGGAAAAAAGGAAACACAGAATCACAGGGGTTGGAAGGGACCTCAAGAAATCACCAAATTCAACCCCCCTGCTACAGCAGGTTCCCTACAAGAGATTGTACATGGCATTCAGATGGGTCTTGAATATCTCTGTAGAAGACACTCCACAACCTTTCTGGACATACTGTTCCAGGCTGGTGACCTTTACCATGAAGAAGATCTTCCGTATGTTAGTACATAACTTTCTATGTTCAAGTTTTAGGCCATTACTTCTTGTTCTATCAGTATGCTTCCGCAAGAAGAGCCTGACCTCACCCATTTGCCTCCCACCTCCCTTTTGATATTTATCAACATTAACCAGATCCCTCCTCAGTCTTTTTTTCCTCAGGCTGAACAGACCCAGGTTACTCAGCGTTTCCTCACACAGGAGATGCTCCAGACCCTTCACCATCTTTATGGCCCTCTGCTGGACTGCTCCTAGGAGATCCCTGTCTTTTCTGAACTCGGGAGCACAAAACTGGACACAGTAGTCTAAACAAGGCCTGACCAAGGCAGAGTAGATGGAGAGAATAACTTCCCTTGACTTGCTGGCCATGCTGTATTTAATGCACCACAAGGATACCAATGGTCTTCTTGGCCACAAGAACACACTGCTGGCTCATGGCCAACCTGTTGCCTGCCAGGACCTCCATGTCCTCCTCTGCAGTGCTGCTCTCCAGCCAGTCATCTCCTAACCTGTACTGGCGTATGTAGTTATTCCTCCCCAGGTGCAAGACTCTAACTTGCTCTTGTTAAACCTTATCAGGTTCCTCCCTGCCCAGCTCTCTAGTCTTCCCAGGTCTTGCTGAATGGCAGCACAGTCTTCTGGTGTGTCATCCATTCCTCCTGACTTTGTATCATCAACAAACTTGCTGAGAGTGGATTCTATCCCTTCATCCAGGTAACTGATGAAGATGCTGAACAGGACTGGATCCAGCATCAACCCCTGAGGAACACCTCTAGAAAGAAAAAAAAGGAAAAAAAAAAAAGCAAAAACCAGTTTGATCGGGAAAAAGTGAAGTTGGTCTTTGAACTACATGTTATTCATTATTTACATTCAGCTTCCAAGAAGAAATGACATATGTACTACGCTTATGTGGCAAAATTTTCATAGCAGAAGGACACCAGCTGATAATCAAAGCTGAGCCGCTGATTGTACATATTTAAAAAAGGAAAAATCTGTTGTGCAACAAGAGGCAAGAGAGAGTAGTAAGATCCAGGGAGATAAATAGTCTTGCAGCCACTGAGATCAGCACAGAAAAAGGACAGGAGTTGATCCATGCACAGAGCCAAAGTTCCCCGAAGGCCAGGAGATGCCCATAGGGGAGCAGGCTTTTCCCCTGCATACAAATAGATACCTTACTTTGACTTTTTTCCATTAAACTTGAACTCACTTTCATGATAATACACTGCAATGAGTTTATGTCGCAGGGTTTGGTTATCAGAGATGTTGTGAGGGTGACCTCTGTGAGCAGATCCCAGAGCAGAGATAACTCCACCACTGGGGTCCAATCCCTGCACAGCTCATGAGGAGGAGGCAGCAGAAGGTGGAACTGGGATGGGGAGCTTTCCTCAGGCAACATGGAAGAGCGGAACATCCACATGAGCATGCTTGTGTGAAGATCAAACAGTATCAACAGCTTTCCATAGAAGTTATAATTTTTTTTTTATTGTTTTGAGATGTCATCTGCTTGTGTAAGTTGGACGTACACTCAAGGTGAATGGCAATCATATCCCGATTAAAGTAATCATTTATTAATGGCCTCTTTACAATACCATTAGAGCAATGAGATGGTTTATTATAGACGCAAATGAGAAACAGCTTCAAATTTAAAAAGTAATAGATTCATTCTTCATTTTATAGGGCTTACCCTATCAACTTACCTCTGAAGTCAAATTGCAGTGTACTCTCTCTCTCAAAGAGAAAAGAGAAAATCATTACTGATTAGTTATGTCAACTTTTGTAGGAACTAAACAATTAGATCTTACACGCAGGGCAAAAAAAGTCAATGGTACCAGCCAACTTCCTGCAACAATTAAAGTCTGGAAGACAGGAGTCTTGGCAAGTAAGTTTCATCTGGAGCTGCCAAATCTAAACTATGTAATGGAACAGAAAAGTACAATTCTTTTTACTGTTATAGCATAAAAACTAACAGAAGCTACACATAACAGAGAGTATACAGATAAGATGAAGGAAATCAGTCAAACTCCTTTGGAAACTTGTAGTATACATTTTTAAATAAGAATTATACACTGCAGAACAAATCCAACAATATATGCTGGACTTTCCTCTGCTACTAGTTAGAGTATAGGAAGAGTGAAAAAAAAGGCCTGGATAATAATATCACTACACTGCATTTGCAGTCTTTTTTATATTAACCACTGTCACTTGCACTTGCATTCACAAGTTGCACCATGAAAAGTTTAGGTTGGATATAGAATAGAATTGAAATGGGTTGCCAAAGGAACTGGAGCAGTATCCATCCCTGGAGATACTTGAGAGATGTCTGGACGTAACACTAATGGACATGGCTTAGTGATGGAACATGGTAGATCAGTTGGCACTTGGGCGTGGTGATCCTGGAAGTCTTTTCCAACCCAGAGAATTCTATGATTCTAAGCCAAACGACTATCTTACCTATACTCGGATATTTGCTCATGCATATTTTCCTTGATATGGCAAAGGAGTTATTGATAATTATTTATCTTAGAAACATTCTTCGTTTCTTTCAGAACACCCAGGAAAACATTTGTCCTATTTATGTTTCATGAAGCTTTAAGAAAATGAATGCCAGTAATTGATAAATGACTGATAATTCATCATCATAACAAGATCTACACAGAACTTAAACATTACTGCATGTGAAATTCTTCTGAAATGAAAGTTTGGAATTCCCTTAGTTTAGAATGTCCCTTCTCACAGATCTAGGTTCATTATTTTGAGGACAACAGGTGAAAATAAGTTATGCAAGACTGTCTGGTGACTCACATTATAGGACCAGTGGAAACATGAACTTCCAAAATTGTTTAGAGCTTACACATATATATTCTTTTCTGTCAGTTTTAAATAGACTAGCTAAACCACAGCCATGATAGAGATACCTTACAGCATGCCTTTCCATGTAATTCAGTTAACAACAGAAGTAGTAAAGTCAGGATAAAAATATATGTGAGTCTGAGAAAATGTATTTGAAATTATATATAGCATTGACTCAAGAGTTGTTGGTTTTCCTCTTATTCTTTCTTTCGCTTTCTATTTACAACCAATTATGAAAAAAAAGTACTAATTTTCTAAATGCTAATTGAGTGAAGGTGTCTGGCTAATAAACAGTTGAACATTTAGTTGCCTAAGTTAACAATGATGAGGTGAGGAACTAGGACCGCCTAACTCATTTGCATCAGATACTCCAAAGATGATTGAGGGTGAATGATTGAGCCTTTGTCACTGTTTTAGCTGGCTGTATGGGAACTACTGAATCACGGCCTGAACCTCTGATTGATCACCTGAGGCAAGCACTGAGTCAGCCACGAGTGCACAGGTGAAGGCAATTCAACTGTGTGACTGGAAGGGGTGGAGCCTGGCTGCACCTCTCCTAGGTCCCATTTAAGTGCTGACTGCCACTGAGGAAGGATCTCTTCTGGAGATTGCTCCTTTTGGAGTTTTTTCTGTGAGCCCAGGATATGGGTAAGCTTTTCCATTTATTTCTGATCATCCCTTTCCAATGTGATAATCTTTTTAGCTATATGCTCTGTAAATACTAGCCAAACCACCATGTATATTTGTTGATTATACACTGGGATGGAAGTTTTTTTTTTCTTCAGAGTGCCTGGTATGATGCTGTCTTTTCAGTCTAGAAGAAAAACAATGCTGATAATGCACCAATGTTTACAGCTGCTGCTAAGCAGTGCTGCACAGAGCTAAGGCCATTTGCAGCAAAGGATCCAAGGAGCTAGGAGGGAACAGAGCAAGGATAGCTGACTTACGCTGGCCAAAGGGATGTTCCATTCCATATGACATCATATGGAAAGAGTTATGAAGGGGATAGTACATCTGCTGGGGGCAAGCTGGGCATCAGTCAGGGGGTAGTGAGCAATTGCTTGTGCATCATTTGTTATATACATTCATAAAAATATATACATGCATATAATATATAGTAAAGGCTATTATTCTTTTCTTTTTCTCTGTCTCAGTAAATAGTTTTATCTTAACCCCACGAGTTCTACTTGTTTCCTATTCTCTCCCCCATCCCACTGGGAAGGAGAAAAGTGAGGGAATGACTGTGTGGTGCTCAGACACCTGCCGGGTTAAACCACAACAGTCACTGGTATTAAACATTTAAATGTTACTAAACAGAAAAAAAATATTTTTCAGGAATGATATATTATTGGAAGTTATTGCATAAAGAGATGTAAGGCCTTCTATAAAATGCCTGAGGTAGAACTTGAAAAGAAAATTTGGGTCCTATGCATAAATTGTAATGAGATGTCTAGGGGACCCACTAAGGGTGGGAAAGAAAGCAAATCAAATGATTTCAAAAGGATCAGTTACAGGAAATGGAGAGAAAGTTACCAATAAAAAAAAGTTGGTAAAACATTCCTCAGTATGCTCATCTGGCCTGTCATTGACATATGTCTTGTTTTGTTAGTAAACTCCCATGACTAACTTTTTTTTTTTATGCAAGCCTATTCTGTTTTATGTCTTTGTGCATGTGTGAGTTATTAGATAGTTAACTTCCAGCCAGACCAACTGTTGAGTAGTAGGACAGTAGAGGAACAGGTGAGGGAGAGATCAAGGAATCTTATCACCACATGTCAGAGACACCTGCAAAAGGATTAGTCCCTGAAAATCAAACCATAAGAACAGGATTGGGCATTTTTATTTTGCTTTTACATGAATGTCTGGAAAGATATTGTCCTCCTGCTTTTGTTAACCTGCTTGTGAGTTCCTATTCTCTCTCAAAGAGGGCAAGATCACATAGCATCATTCTGCTCTCTGGATCTGATTAATTATAACAATACAGCTTGATCATTTTTACCTTGCAGCTATTCAACTGTGAAAACACCAATCTACAAAGAAAGGAAATTGAAACACTATATTTTACTTCTCAGAAGGCAAATATGGACACATGTAGTTTATGGCAAAGGCAGCTATGGTATTCACTGATGTGATCTTCATCATGTCCAAAAGTTCTGCACACTGATTTTTACAGCTTCTTTCTTGTCCAGATAAAATTGATGTGTTTGCTGGAAAAAAATAAGTAAATAAATAAACAAGGCTTAGTATGCTCAGACATACCTTTTGATAAATCTTTTCCAAAAACACTTTCAGAGAATGTTGATACCAAAACACAAATTCAGAAATAAAGCAGGGAGGGAATGAACAAATGAAAGAGTAACCTTGACTAGAAGTGAACTTTTGTTTCATGACACTCCAAAAAGTGGAAAGAAATCTAGAAATGTTTAGTGATGTCACCAAATGAACCTAGAACTAGAAGCACTCATTGGTTGAGGAAAGAGATGTTTCTGATGAAAATGTAAGAACAGATACAACTCACAAATCCCTTAACTAGCAGTTCTCTTCAGTCATATTTTCTTACTTTCCAGGTGTCCACACATCCTTTCATGAAGCAGTGAAAATATAGTTTTTTTTTTTTTTTGTCATATGAGGTTGAACAGACAGAGAATACCATATAGGCAATATGTGCAATATTGGTAGTGACATGGCTGTTGGAAGATAACAGTAATATAAGTTGAAAAAAATAGTTTAAGTACATTTGTTTAGTAGGCATACAAAGCAGGAATTATGGAAAAAGCCACAGAATATACCATCTGGTATCCCTAAAACAATGCCTATAAGTCTTGTGCATAGAAAGACTGCCTTCCCCATGAGACTTCTATTCTTGAGCCCCACAGACAAAGCTACTTTGGATCACACGCTCATTCCTTATGTGATCAAGCATGTCATCCAGGATGATCTGTTCCATGATCTTCCCAGGCACAAAGGTGAGACTCACTGGCCTGTAGTTCCCGGGGTCCTCCTTGCTCCCTTTCTTGTAAATGGCAGTGATGTGACCCTTCCTCCAGTCGTCCGGGACCACACCTGACAGCCATGACTTTTCAAATATGATGGAGAGCGGCTCGGCAACCACCTCAGCCAGCTCCTTCAGAACCCTGGATGCACGCCATCCGGCCCCATAGACTTGTACACATTCAGTCTCATGAGGCGGTCTTGGACCTGCTCTGCCCTCACAGTGGCAGGGGATTTATTGCCCCAGTGTCTACCTAAAGGTTTAGGGATGCAGGGTTCAGGGATGTGAGAAGTACTGGAATCCTGGCTGCCAGTGAAGACAGAGGAAAAGAACTCATTCAGTACTTCAGCCTTCTCTTTGTCCAAGACCACCTGCACACCTGCTCCATCAGCTACCCACCCCAGTTCCCTGAAGTCTTTCTTGATAGTCCTGATGCTTTTCTCAGCAACTTTGTTACTGCCAGCCTGGACTATCAATAAGGGGTAATAATCAGAAGGGCGAATCAGTCCAGGAAGTTTCCTAGAAATGTCTCTGACCTGTGCCCCAGGGAGGCAGCACAGCTCCCTGTGGGTAGGGTCAGGCCGACATATAGGGCCTTCTGTTCCTCTCAGCAAGAAGTCTCCCACAACAACCACCCTTCTGTCCTTCTGGGTGGAGGCAGTTTTGAGGCGCGGGGTCAACTGCTTTACCCGATGCAACCTCATGGGTGGACCTTCTTCCACATCCCCACTCACTTCTCCCTCGAGTTCCAGGGCCTCAAATCTATTGTGCAGAGGCACCTCTGGGAGCTGAGGATGGTCGGGATGGGGGATGCCCACTTCATCGAGCTGGTACCTGTTTCCACTCCTCCCCCTTTCTCCAATTGTTGCTAGGGGGAAGAGAGGACAGGGGGCTCACTGCAGCACCGTCAGCCTGCCGGTTCCCCTCTCCCACCTGTTTGCAAGGCAGCAGGGGGTGACATGCTCCACGTGGTGCCTCAGCTGTGTGCCAAGAACTCAGGATGATAGGGGCTGGCACCACCAATCAGTCTCCTTCTTGCACTCCTTTATGGTCCTCAGCCCCTCTACCTCCTCCTTCAAGTCGACCTCAAGGCTGAGTAAGGCATGTAGTTGGTCACATCTTATACAACTACCACTGCCATCGCCCGGCACTGCAAAGGCCAGGCTCTGGCACTCGTGACAGCCAGTGACCTGCGTACTAGCATCTCGTGTTGGGGCCTCAGTCTGAGTCTCCACACTTGTCTCAGCATCATCCTTTCAAGCACGCACAGGACCTCAGTCTGGTCTCCATGCTCTTTTTGGCTGCAGTCTTTTTTCTGCATGAGCATGGGACTTCCGTCCGGATCTCCACAATTTTTGTGGCGTCAGCCTTCCTCCGGGGTGCAGCCATGGCCAACCAGCTGGCACACTGACACTACTTGGTAGGCTTCACACTGAGCTGTGCCTGATCAGCCCTGCCCTGCTGCCCGGCCTCTCTGCTGTCTTGGAGGTCCCTGCATGAGGGAACCAGCCGACACCCCGCCGTACCTTGCGGTCATTTGCTTCTGGCTGGAGCAGCTGCGAAGCAGCGAACCTCGGCGATCAGTATTGTCACGGTTGCTGCTGCTAAAACACACCATCCACCACCTCACTGTGCTCACATCTGCTGTTTGGTCTCCATAAACATTCCTCGATGAATGGTGGGAAGGTTCAACTGCCACACCACCAACGCTCTCCTCTGACATCGTTGGCCAATGTGATAAAGTAGGAGGCATTACTTTTGGAGCAGCCCACATGCTACCAATACCAGTGACATTTTAATCTCCACTTCTCAATTTTCATGAATAGCACGAGTATTCTCTGCCCGGGAAGCTTTCACTGGATGTCGTGTTTTCTCTTTTACCTTGTGATGGAATGGTTTTATTAAGCAGTGTCCCTGGGACAGAGTTTCTAATACCACTTAAAGAGGCACAGCTTTTAAAAGCAGTCAAGTGTGAAAGGGTAAAGGGCAAGGGGCCAAAAAAAGAGGTGAAAAGTATCATTCTAATGAAAATTTGAGGGAGTTTTAGTTCATAAGAACAGTAAAACTCTGTGCCAAACTGAATTATGGTTTTTTATCCCACTCTGGACAGATGCCAGCGATAAAGGAGACAGTGACCTGAATTTGGTTTTATTTGTACAATAAATTTTCTTCCCCAGAAGATTTTATCAAACAAAACAGCACTCAATCAAAAACAATTTTGTAGTTCAGGAAGAAGTGAATAAGAAGAAAAATATACGTCTTATTGTAATATAACCTGTCATTATCCCAATTAATTATGTTTGACAACAATCTGGATTCCTATCTTTAATCAATGATTATTACAGAGTAATACTATAAACACTAAAGAAAGAAAGTCATGGAGTCTTGCACTGACTCAGTCCTTAACATCAACTCTGGGTTAAGGTGAGCTACAAATTTTAAGCACCATTTAAAATACTTTTCCCTTTTGTATCGCTTAACAGAAAATGTATTGACATGTTGTAGAGACTCTTTATATAAATTACTTTTATGAACAAAATCACTGGAATTCCTAAGAACTATCTCAATTTTCTTACGGAAGAGAAAAAATAAGCCTTCAAACTTGTAAAAATGTTACTTCTAGAAACCTCTCCTCTTAGAATAAGAAAGGTCTTGTACACAGATACACAACACTGAAATCTTTTTGAAAACCTGGAAATCCACTGATTTATTACTGTCTCATGTGATTTGTAGTGACACCCAAAATTATTACATTTTTCTCTAAACTGAAGTTGATTTCCCTATTCAAAGATTTCCTCTAACATATACTGTTATGTGGGCTTTTTATAAGCTTTTGGATAATTAAAGTCATTAATCATACTTTTTTAATAATAGGGAAATAAAAGACAAAAATAGAATTATCATGTTGCATTACTTTTTAAAACTTAAGGTACGTTTCCTTCCTTCTTTCAGACTTCTATGCAGGTAGAGAAAATTATCTGACAGCCAGCGTTTGAGAAGCACTTTTGTTTTCAGGAAGAATTTGCATTCGACACATATCTGATGTATTTGACAGATGTTCCTATGCAAGGCATAGAATTTCAGATTCTTTTCAAAGAAAAACATATACGTAGACACATATATGACAGGACTGAAGATCTGAAAGGAACAAGCAAAAGTAGAATATTTTAATTATTCCCTGTTAGGAATCAACTTTCTTGTAACAGTTCTACTCACAGGAAAAAATAAATAAATAAATAAATAATCCAAGTCTTCCTACTTCACTCATGAAAAAAATAATTTAAAAAGCAATGTAAAAGCTCTCCCAAATTGCAGAAGGACTAGCTTTATTATTGGAGCAAAATATATTACTGGGGACAGACTTACTTTTCTATTACATGTACATTATCAAATACATTCAGAAAATACTGTGTGTGATATGCATTGTATAATATTGCGTAGTATTCACAGTATTTATTTCGAAATAAAACTCTCTAATGCACCCTCAACCTGTATGCACACTTGAATAAAATTATAGGGCGTGATGTAGGTATAGCAAGTTCAAAAGCTAAAATAAATTCATGACTTGAACTTTCAAGTAAAACTGGTCAGGCAACCAGTTGAAATATCTCAGCCTTAGAAACACCCATTTGAGAATCAGAAAATCTCAGAATGTTAATCTTGCATTATGACAGACTTACTGCAGAAAAATAGGATGATAGGGTGTCAGGCATGCTATTTGCTGCAAAACTTCATGGGCAGCTTTACATAATTGCAAGCATAATGTCTTCCAGCATAATCTTGTATAAAAGATGCTCTGCTTTCCATGGGTCAGCCCAATAATTACCAGCAGAAAAGAATTATACGGATTCTTAAAAACATAGTTGCTATGTTCAGACACCTAGACCAGTACAAATCCACAGTGTTCCCTCCAGTGCTGGAGGAAGGAGAAGAGCCGCAGTAACTGAGGAAATAAGAAAAGTTTCTGTAAGTGCATCAGTGATAAAAGGAAGACTAGAGAAACTGTGGGCCCTATCCTGAAGGAAACAGGAGATCTGCTTACCCAGGATATGGAGAAAGCTGAGGTACTCAATGACTGTTTTGCCTCAGTCTTCCCTGACAAGTGTTCTGGTTGTATCACCCCAAGACACAGTTCAGCACCATCTAAGGAACCTGAAGGTGCACAAGTCCGTGAGATCTGATGAGATGAATCTGAGATCCCGAGGCAGCTGGTGAATTAAGCTGTTAAGTCACTATGCATCATATTTGAGAAACTGTGGCAGTCCAATGAAGTTCCCACTGACTGCAAAAGACAAAACATAACCTCCACTTTTAAAAATGCAAAAACAAACAAACAAACAAAAAGTCCTGGGAAACAACACAACAGTCAGTTGTGTTATTATCCTGGAAACTATGCTAAGAAAAACGAAGAGGTGACTGGGGACAGCCAACATGGCTTCACCAAGGGCAAATGGTACCTGGCAAATCTGGGGAGCTTCTACAACAGCGTTGTGGTGTTGGTGATAAATGAAGAGAAGAGATGTCATCCATCATTCTCAGTACTGATTTTTACATGCTGTTTTAAGATTGTGATTGAAGTTAACCCTCTTACATCTTTTTCGTGAGGGAAAAAAGACTTTGTAATATTTAGAAAGATAAAAGTGTTTAAAAACTTTGTTTGCTTACTCGTTCAGGCATTCAGAAAAGAGCCCTTCCTGTTCTTTCAATCAAATTCTAGTTCTTCAAACATAGATGTCTTTCACCTTTGCCATTGGTACATGCTAAAGACTATTCAAATGTTTTTCAGATTGCCTTTATTTGTCCTTTTCTTTCAACATCTGGTAGCACATTCTCCAGATTTGTGATGGAAGTCATGCCATACCTTAATTATTCAGGTGTCCAGCATTGTTTACCCTTAGATTTCACATTTTAAGGAAAAATGTATTTTCAGACATATGTTTTGAAGTCCCTCAAGCAATATTCTGGACATCAGAAAATAATATCAAAATTCCCTTTTTTGTGCGAGTTATAAAATGTCATTGGCAGTGCTGATAGCAACTGAAATGAGCTGAAAAACAAGACTACGTGTTGACATATGTGGCAGCTGCAAAAAATGTAGGCCTGAAAATGAGAATGAGAATAGAGGAAGCACTCACTTGATAAAAGTGAGCTCATTACTGAAAACATTTCCAATACTTTATAATATATAAACACAGTGGCCACAACAACAAAACAAAGTACCTAACTGAAACTTTATTTAGACCAATAGACTTCTTATTTTTATGCTATAAGAAGTAGTCATTCTTACTGCAATTACACATAAGGTCCAAATAACCATATGAGATTCCATTATTTGCTTACGCTATACTGAAACAAGTCGACAAATACTATCTGAATTTTATCTTGTAGTTCCTCTACAAACACAATGTGTGTAAAATGTTACACGGTGACAGATAATGGCAGATAATAATATGTCCAGAACAGTATTATACATAACATTCTGGACAACTGCTGCAACGATAGGTGATACGAACTACAAAGAAGTGTCATGCAATTGACACGCTTTTTTTCCATAATAAAATTGTAAGTTGATGTCCCGAGTTTGTGATTCTTTCCAAACTGCAAAAACAATCAAGAAACATTCAAAATGTTGAATTTTCATATGGAATTCCACATCTAACTTATTATTTTAAGTCCAATAAGAATAGTAAATAGTAAAAATAGTAAAATAGTAAAGAATAGTTCACAGGTCTATTAAACACTGTAATAGATGATAGATTTTCATAGGAAAATTAGTGCTGATAAATGATGAAAATTGTCTTGAAAGACAAACATCACAATGAATGTGCTATGCTAATAAATCATTGCTTGTAAGAGGCTATTCTACCTTGACTTTAATGACATTAAATGAACTGTAGAATGTATATGAATTAAATTACAGCATAATAGTGTTTTTAATATTTAGAGCTGCGTGACTCACTTTATGAAAGAGAAGGCAAGAATGTGGATTTAGGCAGAAAAGGGAAAGTCCAAAAGATGAGTCACATCCTCAAAGTAAATCTATCATATTTAACTAGATAGATAGCAGACCTTCAATTAATAGATTTTACCTCTGTTTTAGTAAGAGGTATGTAAAGCTGATGATAATATGCACATTTCACTGAGTGAATCTATTTACAACAAAGATTTTAATTTTTTGTTTTCTTGGAAGTACTTTTGCTACTGCAAATATATTGAAGAAAATCACCTCTTCATGAAATTTATTAGGTTGAAATTCTTAAACGGATTGTTAAATCCAATTAGAGAGAAAATATTAAACTGCCAGAGGACTTTGCACAAATTAGTTCAATTAAAGAACAAGAACTTTGTGTTCACATCAACCATAAGTAGCTATTGCTCATTGTTTTTTATATTCTGGAAATATCATATAAACTCTTTTCTTCAATATAAGCAATAACATTTTAAGGATTCATCATTATTTAAAGCCTACCCTGAGTAATACATTCATATGTAACCTTTGGTATTCATTTTCTTATTATTGGAGAAAGTAAGAATTACTAAACCTGTAGTTGGTAAAACTGGCTTAATTCAGCTTGAATGAATTTGCAGAGCATCTTAGTCCATAATGTCAACAAGATGCAGTGGTGGCTGCCACCATTTTCACATCCAGCTAGAACCAAAGCTGAGCATGAATACCAAGGAAACAGATACATACCTACACAGTGCATGTAACGTTGGCCATGTGGATCAGTGCAGCCAGGACAAGCATCTTCACCAGCACCCAAATAAGCATACATTTGCTCAGAGGATATTCAGTCAAATCATGCTCACTCATATTCTCAAGATTTTGAATCCTCAACCTGACTCAGCAGTATCCTTGTTCAGACATTTGGACACTGGAACATTCTCCACCTACAACATTAGATCTTTCTAGACTTTATTTTCCTCCTACTCATTGTCCTCACCAGCTTGAAATTTGCTAAGGTAATTCAATAATAAAATATTCCTATTATAAATAATAACAATTTTTTTTTGAAAGGGGATCTAATCAACTGTATTAGAATCTGACCAGCTGGGGCAGATCGATGATGTTCATGGCTTAAGACAGCAGTGAATATAAGGGATATTATTTAGGGAGAGAATATGAATCTTGTAACTACTGTTGTATCTATGTAATTTCACAGAAACAACAGACATTTTGTGAGGGTACCTTCCTGCCTCTTCTGTTTGTGCTTACGGTTTATGGATTATAAGAACGACTTATTCTGGATACTATCTCCAAGAAAGTGGAAAAAAAGAAGGTTATCAGGAGTAATCAGCTTGATTTCACTGACAGAAAATTGTGCCACCTTAAAATTTGTTGCAGGAAATTCTAGAAATTCACTAATTGTGGAATATGAAATAATTTTATCTGTTTAAAACTCACCTCCTACTAATCTTAATTACAACCTTCTTGTTCTAGTGTTGTAGAGTTTGTTGTATAATACTTCCATATTCAGTTTAGGGACCATTTTCATAATTTTGTAAATCCTAGTTTCATTTTCTCCCAGCCATCTCTTTTCCCTGCTGAAGAGTTACAGGTCCACAGTGGACCTGAAGAGCCATTTGTAGGAGTGATTCAAACACTAACTGTTTCTACATAACACTTAAGTAAGTCAGACAAAACTAGACAACTACTTTCCAAATGTCAGAAAGTTTGATTAATCATGACAGAGTTTCAAGTACTCTGTTCATACCATCTCCTTTAAGGACTTAAATTAGATGTCAATTAAAAAAGTCTAGTAAGAGTTTGTCTGTGCCCTCAGCAGCTGTGCTTTAAGTGTATGCAGGAAAGACTTAAAGCAGATGTCTTGATAACAGCGGCTGGGGGAAGCCTACTAGAATAATGCAACTCGGGCCCACAGTATCAGAGCCTGTGAATACCTTCTATTTTCATTAGCCATCTGAAACTCATTTTGTTTATCCACTTAATTAAAATTGTAAATTTGAGCTGATAGTTCTTAAGTCATCTGAATGATTAATAAAATATTTATGACTGCACATTTACAAATAACATCAAGCTTAAGCTTTAAGCTTTAAATGGCAGTGTTCCATATTACAAAGTACAGACCAAACTGAAACTGATTTCTTGTTACTAACATCAATTTTATGTCAGCAGAGGCAATATTGGGTTTTAGTTAGGATTAGTATTTAGGTTTTTGAAAGGTCTAGAGATTTCTACAATCTTAGATTCTTCTTCTATTAATATCTGTACGTGCTGACTTTGTGTACATTTCAAGATTTATCCTACTTGAGAGTAACTGTGAATAACTGATAAGATACTAGTAGAGTAGATTGTCTGGAATAAGAATTTAGAGGAAATATATGGCATATGAACCTTTTCCTAAAACTTTCTTTAGGAATCAAGAATATACATGGGCTGCTCTGAAAGTAATGATTCTTATTTTATGATGTTGTTCTCTTCCAATAACTGAAAGGTGATTGCAGCAAGAGCAGGGTTGGCCTCTTCTCAGTGGTGACAGGTAACAGGATGAGGAGAAATGGCCTCAAGTTGCTTCAGGTTAAGTTAGGTTGGATATCAGAAAACACTTCTTTACAGAAAGAGTTGTTAAGCACTGGAACAGGCTCCCCAGGGCGGTGGTTGAGTCACCATCCTTGGATGTGTTTAAAATCCATTTGGATGTGGTGCTTGTGGACATGATTTAGCGATGGGTTGTTAGAGTGAGGGTGGTGTGGCTAGGTTGTGGTTGGACTTGATGATCTTTAAGTTTTTTTCCATCCTGAGCAATTTTATGATTCTATGATTCTGTGCTGGCCCACAACATCAAAGGTAAACGTTGGTGGGATGGCAGTAGAGGCTGAACCCTTCCAACAAAAAGTTGTTGCTGTGCAACAGATGGCAGCAGAGGGGCAGCCTGACAGAATGACATCTGACATGAAAGTGAATATGAAGAAAGGATTCATCACTGAATTCCTCCATGTGGAAAAGATGGCACTCACTGATTTTCACCATACCTGCTGAATGTTTATGGAGACCGAACAGTGGATGTGAGCATAGTGAGAAGTGGGTGGTGCGTTTCAGCAGTGGTGACAGCAATGAGAAAGACAAGCCACATTCCAAATGGCCAGTCACAGCCGTCACAGCACAAAATGAAGTGCATCTCGATCAGATCTTCAGCACAAATTGGGTAATGGTGGTGACTGTGTTGAAAAATAGTGTATTGAAGCTGAAAATTTGCTCTATCAAACAGTGTCGTAGTGCTCTTTGTAGTTTCCATGGAAATAAAAAGGAGACATTGCTTCTGGAGTGAGGTACATAGTCCATTCTTTGGCATTCACTGACACCGAAGTATGTTATGATTATTTGCACAGGTACTAATCAGTGCAAAGGCTTGAGAAACTGATGCTCCTTATGCGAAGAAACCATCACTAAAAGCAGCACAGGCTTCAAGTCAATATTCACCTGTAAGTAAACCTCTATATTCTGGTTTCAGGCATTTACTTCCAAATAAATTGAACTTAGTGCACCCCCTAGCAACGTGATATTGGTTTACTGTAGCAACAAACCCAGTCTATATCATACTCAGTGGCTTCATTTTGGTTTATTATTTATTGTCAGCATAATGGTAATCATGAAGGTTTTATAGCACGAATGTTAATTGGCTGATTAATCACATGCAATCATCTGCAGCCAATCCAATCATGTCATTGCACATTGAGTTTCCTGCTTTATAAAAAAAAAAAATCCTTCACAAGGATTTTATGAATTATTTTTTTAAGTTAAATGCAAGAGCATTGCTGTTGGCTGTGTACCTTAATAAAATCCAGATGAAGTCAAACAGCTTAAGGGGAAAAAATTCTTTTGCCACTAAAAAGTCAGAAGAGGGTGGCAAATTCATGCAAAGCAAACATCGTATGTATGATTAAACATTATATCAAATGTGTGTGTGTTTCATTTCATCACAGCATAGCCAAAGGAAAACTAGCAAATGCAACAGGAGAGTAAGATCACTCATGTATGTACAAATTTAACGGAGCCAGTTTTCCTTCAACCCACCTGCCCACCTGGGCCTGTGGCTAAGGACTCCAAAGAACCCACTAGGGCCCTCAGCCTATGGCTCCATCCTCTGCCCTGCCCTGTCCTGCTGAGCGAGGCCCAGTCTGCAGGCCAACATCCCATCTGTTCCCCTGCTGGTGTCTGGTGCCAACAGCTGGGGCTGTGCAGCTCCCCTGCTGGGTGGGCTCTCTCTGGGCAGTCCCAGAAGGGGGTACCTAACTCCAGGCCTTTGGGGTACATCCAGACCACAGCGTACCCTGACATCAATATTGCAGAGCTCATTTCTCCCGAACGAATTATGTGTGGAATGAAGTTGGAAGTTGGAATGCTTAGATATTTCTCTTGGGAAATAAAGTGATACTGTTTAAGAGAAAGTATTCTATCAGAATGTGATTTATGAATTTGAATTCCTTTTCTGAGAGTGAGGAGAAAAAAATAAAAAAAAAGAAAGAAAGAAAAACAGAGTTTCAGAGCTTTCTGTAATAACGAGTACACTAAGTATTGGAAGTACCTCATGAGAAACTGTTCAGTGAGTACGTGTCCCATTAAGCAATTCTAAGGATTAGCCTAGCTTTGTGTTTCAGCGAGTGTTGTGCAATGTTACCCTAAGAGATACAGCTAATGTGTCATGGGCTTATTAATCTCATCCTTCGTTTGGAGGAACCCGGTCTTTGACTGAATCCTCTACTCTCAGAAAGCCTGTTGGGAAACTTTGGTTCTTTACTTGATGGTAAATGTTTGTGCCACTCTGTGCTTGTGTTTGAGAAGGGTGACAGATGTACTCTGAAGGTGGTACTGACTGTGGTGGTGATTCCTGGTGGTGCTTGTTATCCATTTGCTGCCTTTATTTCAAAAATTCGTTCTAAAGTCCAGGCTCTGAGCACCTTAAGGTAGGACAGACACCTGGATTTATTTCCTCTTCCACTGGCAGCTGCAGAAGGCACAGGGATGTGCTTTATGTGCTCGCAACATTCCGCATTGCTGAAGAGCTGCCCTGTAGAGTTCTGCACTGGATTTGAGGAAAGAGGCTTCATTACTGGGAAATTCCTGCCAGCATCAGAGTTACGGCTCAGGGATCTTATCAATGCTTATAAATATCTTATGGATGGGAATCAAATGGATGCGGCTATGCTCTACTCAACAGTGCCCAGCAGCTGAACAAGGGGCAACGGGCACAAACTGGAACACAGGAAGTTCCATACAAACACAGAGAAGAACTTCTTTACTGCAGGTCTGACAGAGCACTGGAACAGGCTGCCCAGAGAGGTTGTGGAATCTTGTTCTCTCGAGATATTCAAGACTCACCTGGATTCTTTTCTATGCAACCTACCGTAGGGAACATGTTTTAGCTGAGGAGTTGGATTAGATGATCAGCAGAGGTCCTTTTCAGTCCCTGTGGATTTGTGATTCCGTGAAATAGTCATTTGTTATATCGATTCTTGGAATAGTCTTTTTCTTCCCAGATTGACTTCCCAATGATCTTAATAGATCTTTATTACATTCCTGAAGTCTTATTTAAAGTATTTATCTCCACTCATACCTCTTTTTTAGGAAGATATTGTGGAACATGGGTGGTATCTGTATTGATGATGAAATTACAATCATGAGGCAGATGTAAATGATAAAGCATTACAAAAATATTTGAAACAGAAACGCTGAAAAGAAACACGGTAGAAGGACAATAAACACACAAAAAAAAGACTTTCATTATGGAATTAGAGAGGAAATTTGTTTGCCAGGTTTTGTAGCAAAACTGAAATAGCATTCAGTGAACTCACAGGTGGAAGGTCAGCATTAAGCAAAATGTTAACTACAGTGTAATTATGGGACTATCATACAGTGGGCTGGACACTGAAAGAGGCAAAGAGAATATTATTCCCAAATTTGTAACTATAGTTAACACCATGTTTTTTTGTTTAAGCCCTTGTTACTACAGATTTCTGTAATTCAGAATCACTGGAACATAACAGCAAGAAGTTATTTGGTCAGGATATTCAGTAAAACTATTTTTGTGAAAAGAATTGTAAGACTATTATTAATTGGAAGGTATCGAAACTGAGTTACCTGGAAAATAAACTCATCATAGCTTGGTGAGACTTTGATTGTGTTAATTCTTGCCGTGCTTCCTTACAATGTATTTCACAAGGCACGTACAGTCATCTGCATTAAATCTTCTAGATTAAAAAGAGCTTCAAGTAAGCCATGTGAAGCAAATCAGCTTCACTCAGACTCCCCGGTTTTTCAAAATTTCAAGTATGATAACTGCCTAGAATGATTTGCACAGATATCCACTTAGTTTCTCTTATCATAGAAAGAGAATTGCTTCAAACTCAGTAGTGTCATCTATATAGCATCTAATTCTGTGTATTCGGTTTACACTTTGTTCCAGTTCTGTACTGTTACTGGGTTGCTTGTTCTGTGTCCTATGGGCACTTGTCAAATATATTTTCATGTATTCTAAAAGAGACACAAGTTCCCACCCTAGATTTAATATTTTATTGAACTGGATTTTTTCTTTTCACTTATGGTTGTAGGAGCAAATTGATTTAACATGGATTACTTTTGATACAAGACTGTGAATGAACCAAAGAGGCTCTTTCAGATGGCTACAGTATGCTCTGTACAAATATTTACTGTAAGCCTCACAACTTGCTATTGGACAGTCATTTTTACAAGAATAACCATCCTTTTGCCAGGCACCAACATTGAGGTATACACTATATAGATGATTGCATATAATCACATCTATGGAATACGTCAGCATCAAAATAAATAAACAGACTGCACTCAGAAAAGATGCCATTTAAAGGAAATCTGTTAGAGGAGAGAATGTGGAACATGGAGCACAATTAAAATTTCCAAAAGACAGTCGATTTTACTGGAAGACTGTAGAAGAAATTGCCTTCCTAGCAGTAATCTTAACAAGAATCCTTTAAACTGTGGGGATTAGAACCAGTAGCAGTGGAAATAGAAAACAGTCATTTTGTTTTAAGTTAATCTTACAAACTTTACAGACAAGGCTTGACATGGAATGTCTTAATTGAAGTCTGGCATCTCCATCCTTTTAGTAGCAAAGGATATACCTTTTACTTTCATTCCTTCCTATGTACTACCTTTCAGGATCCCAATTACACTAATAACGCAAATTAAAATGCAAATTGATCTGTTTACTAACACAGTTATGCTCAGAATCTCTACTCTCATGTTAGGAGAAGTACTGTTTTAGATGTATTGCATATTCTATTTTATATTATCCTGAAATCAATAAGTATTTGAAAAGAAGAAAAATCAAAATACTGCTAACACAGAGGTCATTGAGAAGCATGATTCAGTTCTACCTAACAGTTTACTTTAAGAGCGTGAGTGGAAAGCAAAATTCCTTTCTCCCTTCTAGTGTATGTGTAATTGAATTCTGCAAGCAAATCTGCTTTACCTGCTACCTTTTCTGTCCTCCAGTATTCAGATCCTTTCTTATTTTTAAATTCAAAATTTAGGAACAAGATTCAACGTTAAGGAAAATGATATGGAGTGACGTCAAGATTTGAAAGAAATAAGTGATGGCACTGGAAATATAAAGAAAAAAGAGAGAAAGCTTTATTTGACAGCAATAACTCCAATTAGAAGGACTGTACAGTTGCACAGTATATTTTGTCTTGCCCAGCATTTCTAATCAAAATCTTTGTAGGCCAGTTTCTTGGCAGTTTCAAGTACAGAATAAATTACATTTTCACCTATTTGCAAAATCTCACCACTGCACAATGGGCAGAAAGATGTTTTTTCCTGGAATAAACAATTTCAAATTAACTTAAGGTTTGTTTTTTCTTCTGTTACCTCCATGCAAATTAGATGTCAATTAAGCACATCCTGACACCTTCAAAATTAGCATTACTACCTCTAAAAGTCCTCTGAATTGAAAATTCTTTATACAGAAGTCTAATCAAATTCTGTTAGATTTTCCTCATAAATTAATGTTACAAAGAGGTTGCAGATATTTTAATTAGAAATTATTAGCATGAATAATGAAAAACACTATCAGATTTTTAATTCCAGATATGATCATGTTGTTAGATTGAGCATGTGCAGAAGACAGTCAAGGCTGAACTTCTGTATTACAGTTTGAATTTGATGAGACAATTTGAACTTGCTTGACGTGATGTCACATCCAAACAAGATCTAATTGTTTAGGTATAGAAAACATTCTGTAGATTACACACATTTTTCCTTGTCTCATTTTAATATTTTCATTAATATTTTTTTGAGGGAAAAGTGAAACTGTGGTAACTTCTCGCATTTTCCATTTAAGCAGGCATGCCAATGCTCATTCCTTCCCTTCAGAAGAATCAGGTTTTCTGATTCTCCATGGGCATAGGCATAAGAAGTGCAGGATGGACTCTACCTGATTTCTGATCAAGTCTTGCGAACCAGGTAAAGACATGGTTGAATGTCATTGTCAAAGTCAGAAGCTTGAAGAATGGAAAGAAAAACTTCATTCTGAACTGTAAATACATACATATATCCCCTAGTGCATCTGTAGGCTGCTTTTACAATTTGTCTTTGCTACAGTTTCAGCTACTCTAAGTTCTATGCATGCATGCATCTTGCATCATACCTGATAACTATAGATTATACCACACAGGAAAAACTACAGCATAAGACACTTGACCTCACTTGAGAACTTTTTTCCTGCTTATGCAGGTCCCACACACCTGCTGTATAATAATATTTCAGTGATGGATGTTAATATAATCTGTTTTATGTGATTAATTTTTCTGTCCTCTTCTTTATGGGAGATAGCATTTATTGCATACAAAGATCAATGGAAACTTAAAAGGTGTCCAAGGCTTGAATTAATTTAATAAATTAAATTGCAATAGTTGAGGGTAATCTTAACAATTTGGTTCTTTATTAACATCTTTTAAATCTTATCAATATAAATCTTGAAATAAAAAAGAAAGGAAAAGAAAAGCTCTAACTGAAATCAATTTTATGAAATAAAGCATGTACTAGCATGTAACTGACTGTGCATTCTCATCCTGTTATTTTTAAGAAATCATTGATTAACTTTATTTTAAAAACAACATCTTTCTGGTTTTTATTTTGAATGGGTATCTGCTTATTCACTAAGATCAGTGAATCTTAGAGATTGTGAATAATTTCTTTATTAATGCTTTTAGTTCCTTAAATTTAATGCTCTTACTATGAGATAATTATTTTTATCCTGCACTTTATTAACCTACTGTATTAATCAGCATCTGCACTGCTGTTCAAAATTCTTCCTTTCTGGCCTCCACAGTAATAAGATAACCCCTGGTCTGCTCCCCATTAATACGTCTTACATTTCTGCTCAACTTTGGAATCCAAATAAATGACTTACTCAAAACACAAAGGATTTACTCGTCTCTTAAACAGCAGTTCTGTATCTCAAGCATTCCAGAAGTTCACAGGCAGAGCTTTGCTTCTGAAATTTTATGTCTGTAGAAATAAGAAAATGTTTCTTTGTAAAGTTAAGCCTACCTTTCTATTTTACAGCATGATAGTCTAAGCTGAGGAGTTTACTCTGAAACGTTCCTATGCTTTCCCTTTGTGTGAGGATACAGAAAGCTCCCATTCAACTCCAAATCCCTTAAGCAGGCCTGCAAGTATGCAAGATCAGTACTCTGCAGAATAAGGAATACCACAGACTACTTTCTTCCCATTTAAACTACAGTGCACATTTAGGCAAATATGATGAAGTTAACCAAATTGGAGTTTATATACACAGCGGAGCAGCTATTCCACAGTGGCAGAACTGCACACTTTTTAGCTTTTAACTAGCGTTAATCATTCTCTTGTGTAATACTGACTGATTTCATATGCATCAGAAAAATAAAAAAAAAAAAGGAAAAAACACAAAGATGGTCAGAACTGCTTTATGTTTTTCCCATATGTACCACGTGTGTTTTGTTGTGTTTGCTAAGAAGAAAAAAATGTTGAGATGTTTTTTATCTGAGTTTGTATTATTGATGAACATCTACAAATCAAACAACTGAATGATAAGATACAACTGTGAATAATGTTTTAAAGTTGACAGGCTTAGAGCATTTTTTCCTCTTAGAAGCATTCAATGCTGAATCTTAGTTTTGGGAAAAATTTGTTGTGGGGGGGAAGGGGAGGGGAAGATTTGTTTGTTTTGTTGCTGGTTTGTTTGTTTTCCAATATTGGGCCACATCCAGAAAGTGAATTGGATCATTTTTCTATTGCACATATTTGTATTACGGGGAAGCAATTCTAAGTCAGATAAAAGTGAGTTGGTATATCTGTGGAGTCATGGATACAAAATACTTTTGACTTTGCACCAGTGACACCACTGTAAACAGAGGACATTGGTTGCAAAGTTTTACAAAAGAATCATGTCTCTGGCACTGCATGTTTGCTATGTCTGTATCTTCTAAAACACCATTTTTTTAGAGGAACAAATGTGCAATGAACCTAGAAGAAGGAAGTCTATGTGATTAGCTTGTGTTACTTATCATTTATTTAGGCAGTAAGAAAGTTTCAGCTAAAATGTTTACAAATAAAAAATACCTTAAAAATAACAACAGCAACAACAATAAAACAAAAAACAACAAAACAGCCAGGATTGATAGAAAGGCTCCCAAAAGTGAAAACAAAAGCAGATGACTTGAAAGTCCAAGCACAGCATGATATCATAAGCCTAAAGGCTTAAAACACAAATAAAAATGTTCAACTGCTTGAGCATACATCAAATATAAAGTGCAGCTTGTACGTGTTTCAGCTTGCAGCTCTGTGTATGAAGTAAACAGCCCCTTGTAGAAAATGTGCATAAGTGACTGCCAGCAGACTCAGAAAGAACAGGGGAAAATCCCCCAGCACTGCTCCTGAAAGCCCTGGGATCCTGACTACTTGCTGCAGCCCTCTCCTTCCTTCCTCCTTCCTTCCAACGACAGGTGTCGTTGTCCTTAGAACCTAGAGAGACAGGAGAAGCACAAGGGTGAGCACAGATCTGGAGATAAGGTTGGAGTTGTAAGTGTTCCATCAAATAGACGGATAACGATTCTTGGATTGTACGAGAAGGACTTAATTTAAACTAACAAATTCTAGTCTAACCGTAGGAGTTGTGCTTCTTTGGCTCATGTGGTAATCAATCTCTATCTGGCTCAAGGGCTATCTTATTAAATTTGGATTCAGGAATGCATGGAGAATTTAGTCAAATGGAGGCTGATGTGTCCAATGCAGCATCATGCAGAAAAGCTGGTTTTGATCCCAGAAACTCACCTTTACTTTTGTTTTCTTTTGTTTTTATCCCCAACACCACTGACATTCTGAAAATACTGCCAACCAGTAGTATTCTGTGGCCCATAATGATACTTCATAAGCTCTGATTTTATAAAGTCCAAAGCAGAGGCCTACACACCATCTCTGATCCCAAGGTTATTTCAATAGCTGTTCATATGCTTTATAGCTGTTTCCCAGTTCGCTTTTGAATCTCCCCAGTGAGCATCTATCTCTGCCACCAGAGAGGCTTAGAAACACCACGTCCTCAAGAAAGTTGAGCAGCTTGGTGTGGTCTTTCTAATGGGCTGCCAACTAATGAAAGTTTAATATAAACTGCAGAAACAGTCTTCAGAGTGAAGACCAAAACAACATCACAAGCATTCTTGCCTCTGGGCTATGTTACATTCCTTGTATTTTCTCCTGGCTCGCATTAATCTTTCACTACATGGTAGCACAGTTACAAACATCGAGACTGATCTCCCAGAAAACTTAATGATTATGAGTTTGTGCATTCAGGGTAGGATAGTTGGTTTTCATCCCCTGAGGTAGATGAGAAAATTTATCATCTAATATTCTTGTGCATTTTATGAAAAGCCTCGATGGCATATTTTATAAAAAATAGGACCATTTCTAAAGCTATGCTACAGTCCTCTCTCCCTACTAAATTACTTGGCTTTGCTGTTGTGTTATCTCACACAACATTTGACAGCACGCCATCACATTTCCACAACTCTGCCTCCAGTCCATTCAGTTAAGATGCACTTTACCTTGAATGCTATCAAATAAAGTTCATTCTGGGGCAAGAGACTTATAAAGGAAAAACAGTTGGGCAAGAAGTACAGAGGAATTATTTCTCTACCAAGTGTAAAGTTTTTCCTATAAAAGATTTCATAAACCCTAAAATACTGACAGTAGAGCTGTCAAGAAGCTCTATTGTTGTTGTACGAAGAGAGTAAAGAATGATATTCAGTGGGGTTTACTTTTTTATGTGTGTGTGTGCATGTTTTGTTTGTTTGTTTACTTCAGTTTGATTTTCCAATTATGTTAGTTGGTACCTGGTGAAAATAACACTGTTCTAATCTGGGAAGAAGCATATGATTTTTAGAACACGTCATTTCAAAGCTTCAGAAAATCTTTATCATACTTTCCTCGTCTGAAAGAAGAAGGATCTGAGACTCTCTACACTTGTCTGAAATACACCAGGAGAGAAGTCAATAGATAAGCCTTGTTGAAACACTACTGTGTTGCAAAACATAAAAGCTTAAGCAGAGCAGACAAAATTGTCAAGAGTGTAGCTATTCTAGTAAATTAGCAAGCTTTTCAGCGGCTGGGCACTGCTGAAGGCTTTTTCCTTGTTCCAGGGAAGTGCACCTGAAAAGAGACAGATGTTATGGTTTCCTAAGAGACACTTCAGGCAATGGCAAAGCCCAGCGCATGTAGCTTTCCCCACAACCTGCACTCATAGCAAGATGATAGCAAAAATGGCTTAAGGAGACAACTCAATACCAGTATGCATTTAGTAAAATCGAGTACAATATGTATAAAAATGTGGTATGCATTTTTCCAAACTCTTTGTACACCTTCCCTAAAGAAAAATCACTAAAGTAGTTTTTAAACTCAAGTTATGTTTTCTTTAACAAAGGATTCTACAACAAATAGCATTATTGACCATTACTCAAAGCTGTCTGACAATTTTCTTTGTAATCCTGCTGATTACCTGCAGTAATCAGCATTTCTTTATTCCCTCACCAAACTTTCTACTTTATGCATAAACTGAAGTAAGGTTTGAGTATTCATGAAAAAAAAAAAACAGTCTTTCTTCAGCTGTTGTTTACACTAGCTTTTTTTCTTTTCTTTTCTTTTCTTTTTCTTTTTTACTGTTTGTTATAGTTGTCTGTCATGCTGTGCTTAAATACCTTGAAGGAATATTTAGCAATATTTTGCCTTGCCATCTGGAACAGACATTAACTCAACACTATTTTTGACTTGCTTGAGAGCCCCATCTGGTGCAATGCTTCTGAAGTATAAATAGGGCAGAGACTCCCAGTTTGTGGTAGATGTAGAGAGAAAAGGAAAACCAGTAATGTTTAAACAAAAATCCAGCAAAATGGGTGACAATATTGGACAGACTTCAACTGGCTCCAGGTTATCATCTGCAAGTACCATCTCTACTTAGGAAGTCAGCTTGGGGGTCTATGTTCACTCTTCCTACAGACAAATCGTACGGCCCTGTAGAAGTGACAAGGATCTAACAGCTTGTTCACACATACATCTAAAATAACAAATGAAGTTTATTCAAGGGTACATAATTCATGTCTTTAATAACTATGCTAGTAACATATGCATAGCATAGTGCCCCTATAAGGGCACTTATAGCAGCAGATAGGGCAAAATACTGGTTTTCATAGCTCACATACAAAATAGAGAATGCTAGTCACAAGCATGATGGCCAAATCAGGGAGCAGTATCTTGTTCTGCATTTTTTGCAAAGAACACTGAAATATGTTAAAATGAGTTCATCATAAAAAGATGAATTATTCATCTTTGTGTGTTTGGTATCGACTCTCCTGCTGAGTGACTTCACATTAGTGTGATTGTGTCATCATTCTGTACTGTCTTAGACTTGTTTTTAGCAAAAAGATATTGTTTACCTCATGTGTCTCCTATGATCTGTCCTAGAAAACACTTCCCTTTCCTTTTTTTTTTTTTTTTTTTTTAATATAAGGCAAAAAAGAATGCCATCTGAGCCTATTCATGATGAGTGTTACTTCAGATAATGTGATGAAAAGGTTGAATAACTGACATTGAAAAACATGTATCTACAAAAATGAATATGCCAATATAGACCACAGGAATTCCAAATATATTGGAATTTTAAAAAATTGAAAGCAGCTAAGAGTTGAAGATACCCCAATGTATTTATGGTTTTAAACCTTGCTTAGCTTTATAAGGGCTCTTGGCATAAATTCTTTCCCTCATCCTTCAAAGAATTTCCATTATAGCTCCTGTTAGCACAGGGGTCATTTCAAGTAGATTAAACAATAGGCTTAGGTCACTCTCTACCTGAAATCTAATTTAGTCTTATCATGTTTAAGACATTTGGGAAAAGAATAATAGAAATGTTACTACTGATCAAAGCAGAGAATAACTTTAAGGATTCTCACTGTAACTCTTGTAGATGTGGTACTGGACTAATGGGCTTGTTATCAATCCTTAAGTTACTACCTCATTTTCTTTAGCTATGCTCTGTATTTATATGACATGTTTTCTGTGCTTTATTTCTATGTACCTTAAGTTGTACAGTTGAGTTCAAAAAAATAAGCATGACATTGAACCAGATAAGTACAGCTTTATGTAATACTACAGAAATAACAACAGCTGACAGAGTGCCAGGAGAAGGATATCACATGGTTTGTGATTTTCTCTCTTAAATTTTCTGTTTTCTCTGTTTGCAGTTTAAGTAGAAACAGCAAATCTTCAGGTCTGTACAAGATGATCGTGACTGTTAGAAGAGCAGTAGGGTTTTGCAAGAAAACAATACCCTCACTCAGAATCCCAAATATCACTCAGAAGCCCAAATATCTTCTGCAGAGCCCTGCTAGCATTTTATCTTCTTTTCAGTTTCTCTTTAGCAACCAAAAGCAACTCCACTCAGTCTCAGCCAAGCCTTCAAGGACTCTTACCTTCTCTTTTATGGTAGACCTCAAGCCGTTCCTCATGAGTAAGACATCACTTCACACCATTGCCTATCCTGTTCCTAGGGCAAATCTGAATGTCAAGATCCCCTGGGGTTTTTACTTTTCACTCAGCCTGGAGTAAACACTTCTTTCTGAATACTTTTACTTTGTATTCCTCAATGCAAAGACCTTGAGCCGACTGATGTACTTTTTAATTCTTTCCTATTTCGCAGGATGGATATTATTTTTGACCCTTTCACTATCATTTTCATAAAAGGAGAGCTCTCTTTCATTTAAGAGAATAGAGAATAAACTCCCAGTATCTGATCGGTGTAATTGCTACTTCCACTGCTTCACTGTTTACTGTAGGGCCTCTCCAGAAAAGCTAACATTTACAGAACTTCTACAAGCCTTTCAGATGAAACTAATAAATTCAATAATAAGATTTAATTAATATCTCTATTAACTCTGCAATAGAGGAGAAACTCTGAAATTACAATGTTCTTTAGTAGAAGTAACATTATCACTATATAGTATGATTCCAAACTCTGTATTTGTGATGAGATTTCCCTTGCAGTGAAAGACAAAAAAAAAGAAAAAAAGAGAAGAGAAGAGAAGAGAAGAGAAGAGAAGAGAAGAGAAGAGAAGAGAAGAGAAGAGAAGAGAAGAGAAGAGAAGAGAAAGGAAAAGAAAAAGAAAAAAAAGAAAAGAAAAGAAAAGAAAAGAAAAGAAAAGAAAAGAAAAGAAAAGAAAAGAAAAGAAAAGAAAAGAAAAGAAAAGAAAAGAAAAGAAAAGAAAAGAAAAGAAAAGAAAAGAAAGAAAAGAAAAGAAAAGAAAAGAAAAGAAAAGAAAAGAAAAGAAAAGAAAAGAAAGAAAAGAAAAGAAAAGAAAGAAAAGAAAAGAAAAAAAAGAAAAGAGAAAAAAGAAAAAAAGAAAAGAAAAGAAAAGAAAAGAAAAGAAAAGAAAAGAAAAGAAAAGAAAAGAAAAGAAAAGAAAAGAAAAGAAAAGAAAAGAAAGGATTTATTTTTTGTTTGTTTGTTTGTTGCTTTTGGCAGTGGTGAACACTTAAATCTCTGTTTTAGCTATGCGCTCTGCTGCTCATGTGCAGAGGGTCTCATGTGTTTCCAATGCCTATAAAAAAGAATCTCTTCAAAGCACATCTCAAAATGACAGGCAGCACTCCTTTACAGCTGAAGAAAAGATTAATTCCACTCCATGGTGCATAAAGGATTATTCTGATGATTTTTAGATATTTTTAGGAATTCATATCTCAACTCATTTGTGTCCTTAGAAAACTCACGGGTTCTTTCTGACAAGAATATTAGGGAAAACTACAGCATGAGAGACTGAACTACCTTCATCATAAGAAGCCCGAGTACCTGAGTAAGTCAGGTTCTGAAGAAGGCACAGTTTTACTTTGTTTGCACAAAGGAGATATCATCAAGCTCTTCAGTTGTGCAATATCTATTTTTCAAAAAGAAAGCCCATTGAATTGTGCTTGTAGCTCTTAGTTCTTCAACTGTGAATTCAATAAGGTCTCTGGTGTAATAACAGAATCCTGCTGAACTCAAACATGGAAGAGATGCAGTGAAAAATACTGACAAGAAAATGACTTAAACTGGTTACTAAAATTTAGAAAGAAATCCAGGACTTATTATGCCACAGCTATCTAGTTCATGCTCTGATAGAAAGTTCCCCAAAGCAGACAGAAAGGAGTCAAGCTTGCACAGAAAATTTGAAAACTTTAAAACACAAAAAGCTGGAAAGCAATCACTCCTTTCTCACAGTTTAAATGTTTCTCTGTCAGCTGAAATAAAGGTATATCTGTAGGGCTGGGGATCTGTAGTGGAACCGCAGTCCCCAGGCAGCTGATGCAGATTAATTCCATACCAAGACATGGGAAGAAATATCAACATTTTTCCTGGAAGAAAAGACAGAAAATAAAAGATCTATTAAAACTCATTATATGCATCTTTCTGTGCTGCATCATTCCCAGCACCTCATTGTGCCTCTTTACAGGACCATCATTCTCAAATGCATTTATGCTGTGAGCTGAATGAATTCTTCCATTCGAGTTTTCATAGGAAATGAAATGAGGAAATCTTCACAAAACAGTGTCCTAGTACTTAGCTTACCCTGACTTTTCTGCTCAGTAATTTTGTATTTTTTACATTTTGGACATCTGTTCATAAATTTAAAGCTTGAGCTTTTTAAAGTCTTTGTTCACCCTCTGTCACACAACTTTACAACTAAAGATTCCTTCATCTGTGCCAAACAAAAATTTTCTGCATGCTAATCAAGCAGTTACAGATTGTATGCCTGCATTCGAATATTGGTTGGGTTTTTTTTTTTTTGGTTATATATACAACCAAAGTTTTCAGCATTCAAGTCTTTTTTTCATTAGCTGCAAATCTGCACAACCACTTTATCATGACGTTTTTGACATTTTCATACTGTGTTGTGATGTTGTTGAAGATATTTTTGAGGTTTTCTTTGGGGACTGGTTTAGAAATCACAAACATGGAAGCACGTGGAGCTTAAAAAAACATGTAGCTTATAAACAGAAGGAAGAACAACTTTTTGTACGGACTTATAGTGATAGGACAAGGGGGAATGGTTTTAAACAAATAGAGTGCAGGTTTTCATTAGGTATTAGAGGGGAATTTTTCCCTCAGAAGGTGATGAAGCACTCGCATAGGTTACCCAGAGAAGCTGTGGATGTCCCTGACATGAACTCTGATACTGCAAGAGCATACAAACAAATGCAAAGCCTGAATCCAGTAATTTGAATACCCAGTTAATGCAACTTGTTTTCCCTTTTCCTGGAGATTAGATCTGCTCTTCTCTGTAAAAAAAAGTAAATGGGGATTAAATATGGGTGTTTTGGGGGTTTTTTCGAATGCTTTTCTCTCTGTCATTATCAGCTCAGGCACACAAAACCATTTTGACTACAGCCTTTTCTTACTTTCTAATCTTGGGATATTATAGAAAACCATTCTAGTGACTATCTTCCAGGCAGCACACTCCTTTCAGCCAATATCCAATGGAACAATAAGCAATACAAAGTTCTTATGGAGCTTTCACCCCTTCATTTTATCTTAAAATGCAAGTTAATTCCAGGAGGAAAAGAAACTCAGATATTGCAGTGGTACTTCTTAGAATGTACACATTTTTCTAATTAAAATGTCAAGTTTACATTATCAGAAAATTAGAGATATCTTGCCTGTGGGCCTTTTATTGAAAAATCCATTTATGAACATTCTATATTTTTATATACTCCAGTGTGATTAGAAACAGCAGCAATGTGGTTGAAAGTGTGACAGTGGAATCAGAAGTACAAGAAGACATCAGAAGAAACTCCTGGCCCTAATAAATAGGGCATTATATTTTGCCTTTCAAACCTCCAAACTGCAAAGAATACCTTGTAATAGACATTTTGATAAATATTTCAGTGCATATGAGCATATTTTCTTGAATAATACTCAGATTTTGAAGTAAAGCAGAAAAGTTTTTTCGTTCGTTCATCTGCTTGTTCTGATTTCATGTAACAAACACGCCCATAGTCAAAATTATGCTTTGTTTACTCATGTAAAAATATTGATAATTCCAGTAAAACACTTGCATTCCTACTATCTAGTACTAAGGTAGTAGAGATCTACTATATTCTGCTATATTCTACACATTAAGTATTTCAACATTCCAGCAATGAATCCTGAAGTCTTCAGCAGTACGTTTTTGACAGTGCTGGAAATAATTAACTAAAAGTTATCCTCAGAATGGAAGTAGCATGGTGGAGAAGTAAAAGAAAATGTGCAGCTCATTTAATTCTACATTACTTTTCCAAAGGATTATCTCAATTTCCTTGTCAGGAGCAGATTTAATGCCCATTACCAATCATTGGGTTCTTTAAAACAGGAATGTGTTCCAGTATACAGCAATAAGAAAGGTAGCTTTCTAATACTGACATTCATCAACTAGAATTTGAGTAATCTACATCACTTAAAGATTTAATCTGTCAAATGATACATTAATAGTACTGCAACTGTACCACACTTGCATTATCTCATTTATCATGAGTTTTTACCTTATCGTGCAACTCCTTAATCAAAATAAAAAAACTCTGCATTTTACCAAATTAAAACACTAAATTTCAGCCTTACAGAGAAATGATGCAAAGTACAGGGGTTTTATAGTATGCACTATTGAATTGAATTTTTTATTGCATACAGAATTTTGGAACGTGTAATGAGAAAAAAATAAATGGTAAACAGGAGATAGATTTCACATTTACAAGTATTTTACTAGGTATTTCTTCAGTAAGTAATATTTTTTGCTTTGCAACTCATGCAGAATAATTACAACCACAGAACATTTTCATTTTAAGATTCAAAAACCCCACATCTAATACCTGCTATAAATATTTTCTGTGTTGTTGCTTTGAGTGAGGATATCTTTTACTGAGAGATGCATTTATCTGTAGACCTGCAAAGCAACAGACAGGCTGCTAAATCCAGTGAACTATATCCAGAATGAGGAAGAATGATAGAAACTGAAATTTTTCTTTCCAATTCCCCTTTCTTTCTCCAAAATTCATAGTCTATAGCTGTAATATGTAAAAGAGGCTTTATCTGTTATTGAGTTTCCACAATAAAGCTCTGGACATTTTTTTCTGTTTCCTTTCCACACTGCAATAATTAATTTTAAAAGCGTCGCTGAAACACATTCATCTTGCAAATTCTGGGAAGAATATAGGGATGCTGTCCTGATGTGCAGGGTTGAGTCAGGAAAGCTAATGCACAGATTGCATTGAACCTGGTGAAGAATGTTACAAAGAACAAAAATGGATTCTCTAGATTCATTGGACAGAAGAGAGAGGCACAGGAGAGTGTATCACTTCTGATAAATGACAAGGGAGAAGGTTGAGGTACTTAAGGAGTTCTTTGCCTTGGTCTTCATTGCCAATCAGGTGTCCCATGTCTCTCAAGCCCCTGCACTTCTAAGCAGGAGTCAGTGTCGTAAAAATCTCTCTAACTGCAAGAGCAGAACAAGTTCAAGGACGCCTCATGAGGCTGAATGTGTACAAGTCTATGGGACCAGGTAGCATGCATCCAGTGTTCTAAAGGAACTAGCTGATGTGGTTGCCAAGTCACTCTCCAAGAATTTCTCCAGTGTCTCCAGGAGACACTGAGGGAATGGGGCTTGTTTAGTCTGGAAAAGAAGAGGCTGAGGGGAGACCTCATCACTCTCTACAACTACTTGAAAAGTGATCATAGTGAGATGAGCGATGTTCTCTTTTCTCAGCTGACAGGTGTTAGGACATGAGACAATAGCCAGAATTTGTACCAGAGGACATTTTGATTGTGTATCAGGAAGGATTTATTCACAGAAGGGTGATTAGGCAATGGAAGACAGTGCTCAGGGAAGTGGTGAATTCCCTGTCCTTGGAGATATGTAAAAAATGTGTGCACATGGCAGTAAGGGACGTGGTTTAGTGATAAGACTTTTTAGGTCAGGCTGATGGTTGGACATGATGATCTCGAAGGTCTTTTTCAATCTAAATGATTCTATCATTCTATGATTCTTTGATTCTCCATGATCATATAGCAGTGTTCTCACATTCACATTCACATTTACGATTTTGTTAATATCTCTCTGATCATTCCTAACTTTGGTAAAAGGAAAGCCAATGCTACCACAGAGGTGAAATGCCAATGTAGAAAAATGATGGATTATGTCTTAGAATATTAGTGGGCTTGTGCAGGAAACTGTCATGCATAATCTCAAAAAATGTATAAATTACTGTACATGGAGCAGTATTTTTCTGTCCCAGTCAAAGGTGTGACAGGTGATTATGTGCAGATGCAAGCAGGCAGCAATGCATCAAGGGCAGTATGAGCATTTTGGGACTGTACCCAGGATAATCTTTGCAGATCACAGAGCCTCACACTTTCACAGATATTAATATTTAGTGGACAAAAGAATGGTGCAAGTATATACAGCTATATGTAATAAAACTTGAAGGCATAACTGTGACCTTAATATAGGTATACATAGATATGTATGTCTAACTTTGAAGCCTTTTTACTTACAAAAGTGGAATAGACAACTCATAGGAAAATAAAAAACTAAATTTCCCTGAAAAGTTGACCTATAGTTCAGACTTAATTATCAATCCCATCTCAGAGATTCTCTATTTTGCTATCCAATCACAGTAATTTAATCTTGAAATCCACAAGAGCCCTAAGAAATAACTATGCCATTCATAAAATGCATTTAGTCTTCTAATGAGCTTCCACTGTAAAGATCTTGAAAATAAGGGTTCTCTAATTTGGTATTAGTGATGCCATAAGGAACTCACTATTCTTCTTATTAAGACACTGGCAATGCAAAAAACAAACTTGAACAAGATTCTAATGTGTCCTGCCAGCACATAATAATTTGAAAAGCAATTAAAAAAGAAGGTGTACAGAAAAGAAAAAAAAAATGCCTTTCACCAACTACCTGAAAAGGAAACATATGAAAGTTTTCCTTTTTTATGTTCAGTAAAATGTCTTAAATATAAACAACTCTTTACAGCTATAGACAGCAGTGCAACTAATGTTCATTTTATTATTTTGTTGACAGTGTTTCAATCTGTTTTTAAATTATCACTCATCTTCCCATTGTTGTGGTTCAATTTGCCTTTGAAATAACTTCACAGGCAATATGAGGGCAGATCTGAAAGTAATGTCTCCTATATTATTAGGTTGCGTTATAACATCAGAGGCAGACGGAGGGATGGCAGTAGAGGTTGAACTTTCCTACCAACATTCTTTTACATTTTGTGTTCACGTAACAGATGGCAGCATAAGGGAAGTCTGGCAAAATGGGTCTGACATGGAATTGCGTATGAAGCAAAAAAGAAAAAGTGAGTTTCTCCTTGTGGAAGAAAATGGCACCCACTGACATTCATGAATGCTTGCTGAATGCTGATGGAGACCAGAGAGTGGATGTGAGCACGCTGAAATGATGGATGGTTCTGGACAGCCACATGCAGCTGTCACACCACAAAATGAAGAGCATCTCAATCATCTCATCAGCATCAATCAGCTGATGGTGGTGACCATGATGAAAAATATATATATTTTTGTAGCTAAGAATTTGCTCTATGAAGGAGAGTTACTGTGCTCTTTGTATCTGTTGTAGTTTCCATGGAAATAAATAGGAAGGATTACTTTCAGAGCAACCTATGTGTGTAGTTGTAATCAAGATTAGAGACATGATTAGAACATGAGAGAAAATTGTTCTCTTTCTTTAACTTTGTCAGGAAAAACAGTGACATACTGGTTAGGATCTAAATGTTTGTACTTCAGTTGTTCTTGCTAAGCTGTGGGATTCTGAGAAGAAATCCTTTTGATAAACAGAAATCAGCTAAAGTCATGTAGGATTGAGAGAGAAATCTTGACAGGTATCTTTTAATGTCTTTAAAACACTGACTGTTGTAAGAATATAGCTAATTGTGTGTATTTTACTGCCTCAGTAGATGATTCACATGCTAATATTCATTTGTTAGTTGATCTAACAGTATTTCTTCTGTTAGTGGCTATACAGGCATTGCATTCTAAATAATTTATTATATTACTATTACAAAATGTATATAAATTCACAGCATTTAATGTAAATAATTATAAAGTAAAAGTGGATAATCATCTAGACAACATGCCCCACAAGGAATATTTAGCAGTGATAGTTCTAATTGTTATGTAAACCAGCCAAAGTACACAATTACAGCTTTTTTACAAAAATGTTAATAATATTTCTTAGCTAGATATTACTTACTCTCTCCTTTTTTTCTCAGCAAATTAGAATGGAAGACCTCTGTTTGTACTGAAAGTATTTGTGGTCAGCCTGGCATATGACCTATAGCTCTTGTCCAGTGGAAGCAAAGTTCTTTAGAAGTTCTCATGCTCAGAATTGGCTTTGGCTGCAGGTTCTTATGGACAGCTATTTAACCATAGTGCAAGTATGAGATGATGTAAGTAGACCTAATTCATTACCAGAAGCACAGAAAACATCAGGTTGTTAACATAAGAAAGATGAGTTAACTGTAATCACTCATGCCTTTGTACACAGTGGACACTTTAAGGAAAGACTTCCATAGTTGACGTGCTCTGGATGGGGTTGTAGGGATGCTCCAAGCAATGGTGAAACTCTCACTTTGGTTTCCATGGTGAATGAAGAAATCCCTAGACTGTGTTGATATTTCTTCAGGAACCCTTTCTCTCCTTTCTTCTCTTCCTCAATAAGCTGAAAATCTAGTGACTTCCATTCTAGCTAATGCTAAGTGTTCCTCTGTTCTGTTTTCTTTGATGCACCCAGTAACTGGAGAGTAATGGCAGGATGAGATGAGGATGGGATGATTATATAGATACAATTAAGCCAATTAAACACATGAATATGGAAGAGCAGCCAGACACCATGACAGTGGCCTTAAATGGGAAAGCATTATCAGGTGCTCATTGAATCTGTCCAAACAATAGATTATTCAGTTTAATTAATAACCCCCCCCCCAAAAAAAAGCTTAAATATTTCGTACTAAACAAAAGTTGAATTATTTCAGGCTTTAAAATCTCTTTCTAGAAGTTCTGAGGGGAAATTATGTCAATGTCAAAATAAGGAAGATGACTTTTTTATGTGTTGCTTTATTGCCAAAATAATTTGTTGAATTTGATCTGAATTGGTATATAATTTTGTACTATATGAAATGACATTTTTGACAGATTCAGTACCTATGAAAATAAAGAACTAGATTTTCAATGAAAATATAAAGCTAAAATTGCACAGTAGTCACAACTGTTTACGTTATGCCTTTTGAATAATTTTGCAAACTCTGACATGGGACTTTAAATGCAGAAAGGTTGTTTTCTTTTTATTACTTGTTAACATTTTCTGTTGTGAAAACCATATTTTGGCTTTGTAGGGATTGTTTCACAAGCACAAGGATTGTTTATGAGCTCCTCTAAGAAATCTGCTTTGCTCTGCAAAGGAACATTCACTTGAATATGATAGAGAATGCTGTAGAAGCAAACCTGCTAATGTGGCAAGAACTGTGGAATTTACGTCTTGTAATACATATAGCTGAGAAATATTATGTATTCTAAGATCCACAGAAATTATGAAAAAATTACCTAAACACAACACACCTTTCCATTCTTAGTGTAAGTATTATCACAGTGGAAAACAGTGGCACACATCAACAAACATCCACTGATTTGACTTAGGTATTTGTGGTATAATAAATCTTATTACCAGTCACCTACCAAGGTGCAAAAGATGTGGAAAGAGCAGAGAGAGAGAGAGAAATTATCTGCTTACTCTGCTCATTTAATTAATTACTTTCACCAGCATCAGTACTACACACTTCAGCACATCTGCTATTTAAATAATTAATCAATAATTTATCAATTTTTATGCTCTAAAGCTTTTCTTTAATTAACTATTAGGTGTTACTCCATGTTTTTTTTCTTTCTTTCCCTTAGACCACGAGGCTTTTCAATCTGCAATCCATCAGTGAACACAAATACTGAGCTGAAACTGCAGCCCTTTGTGGCCCTAAATTAGGAGAATATGAAAAAGCAAGTTATATACTTATTGATTCTAGAGTTCTCAACATCCTGTTAATCAGAATCTGCTTCCTTCAGCATTGCGAATACAAGTAAAGCCTTGGCAATGGCTGAGTCCAGCTCTATTACAACTGAGAAAGCTGTACATCTGTTCCAGAATAAGTCTCCTCAGCATCATGAGCTGATTGAATGTTTTAGGCTTGGTGGAATTTTAATACAAACAAAGGGATTGGAAGGAAGTGCTGAGTCCTCCTCTTGCTGCCATCAAGGCCAAGTGTGGAAAGAGGATGAGATGGCAGGAATGATAATCATAAAGCTTCTACATTTCAAATTAAAACTCAAATCAACAAAAGACTGTGGATATTTATGTCCTTTTTTAAAAAGTATATGTGTATAGATATATAAATATTTAATTCTAGGGAATAACTGAGCGGAATGAGGAAATGCAGGCTCAAGTCTCCAGATGAAACTTTAATTTTCTCAGGACAAATAGTGTTGGCTTAGATTTCAACAAAAGCCATTTCAAGCAGTTATATGTTTATTTCTTAGAATGTCCTATGAGATTGTACTAGATACGTTCATTTTCTTCCGTCCTTGGTATTAAGACATACTATGAAGAAGATTCTGTGTTCTGTCATGGAGGTGAAGTGATTTCTTTGTGTACCACACTGGGATCATCACAGATGAAAATCACTTGACACTGTAAATGCAGAACATTACTGTTCTGAAAGCATTGTATAAGGACAGCTAGTGAAATGCTATCTTCCCCAGCAGCCTTTAGCCAAGAGGGTTTGCATGGCCTGCAGACAGCTGTGGTGTTATAACGAATTATCTCTGACCCAGAAAAGCTGCAAAACAATGTACATTTTTAAGAGCTGTTCCTAGGCTTACAGCTGTCTGTAATCTCCAGATAACCAAGTATATAAGGACGTGCCTGATACAGGCAGACCAGAAACTAGAAAATCAGAAAGTATCCCAAAGCAGACCTCTCAGAAATTGTTTTCAATAGACACGCTCTATAAAATGAACTTTTCACCCAAGTCAGGGAAGGTTCTGTACAGTTTTAATGATGCAAGTCCACTGTCCTCAGTATACAGGTTTTCCAAGGGCTGAACCTGAAAAGTAAAAGCTAAAATATCTCCTGAGCTTATTCAGTTTTAGAGCAAGAATAAATCTGACCCACACCACTGAAGTTTTATTTGCTTATTTTGAGACAACTCCTATAAATATCTGACTCAGAATGGTGAAAACTGAATCACCTGGACAGTGTAAATGCAGACAGAGAAAAAAAATCACTTCTAAGCAAAGTGTTCACTGGCAGGTACAAGAGCATCTCCCTTTGGAAATGACACATCAACATGATAAAGATCAAACTTTAAATGGAACTCAGCTATTCTTGAGATGTTGGTAATCCGTGCAGTTCTTATGTCTTTCCTCTTTTGTAATACAGCTGTAAATCAATAAACTTCCTGGTAGCGTGATGGACTGAGCTGTGACATTTGGTCTATTTGTGGCTCAGAAAACATCAGTAACTATCCTGATGACACTTATAAGATGGATTTCTCCATTTAGCTAATATATCTAGCCTATGTGGTTTTCTGAGAAAGCAGGAAAATGCATCTTCTTCAGTGCTGTCCACACAGTACAGCCAAGATATCAGTGATGTGAAGCTATATTTGATTTTAAATTCTACTGCTCTGACTATTTTATTGTACTAAATTTTGTGGAAGTGTTACATGATTGTATGTTCAAATATATATATGTGTATATGTTAATATGTAGATGGTCACATATAAAGTTCATAAAGCTTGTATGTAACATTTACACTAAGTAAAACAACTACAAGCCAAAACTATTACTTATGTAATCATCAAACTAGAAAATATGAGCAAAAATAATGCAAGACTTAAACATATAACCATAAGGAAAAATACAATGTTGTAAGACGACTTTTCTTTCTTCATTTTTCACCTAGAATAACCTGATAGGGTGGGGAAAAAAATGAGATTTTCAGCTCCTTGCCACTGATGTTTCCTTATGCAAAAAACTTATTGTTAATCCTTTCTATTTCACAAAATAAAAGAGAGGGTTTTTTTGTTTGTTTTGTTTTTTTGCATGATAAGAAGAGGACTACGTAACACTCAATCGCATGATTAACTTCTAAGGCTGGATTTTACTACCCTGATAATATGATTGATGATTATGTGCAACCAGATTATATTTGCAGTTTCTACATTCTGATGGGTTAGATCCCATATTTGCCTAGATTTATATGCTGTCTTTGACATTATCTATCTTCTAGCTATAGATGTCCCTGTTCCTTGCAGGGGAGTTGGATTACATGACCTCTAAGGGTCCCTTCCAACTCAAACAACTCTATGATTCTATGATATGGCTTTAGAAAAATGTGTCACATGACTTACAACCCTTCCAGAACAAAAAATAAGTTGCATCTTAGGAAGGCTTTGGAAGACATACTTTAAAAGAAATTATTACTGATTTCTCTATCACTTGAATTTTTGTAGGATGAATTAAACTTTCTGTTTGGATCCTTTGTTATTTACTTGTTATTCTCATCTGGTTTATGTGCATGTAGTATCCCTTGTAATGCACACACAGTGGGCCTAATCCCCGGTTAGTGATGCGTATTGAAACCATGAATTCCTCAAGACATTATCAATTCAGTATTTATTTTCCAGGTTTTAGTGAGAGTCACTGTTGTGTTCATGCTTACATGAGTGCTGACTGTCTGTCATTGCCTTTAGAGAGTCTGAATTAGAACTGTTCTGCCAGTGCGTGCTTTGAGAGAATTTAAGGGATGTGCACAGAATTATAGAATCATAAAATCACCTAGGCTGGAAAAGACCTTCAAAATAATCATGTCCAACCATCAATCTGATGCCAAGCATGTGTTTGTGTGTATGTAAATGTGCATGCTGACTCCTGGGTGCACATACGCAGCTTCTGTGCTTAGAGTTGCATATGGGCAGAGAAAAGCAGCATCTTTGCTTTCTGTCTTTACCATATGTGACTTCCCTTAGCAATTACAACAATTAATCAAAGACTGAAAACATTTTTTTCTTTTTTCTCTTTTAGTATGGTTTCTCAGCCAACAGTCAGTATTGGATACATGATTGGGCAGCTAAATGATAATCCTTGAGTGTAAAGAAATATGAGTAACCTCCTTATGCTCCAAATAATTCCATTATTCAAAAATGTACATACGCAATACAAAATATTATGCTCCAATCCACAGATAATTATTGGTTTATACAATGGTCTTTATAGTTACTTGCATCCAAGAATTTAAATACAACAATGTGCTCAATTACTTAGTCATTTTAACAACTGATTTACATTTAATTTCATCTTTAATTGCACAATATGCTAGATTCATTATACTTTTTAATTTCTTGTGGTTTCTGCAATTTAGATTTTAATATTACAGAATGTACTCCATAATGAGCTTTTATTATTTTTTCAGTGAAGATATTATGATAAGTAATAAAAATCTACCAGATGGTTCTTTATCTTTAGACCCCAACCCAGCAAAGTCTGAGATGTAATTAACTTCATATATGTAGCACCACAGCACTTTGAAAATGGTCTCAAGCTATCTTCAAAGTATTTTAGGGAATCTTAGCTTTCATTTGCCAGCCCGAAACATCATTGATTTTCCAAAGATTCTTTAACAATTATTGCTTCCAAAACACAGCAATAATGTATGTGAGAATTAAGTTAAATGGGGTAATGAACTCGATCATACGGATTGTGAAAAACCATCAAGTAGTTCAAATAATTCTTCTGATGCTTATCAATATTGCACTTAGGGACCAAAGGTAATATATAGAACACAATGACCCCATAAAGCATGTAAGATAGCGGTTTTACTGCAGGTGATCTGTGGCAATAACATGATGTCTGTTCATAGGAAAGGTCTCCAAAGTCATTAAAAATGAACTAGCAAAGCACACCGTTGTCGTCAATTTTGAGGTTGCATTTACACACAGAATCCTGATGCGCCATAACCTGGTTGGAAGCCAAAGATGAAGTTTTTAAAAATTGTATTCCTACTTTCTAAAGTATTGTATTTTTTCCCAGAAGTTGTTACTTCAGTCAGTGTATTTGAGTTAGAAAGAAACAGCACTTTTTGGATGAATGTATCTAATTTGTTTATATTACATAAATAGATTACATTTATTACATACATTTACAACAGATTACCTTGTTGACAGTCTGCTTATTTTTTCACTGCCTCTGAAGTTAGCTATATATTATATCATGGAATATACACCTAATCAGTCTACAGTTAATTCAGGTACTCCTAAAACAAAGCATTCACATCCAATAGTTCCATGAACAGGCATGTTTCTTCTTTTAAGTGTAGGCAGGGACATATTACAATTTGTACCTTTGAAAAAGGATAGTAAAAACAGCAGAAAACATGCTGAATCTATGTTACTGCTTTCCTTTCATCCCTTCCTTATTTTGAGGAACGTATCTACTGTTTTAAATAAAATAAAATAAAATAAAATAAAATAAAATAAAATAAAATAAAATAAAATAAAAAAACCATAAGTTTGTCACCTGCTTTTTCCCAGAGGATTTTGCTTTTAAGAGTCTGTATCTCACTATATTTACCTCCAAAGAAACTCTAGCAGCTTCAATGGACACTTGCCTGCTTCAGAATTCTGAAATGCGTTCTAGACATCCATCCTCTGATACTGATTATGGATTTTATTTGTTGTGGATGCCTTTTTTTGGTCTAGATCAATTTATATGAATTTCTCACTTTCAGGAAAGCAGTTTACCTATGTTCGTTGGTTTTAACCACAGTCACAGTTAACACTAGAAAAAACCATCCAAAGAAAAAGCCAAGAACCTTTATTTGTAGAGCTTTTGCAATTTATTGTCCCCATCTTCTTAAATACTGTTATTTTCAGGGATCACTGAATAATAGTCAACAATTATTCATGTGCATTTCAGAGTCAGTGCATAACATAAATTTATGGCTCGTTTGGATCTCTTAAATTTACAGGACAACGTCTTCTGTTGATTACACTTTATTTTATGAACTCGTTAGCAAAGAAAATTAAAACACAAAACAGAACAAAAAAAAAAGCCATCTACGTCAAAGCAAACAAAGGATCAATCTCCTTTGTAAAATCTAGCTTAACACATGAACTCACTAATTCTTCACTTAATTCATGAGGCTTCTAACTCATCAATCCTTTAATTTATAGTTCACAATTCATAATTTTCAATTTGTATGCCACCTACTTGTGACCAAAATTGTTCTCTAAGCATGTTAGAGTGCTGATCCTCCTCCATCATGGTGCGGGCAGCTCTGTATCACACCAAGAGGCATTGAGTAGCCTGGCTGCTGTTGGTTTTCCTTCAAAGATTTTTGGACAAGCTGATTCATATAAACTCTCCAGCTTGAATGTTTGGTCTACACCAGGCATAACCAAGCCATGACCCGTGGGCTTCCATTTTGGTAAAGGAATTTGAGAACAGCTTTCAAGATCGCCAAAGAAATCATCTTTTTTTTCTTTTTTTCTTTTTTTTTTTTAATATTTGTGACTCCATTCTCAGTCAACATAAACACATTACATGCAAATTTTCAAATGGAATGTATAGAGTTGTAATCATATATTCAGCTAAAAAATCTGATTATGTCTCCTTACTAGACTTTAATAACAACTGTCTTATCAGAGAAAAATATCCCTTGCTTCACAATCATGCCTGTGCACAAAGATTTTCAAGGATGCAGCACAGGAAGAGTAAATTTTCATCAAAAATCTTTGATGAACACCTTGAGAACTCACTGAGAACTTCAACCACTTCCACAGAACCAGACTGGTGCATTAATTTCACAAAAACAAGGTCAAATATCTCAGTAGTTTTATGTTTTTATTGCTCTCTTTTTTGTTTAATTAGAAATATTAAAAAATAAAAGAAGTTATGTTACTTATAAACATTAACTATATTATATATTCTATATGCAGTCCAAGACAATTCCTTTTCACTCAGTACAGCACAGGCAAGGCAGGAGGTTGGACAGCCATGATCTACACCATGTCCATGAGTCGCTAGACCCTGAAGAAGCTGCCAAAATCTGAGCAGGTGTTGAGTGAACAGTCGCAGGCTGGTTAAGATGTTTATTGACAATGGGTTGCTCTCACAAATTTTAAGTGAAACCAAGTTTTTGTTACATATTACTGGATTCGGGGAGCTCAAAAGAAGAAGGAAAGAAAAGAAACCCAAACCTCTCTAAAAATATTCACAGTTCCCTTCTGTTTTGTTAGAAATTATCCAGAAAATAATAAAAAAAAGCCAAAGTGTAAGAATCTGTGAGCACAAGTACCTGACGCATTTGCTCTTCTAAAATGGAATCTGTTTCTTCAGTGAAAAATCAGAAAAGTCAGTGGTATACAGTTTGCATCCTTAAACAAGTTGTTTCTGGATAACTACTTGTGATCTGTAAGAAAATTTAAAAAAATAATAATAAAACTATCCGAAAACTTACCAGGCTTATTTTTTATTTGGCTAAACATGGGGAGTTTGACATTGAAATATCATCATTTATAACCTTGATCATTTAAAAAAATGCCATCTTTCTTGGAACTGTGGATGAAGATGCAGATTTTCCTGGCAAGATTTTCAAAGTGAAACACTGCATGACAAAATGGACTGTCATAATTCACATGAGATGAAAGCTTGGAAATTATTAATTTGCTTATCTAACTTCTGTAATTTGATTTATAATTGCTCATTGTGTTTAAAGGGACAATCCAGTAGTTACAGCTCCATTATAAATCTTTTGTGAAAAAAATAATGGGGGCTAGTTTATAATGTATTGCATGATTCTACGGGGGAGTAATAAAAACTAAAAAAAATATTACTTATTCCTTATGCGACTCACTGTATTTTTGGTGTAGTTGTTGAGCAACCATGATAGTTAAATATTATCTATTTTTCCTCCAATAAGCTGGCAATGAGAAAGCATGCAGACAAGTTCGTATTTCCCACTCTATCCACTAACAGCAGTAGCAGACACACCAAAATTTCAGCAAATTCTGTCAACTTCTGTATGTAAACTTGAACAATTATACCTCAGATATGGCTCAAAAGGCCAGAGAAACTCTTCTAGGTACTGAAAGGCAACATCATGAAGGGCAGAGCTTCTGCCCAGAGGGGCTGGTCTGGAATGGGCCAAGAAGGAGCCTAGTTATGTTCAATGGGAACAAATGCAGAGCCCCAGCAGTGATCATCACTGGGCCCATCTTGCCTGGGCAAATCTGCTAGAATGTCTCTAGGGCTTTGGGGGTTGCACTGAGGGGAGCCCACAGTGTCCTGGCAGCACTGAGGGCAGCAGCATCTTGGGTGGTGTGATCAGAGACACAGTCAGGAGAGTGAAAAGGGATTAGGCCCCTCTGATCAGTCACCTGATGAGAAAAGCAGCTCCAGTGCAGGCATGTCCTACAGTGGAGCCAGGGGATTTTGGAGGAAGGTTCTCTGAGCCATCAGTTCAAACAGTGGTTGTAAACTGTTCGAAAGGAGCCTCAGCAATAGCATCTGCTTAGCATAAAGCTGTATCATCTGCTTCCCTGTGACTTCTGCATCCACTGCAACAAATGCAGCTTTCAGACAGGACTGTGGGAGGTGCACCCAGGCAGAAGAACAGCTCAGTCTGGGGACAGAGCTTTGGGAGGAGGTGGACAAGCTGAGGAGCAGCAGGGAGGTAGAGAAGGAGATCAACTGATGGAATTGTACTCTGCAATCCCTAAGACAGATGTGTCAGCCAGTCACAACAAGTCCTTTCTGTACTGAGGTGCCCAAAACTGAACACAGTACTCGAGGTGAGGCCTCATCAGAGGCAGGATTACTCCTCTAGTCCTACTCACCACACCATTCCTGATACAAGCCAGGATGCCACTGGCCTTCTTGGCCACCTGGGCACACTGCTGGCTCATATTCAGCCCACTGTCCATCAGTACACCAAGGTCCTATTCCACCAGGCAGCTTTCCAGCCACTCCTCCCCAAGCTGTAGGGTTGTCTGGGGTTGCTGTGACCAAATGCAGGACCCAACACTTGACCCTGTTGAAACTCATACAATTTACAATGGTCCATCGATCCAGTCTATCCAGGTCCCTCAGTAGTGCCTTTCTCCCCTCAGGCAGATCAACACTCCCTCCCAACTTGGTGTCGCCTGCAAACTTACTGAGGGTGCACTCAATCCCCTCATCTGGATCATTAATAAAGATGTTAAATAGAAATGGCCCTGGGCTATGCTGCCTGGGCCTGATCCCCTGGCTGACCTTTAATTGGTCCATGATGGCTCCTGAGATTATCCATTCCATAACCTTCCCTGGCACCGAGGTGACACTGATAGGTCTGTGGCTACTGGGATCATCTTTCCAGCCCTTTTGGAAGATGGGCATCACATCTCCCAGTCTCCAGTCTGCCAGGACAGCTCCAGTTAGCCTGGAGGATCTGGATGAAGGTCTGCTGAAGGATGATGGAGCGTGGCTTGACAACCACATCCGCCACCTCTCTCAGCCCTCTAGGGTGCAATCCATCCGGCCCCATGGACTTGTGAGCAGCCAGCTTTTGGAGCAGGTCCATAACCATCTCACTGTGGAATATGCAGGGCCTATTCTGTTCCCTGTCTACCAGTGCAAGGGGCTGTGTTCCCAGGGAATAACAAATCTTACTATTAAAGACTGAGGCAAAGAAGGCATTAAGTACCTCAGCCTTATCCTGATCCTTGGTCACCAAGTTGCCCTTGGCAACTGTGGCATCTGTGCCTGGGAAGATCATGGAACAGATCCATCGTGTGCATCAGTACAAGTTAGGGGCTGACCTAATGGAAAGAAATACTGCAGAGAAGCACCTGGGTGTCCTGGTGGATAACAGGTTGCCCATGAGCCAGCAGCGTGCCCTTGTGGCCAAGAAGGCCAATGGTATTCTAGAGTGCACTAAAAAGAGAACGGCGAGTTCAGAGAGATTCTTCTCACCCCCTACTCTACCCTGGATTACTGTGTCCAGTTCTGGGTTTCACAGTTCAGGAAAGACAGGGATCTTCTAGAAGGAGTCTAGTGGAGGGCCACAAAGATGATAAAGGGTCTGGAACATCTCCCGTATGAAGAAAGGCTGAGAGAACTTGGTTACAGTCCCAGAAAATATAGTTAAGGCATTAAATTGAGAAGATCAGTCTACAGAGAAATGTAATTTTGAGGTTGATTCCAAAAATTTGCCCTTTACTGAGGTTTCATGCATTCCACATAGACAGCAATGAAAAAAAGAAAATAAATAGAGAATACATTGATCTCAAAACTGAGATTTCATTAAATCCTCTACAGCCATGGACTTGCAAGTGGATGACTGTAGAGAGAAACAGAATTTCTGGGCTTTGAAATAACATTGGAGCTCATTTTACTTCAATCTAATTAAGTTTCTTAATGCACACATTAATTTGTATGAAGTACTATGACATGGATCAAGAATACATAATGGAAAATAGTGAAATTTTCCATGTTAAGGAGAGTAATTTGAATTTCTGTGATTTATCTTCTCTTTCAGTGTATAAATAATTATGCATTTTGGTTGGGTTTGTTTTTGTTTGTTTTCTCTACATATCAAGGGTTAAAATATTAATCATAGTATAATTTCTTGTTGTTGCTGTTGCTGTTTTTTCCCTTAAAAATGCAGCAAAGGCTTTTTGCAAATACTGCCTGTAAAGAATTCTGAAAACAAGTCTGTGTTTTAAGTACAGTAGAGTACATAGGAGTGTTATCAACAAATGACCAGACAAAGGGCCTTTTCAGTTATGGAAAATGGATCATTTTATATAAGTTCCAGTAACTGAAAATATTCTTTCTAGAAGCAGAAGTCAGAAGTATTTCACAGATTATTCTTCATGTTCAATTGTTGAAGAGTTCATCATTTTCTGAAATGAGAGATCTCTACCATCTCTGGATGCTCACTGTCACTTAAATTATATCCCAGTTATCCTCTTTCTTCTCCATTCACTGGATTTTTTCTGCTTTAGAAATTACCTGACATTAATTTTTGATACTATTAGAGCATTTATCATTATTCTTACAAGTAATTAATACAAATGAATGTATTTTATTCCAGTAACTTTAACTTTGTTTTGCATACAGTATCAGTTTATGAGCAGACACACTGAATCTGTACATTCCTAATTTTGTAACTATTTACTACATTGAACACCATTTTTTTCCAAGTTTCATATAAGAAAGCAGCTACTTGTGTAGACACTACAGGACAAATTTCACCTCTATAGTATAGAACTGAAAACTGGACATTTAGGAATCTGCATCTCCTCAGGATTATTGTCTTTAATAGAAAAAATTACTCCTTTTTTTTATAGCCACTCTGAATAAACCTTTAATTAAATAATTATTGAAATAATTATCTAGCTTAACATTTATTTGTAGAATGAAGATTTTATCACAAGAAATCAAAGTATCAAGGGACTATTCATAGTTATTTTTCTTCCATTAGCAAGTGAATTTCAAACACATTCCTGGTATTTGAGCCTCCAGGTAGAAAATTTTAGAATAGAGAATACTCTTACTGTTAAAATAATTGTTTAATTAGGTTTAAATGTGACTATCTTTTGTGTCAGATTAGAATTAATATGCCCTTCCAATTAGCCCAGAAAAAATTGTGTTATTATGAACTCTAAAAACACTGTTGCAAATAACTAAAATGACATCAAGGGTTGCAAATTGAGAAAAGACACATAAGTAGTAGAATTTGTGAGACAAGAGCAAGTGATGTAGAAAAAGTAGGTAAAATGTCTAGTGGGACCACGAGAATCCAGTAGAAGTGATCAAGATGCCACTTGAAAACAGAACAAACCTTCATCCTAAAATAAAATTAACTTTGTTAGAGGTAGATCACACTCCCTGAGAGCACATTTGTTATTTTACATTCCTCCCCCTCCACATCCCCCCATCTTCTGCATAATTTTGCATAAACTTTCTGTATTTAAAGAAAGCTCGACAGTGATCATTTTAGCACTACTTTGTTGTTGTTTAATCCTGCATAATTGATAATAGATAGGATGTATCTGAACATTGGACATTTAATAGAATCATAGAATTATTATGGTTGGAAGACCATCTAGTTCCAATCCCACTGCCATAGGCAGGGACATTTCCCACCAGATCAGGATAACCAAAGCCCCATCAACCTGGCCTTGAATACTTCCAGGGATGGAGTGTTCACAGCCTCTCTGCAACATGTTCCAGTGCCTCATCACCCTACCACACGCAGAGCAAAGAATTTTTTCCTAATATTTAATTTAATTCTACGCTGTTTTACACACAGAATCACACAAAAGTGTTGAGTTTGGAAAGATCCTCTGGTGGTCATCTAGTCCAACACTCCTACACAAGCAGGGTCATCTGGAATTCATTGCAGAGGACTGCACCCAAGTGAGTTTTGAATATCAGCAGAGGGGAGACTCCACAACCTTTCTGGGCAGCCTGTTCCAGTGCTCTGTCACTGATAATGTGATGTTTTTCCTCATATTTAGATGGAGCTTCCTGTGTTTCAATTTGTGCCATTTGTCTCTTACCCTGGTACCTCTTAAGAGTCTCATCCTATCTTCTTGGCACTTCCACTTAAGACATTTATATATTGACTAGATCCTTGATCAGTGTTCCCCTCTTTAGGCTAAACAGACCCAGATTTCTAAGCTTGTTCTCATAAAAGAGGTGTTCCAGTCCCCTAATCATCTTTGTAACCTTTTAGTTGTTCCACATCTCTCTTTTACTGGGGAACTTAGAACTTTGCACAATACTCCAGATGTGAACTCACCAGGGCTGAGATGGGGGACCTGCTTGCAACATTCTTCCTAATGCACCCTGAGATACCCTTAGCTTTCTTGGCCACAGGAGTACATTGCTGGCTTAATGTGTCTTTAGCCATTGAAAGACATCACCCTTTGTCCTATCACTATACTTAATGGTAAGGACTCCTTTTCTGGCTTTACTGCAGAACTCCCTTAGATTCTGGAAGCCTGCTATAATGTCTCCGCAGAGCCTTCTTTTATCCAGGTGGAGTGATTCCAGTTGCATCAGCCTTTCTTATAGCAGAGGTGCTCCAGCCTTCTGAGAATTCTCATGGCCCTCGCTTGGACTTCACAGAATCACAGAATCATAGAATCACAGAATGGCCAGGGTTGGAAGGGACCTCAAAGATCATGAATCTCCAACCCCCTGCCACATGCAGGACCATCGAGTAGTCCACCCATCAAATCCACATCCCTCCAGTTTGGAGATAAGGATGTGGTGGGAGACCATGTCAAAGGCCTTGCTCAAGGCCAGGGAAATGACATCGGTCGACTTGCTCCAACAGTCTCGTGTCCTTCTTATGTTGAGGTCCCCAGAGTTGAATACATTATTCCAGGTAGAGCTCTCACAATTGCAGAGTAGAGGTGGACAGTCACCTTGCTCACTTTGCTGGTCATACTGCTTTTGATGCAGCCCAGGATATGGTAGGCTTTCTGGGCTGCAAGTGCACATTGCCAGCTTGAATTGAGCTTTTCATCAACCAGCATCTCTAAGTCCCTCTCCTCAGGGTTGCTCTCAATTTATTCTCTGCCCAGCCTATATTTGTGCTTGGGATTGCCCTGACCCAGGTGTGGCACCTTGATCTTGGCCTTGTTGAACTTTGTGAGGCTTCCTTGGCCCCTCTTGAGACTGTCAAGGTCCCTCTGGAGTTGGTTGCATGACACATCTTGATGTCATCAAAAAAGTTGCTGAGGGTGCACCCAATCCCATTATTTGTGTCACCAACAAAGATGTTAAATGGCACCAGTCTCAGTACTGACCTCTGAGAAACACTACTCATCATTCCCAAGTGGTCTCTGCTCGGACGTCAAGCTGTCGACTGCAGTTCTTGATGTGTCACCATCCAGTAGATGCTTTAGAACTAAGTGATCCATCCATCAATTTCAAGTCTCTCCAGTATTCGAAAATATTTTTGCTAGCATCTCTGGTTTCTTAAAGTCAGTTCACAAACATGGATATATAAAATCAAATATAGGATTTGTGCCCTTAGTTACACTATGCTCATCCTGCACGTAATTTCAGATGTAGTACTTTATCTACCTATTAGTAATACTGTATTTTATTTTTCCTTACAGATTTTTCCTCTCCTCTCCTCTCCTCTCCTCTCCTCTCCTCTCCTCTCCTCTCCTCTCCTCTCCTCTCCTCTCCTCTCCTCTCCTCTCCTCTCCTCTCCTCTCCTCTCCTCTCCTCTCCTCTCCTCCGCTCCCTTTCCCTCCCCTCCTATCCCTTCCCTTTCCCTCTTTTCTGCTCCTTCTGGAACTAAAACAACTGAAATTGCACTACTATTAATTCTACTGAAACATTTCTGCTATTGTGTTTTAAGTAGTTCTCAGACTTAGCTTAAATCAATATTCCTAGAGCTACTACAAACTGCCTAAAATTTTCTAATTATATAATACAAGATGCTAGAAGATAAACAAGGTATCCTATAGTGTATTCATTTGATTACAAATAAGATCATGACAAAAAGACAACAACTTGACCCTTCCCATGTCCTTTCAGAATGAATTATAGACTCTAGAAAAAAAAGAAAATTATATTTATTTTGCAGAAGAAACAGTCTATACAGTACACATTAATCTCATATTGATTACTAGACCACAGTTAGACCACATATTATAGCGAGTTTGTTTCAATTTTTTGCTCAGAAGAAAGAAAGATAAATACTAAGGTCTCCTCACGTTCCCAGTTTTGTAATTCTTTGTTTTGTTTTCTACTCAGTTAACGCGGATTTTGTCAAAACCACTACAAGAGTGCTTGCACAGTAGATGGGTTTTGCAGCACAGCACTGCTGAGTTCAATAACCGATCAAATGACAACAAATCTCTATTATTAAAAAGGCTATGTAGGATTATAATGAATATTCGTCACAATAAGCATATAAGTGTTTAATTCAAGATTGGAAATAAGATCACAGAATTCTTTATTTCACGAGAGCTTCAAATTATGAATAAAAGAGTAATTGATATGATTGTTTTATCTACATAAGATTATTCTTTTAAATTGCTTCTTTTTATTATAATCATAAAACAGCACATAAAGAAAGACTACCTTTGATATTTCATAGTGCGTGCCAACACTTTTATGCCTTATTATTTCTGAAAATTCTGACTAAGCATCATATAATATAAATGTTTATAGTCTTTTTTTTTCTTTTCGCTTTCTTTCTTATGACTAGAGAAGAAATAGAACAAGGATCTACCTTCCTCTTTTAATAGAAGCTTATCAATACAGGGGAAATGTTTTATAGCATTCTTCTTTGTTTTATTGGAATTTAGCTTTTTATTGCATTGTCCCTTTTCAACAGTTGATTTCTGGAACTATTCAAATCTTAAGCATCCTATGATGTTTACAGAAGTTACTTCTTTCCCAGTCATCAATTTCAACACATTTTTCTCTTCCAGCATTTGTAGCAAATTAATTTCATATAGGTCACTCTCATTCAGAACAAGAAAATACCACTTTTAGCACAAAAAAGTGCCATTTATCTTGGTTTTAAAAGCAAATGCAGAATGTCATTTTTGATACAGATGGAGTAACACTAACTCTGCTCACCTCTGCTCTCCTAAAAAAAGGGTTTTTTTTGCTTTTTAAATCTTTGTGTCAGAAGCAATGAAGGGAAAAAAGAAAAAAGAAAACACTTTTATTTGATTTTTGCAGCACTTCTATAAGTTTACAGAACTTTGGCATATTCTGAAATATTTCTACTGTAAGAAGCCATAAAAAATCCTGTCACTAAGAAAAAGTAAACAGTAATGAGTCTTTAAGCTTCCATAATTAGTCTGCTTCATGCAAATTAATCTGAGAACAATAATAAACATGGATAGCAATGTCTATTTCCTTTGTTTGATGCCTTCAGCATTTCTGTGCTGGAGAAACATGAAGGCTGCTCCAAAAGTAATGCCTCCTCTTTTATGATGGTGGCCCACACCATCAGAGGGAGATGTTGGTAGTATGGCAGCAGAGGTTTAACCTTCCTGATGATATCCCATTGCATTTGTTTGCCATGGGACAGATGGCAGCGGAGGGGCAGTCTGACAGAATGGTGTCTGACATGGAAGTGCATATGAAGCAAAGGTGTGGAACTGAATTTCTCCATGCAGAAAAACTGTCACCTGCTGGCATTCATCGACATTTGCTGAACGTTTTTGGAGACCAAATGGTGGATGTGAGCACAGTGAGGGGAGGGGGTGGTATGTTTCAGCAATGGCAACAGCGACAGTTGGCCACCTCCACTGGTGCAGATTATTATAAGCAGGGCATGCTAGCTTGAGTTCATTGCTGCCAAAGATGCACATCTAATGGTGGTGACTATGTTGAAAAAGAGTGTTTTGTAGCTGAGAATCTGCTCTATCAAATACTGTTATTGTTTTCTTTGTATCTGTCGTAGTTTCCAGGGAAATAAATAGAGGGCATTACTTTTGGAACAAACTACATCATTTTAAGCTCTTCCAGTGGAGCTAATCCAGAAGATCCTTAATACCAACATAAAGCCATCTTGTCTGCTTTTTACAAGTTGTCCCATAGTTGTGTTCCCCCTGTTAGTGCATCACCAGAACTCCAATATTTTGGAGTAGTACTAAATAAATCATTAATGTGCTAAAAATACAAATGCAGTTAGACAGAAGACAGTAGTTCATGGAAAGACCTCAAGCTAAGCTGAAAGCAGCCATGCTAATTAAACAGTATGTTTGTTCTATGGGCTTCTTCCAGAACAACAATATCTGGCTGTCACAGAAGACACAATTTCTCAATGTGTAGCATCACCTTGTGTGCTAAAGGGAAAACAGTGAGTCTCGGTGGTAGGGAGCTGATTTACAGAAGGTGACGTACAGCTTAAAGATGGAGGACAGAAGGGAATGGCTATGAGTTATGGATCTGTTTGGATAAATGCTACCTCAGCAAGTAGCTGGGTAATATAGCTAGAGACTGCATTGTCTTTATCGTGGAAACTGTGCTCCTGAGGGGGCTGGAGAAAATCTGATAGCTATTACTTTTACAGTTCCTTTGAAGCTGTGCAGAAAAAGTTTGCTCGCTTGAGGTGCCCTCGATTTTTGTAATGTCTTCATGAATTTATGGTAAAACATTTAATTTTTCATGGGTCAGATTCTGCCATCTCATTTGGAGCTCTGATTTTCCCCAGGTACGGTTGCACTGATTATGTTGGTAAATGTGACAGAATCTCTCCTATGCTGAGAGAATTGTTACAATACTGCAGTGAAAAGAAGGATTATGAACATCAGGGTTAAATGTACAAAGCCCAGTTCATGGTCCAGACATTTAATTTGCCTATTTCAGAATAAATAATCTGACAGAAAGATTACTTCAGATTACATGGTTTGTGAATCAAACCTTCTGACCTTGCTAAGTCAGTAATACAGGAGTGTCTATTTTTCTATTTTTCAGCAGCATGAACAGCATCAGGGAAGACAAAACACTTTTTTCATCTGAAAAGTAAATGGAAATATATTGAGGGAAAGACAGCAAGGGGTTTACTGAATGCTTTTATGCAATAATCTTGTTGAATTGAAAAGAAGTAAAAGTTAACCTATTAAATTCTACTCTCCAAATTGTATTTTCGTTTTAAAATTATACAAACAGATTTCAGTACAGAGAAACTTAGTACAAGCTCTTGCAATTTTGCAGAACCTACACAGCGCTTCTCAGAAGCATCTATAATCAGAAATCCTTGATCAGTGTGGCAAACATCACAGTGGTTTTTTATATATATATATAATATATATATATATAATATATATAATATATATATTGTTCATATATATTCATATATATATATATGAACAAAAAAGCAACAAACATCACAAAGCAGTGCTATGCAATGTAGTAACTAGAAAAACTATTTTGAAAAAGCATACCTAAAAAATCATAGGTTCATGGCATAATTCAAAGTGAAAGATAGCTAAGAAGCTTTGTTTTCCAACCTCCTGACAGAGCTGGTCAGCAATGGGAGCAGACCAAATAGCTCACATCTTGAATAGATCTAAGGATGGATATGGTGTACAACCTGATAACATCCTTGGATGTCCTAAAAAAAGAAAAGGGTTTTCAGTATGTTGTTTCTATACTGCACTCACACCATGGACTAATGTGTAGGGGTTAGTTCCGCCCTGCTTTTGAAGAAGTAGTGAAGGAAAATGTATACAGGAAAGGCAAGAAGACTTTGGAGAAGCAATCTCCTAGCTTTGCAATTCTATCTACATTCTCAAGACAATGCAAAGAGGACAGAATAATGAATGAATGAGACTTCTGTTGGTTTCTGCATGGAAGGCAGTAAGGCACTTCTGGTACATGTACAGCCACTGACTGTGATCTGACCATGAGAAAGGCAAAAGCATTGCACAAAAGCATCCTTGACAATAGCTTGACCATAGCTGTGATTTCCCAGCTTAGAGTGAAAATATTTCTGATCCTTTTTAGGAAGTTAATTCACTTAATTTCTCACTTGTTTAATCTTTTTTTTTTTTAGTAAGCCATCATGAATTTCACTGAAAAGGCAAGTACTTGTCAGGGAACATCTTCCTTGGTAAGGTGTGCTGCAGGAACAGTTCCATGAGTTTAAAGTGCAAAGCTTTAACTAACAAATGTGTTGTGTACCTCCAGTGGCAGAAGAGGAATGAGTGTTGCATGAATCCTGTGTTCCACAACAGAAAGTCTTGCCAGGTTTCTCTCAGGATGTTCAGTCCAGTTCACTGCAGTGGTAGAGTACTCTCTGGGAAGGACAGATCTGTAACAGGAGACACATCACAGTGCAGCAGGTACTTCACTGCAAGAGTTTGGTGTGTATGCTGTGTTCACATCTTAATGTTCATAAGGATATCAGATTCCATTGAGACTTAAGACATGACGTGTGCACTGGATTTGGCTAGATGCTCTCTGACCAGATCCTTCTCAACCAAATGGAAGTCTTCCTTTCCTTAGACTTTCTTACCTCCAGATCTGGGACTCCTGAGGGCTGGTCTTAGCACTGATGACTGAAGAAAAGAAGGCATTCAGAATCTCCACCTTCTCAGTGTCCTGATATGAGGGCACCCTTCTTATTTTGTAGGGCACTCATATTTTCCCTAGCCTTCCTTCTACTGTTGACATACATTAAAAAAAAAAAAAAAAAAAAAGTTTCTTGTTATTCCTTACCACTTTCGCAAGGTTTAACTCTATCATCTTGTGATTACCATGCCCAAGATGACCTCCCACAAGACATTCCCTGCTAACAAGCATCAGGTCAAGTGGGGAAGTTTTCCCTAGCTGGTATTTGCACAAAAATAAACACAATATTGGAATAGAATTAAGTGTTGTTTATCATTGCATCTTTGATCACCCAGTAGTATCACTTATGCAATATAGTACTGATGTTTTCACAAATAGGTTTTTGTATTCATTTATATGAAAAGATCTGCTAAATATTAAGAAGTCATTAGAGGTACCAAATGAGAGATGGGTCTCCAGTGGTTTGTAATGACCTCTTTTGGTACACTGTCAAGAACTCTAACATCAAGTCACTGTATACTTTTTCCATTGAGAATAAAGAATAATCTAGGTTTTTTTTCATAACAGCTATATTCAAAAACAACATTCAAAAACAGTTTAGAGAAGCACAATCACCTGATGAGACATTCTTATCTTGAACACCTTAGACGAGATCTATAAAGAGGTTTATTTTTCTAAAATAAAGTCACATTTAAATTGGAGGAGTAAATAATCAAAGGAATGGGAAATAAATAAATGTGTTTAAAAAGAACAAATAAAAGCAAAGGATTTGGGATGAAGTTGGAGTTTCACATACTAATTAGAAAGACAAGATTCCTTTATGACCCTGTGACTGTTTTCTAGTAAACACAGTCTAATCTTTTCATAGTTCTCTGTCTTGCATGTAGAAGGAGAAATGAAAGAGATTGGATGTTCTTAATGAATAAAACAAAGATGTTTGGATGAGAGACTGGACTGATATAGTCTACCTGGGTATTCAAGAGTTTTCAGCGATGCTTCTCATCAATTTCTTTTGAAAATATTACAACGTCAAGCATCAAGAACGTGGATGAAAAGATGGATAAGAACTGATCTTCAAACAGAGGAACATAGTTTCCACAATGGAAGGAAATAATTGGTGGTGTTTGTGTTTTTAAGTATACTCAGCACTAAACAAGAACGGATAACGTATGGTGTTGTGACAAGCTTTCTGATGATGTACAATTATCTAAAGTGGTGAAGATTAGACTGACTCTTTAATCTGGAGAAGAGACATCTGATATAGAGGTAATAGAGAGTATGAAATCAAAAGTGGCATAGAGAAAGTTGTCAAGTGTTCTCCCTTTCCAGTACAAACAGGATCAGTGGTTTCAACACAGATATGAAGAGGTAGTTCTCCTCATTGTACTTAAGAAGTGAAAAAAAAAAAGAGTAATTAATTCTGTCAAATGTAAAGACTCATCTTCTGGCTTAGGAGGGAAAACCCTGAAATCACAGGAAGCCACCAGTAGAAAAAAATGGTACTCCTGTGCATTGGTAGCTTCCTCAGGCATCTGTTTTGGTCACTGTGAAAGACAAGAGCCAGGAGGAGATGTGAGATTTGTGGTTTTTTAATGATCGATTTATATGAACTAATGAAATCAGGAGTTGTTAATCATACAGACAATTCAAATCTTCTTCTGTCTGATCTTAAACAAGTGCCTGAGTCAATACAGGAAATTATTTATTCTGTAGTTTAAAACTTAATTTTGTGCTGATGTGTGTAGATTATTCCCCTTGTTCAACCAAAGCAAATATGAAATGCCATTCCCAGGCTCATCTTTAAAATATGTTCAGGAAAGCTGGTGGCTAAATCTCTCTTTGATGCCAGTAGTGAATTACTTTCTAGATAGTAATGTTCTCCTCTCTGTTTGTTATTTCTCCAGCTTTGTAAACAAATCATAGCAAACTAATTTTTAAAAAGTCATCTGAATAAATGTTGCATTTGAAAATGAAATGCCATGTGTATAAATCTCCAAGTAACTGAAGAAAGAAGTTGACTGAGTTTTCATTACAAAAACTAATGGATGGCATTATTACTAGATGATGCTTCTGATTTTAATAAAAATTCTTCCCTATGCAATATGGCTGCAGCAAATAATAATAATTTGTCTAGCTCTATTGTAGATACTTTCCAGTCTCTTACCAATTAATGTTGCCTCACATTTGAATTTCATTTATATTGTTATTCTAGCCCAAAAAGTTGGACTGGTTCACAATATAGGAAGCTGCTAAGTATCTATAAATATTAATCTCTTGTAATAAATAATATTCACAACTAAAAAAAAAAAAAAATCAGAGAAAAATAGTGTTCCCAAATTCATAAGCATCAGAATTACTTCCACATAAATTGGACCAATTATTTGATGAATCCACATGAAAACTATTAATTGATGGGAGATAAGATCAAATGGATATTCCAGAAAGTATTTCTTAGGAGCACTGAATAACAAGCTCAAGGAGGGAAGGTTTGGGTTGGATGTCAGGAGGAAGTTCTTTACAGAGAGAGCAGTGAGGTGCTGGGACAGGCTGCACAGAGAGGTCATGGATGTCCTGTCCATGGAGGTTTTTAAGGCTGAGTTGGATGGGGCTTTGGGCAATCTGATTTAGCACTTGATCTAAAGGCAGGCAATCCTGCCTCTGGCAGGGGAGTTGGAACTTGATGATCCCTGGGTCTCTTCCAACCCAAGCCATTCGATGATTCTATGACAACTGTTCTCTACTTGGTCATCTCTTTGACAATGAACCTTTTTAATTTTGATTTTCCTTACATTGTCTTTGGTTAATCACTTTTTCACAAGAGTTTATGTAATTTGGTGCTAGAGAACAAAAGAATTCAGTCTACAAAAATAACCTGATGTGAGAAAGAAGTATACTTTCAATGGAAAAACAGACTAGTCCTGCCTCCATCTGGTTGCATTACCAGTTATCCCTTTGTTTAGTTATCCTATTAAAACAAACAAACAAACAAACAAAATCCTTCTGAAGTGCTGATACTACGCACCAGCATATTAAGGTTCAATATTAGACAAAACAACATGAAAAAGAAAGCAACAGAAGCACAATCAGAAAATGAAATTCACCATTCACCATAACCTCATCAAAATTAATAATTTATCAGAAAACAAGTTCAATAGTGTCTCAGGGGAGACAGTATAGCTGTCTACAATTCCCTGAAAGGAGGTTGTAACGAGGTGGAGGTCGGCCTCTTCTCTCAAGCAGCACGAGACAGGACAAGATGGCCTCAAGTTGCACCAGGGGAGATTTAAGTTGGATATTAGGAAAAAATTTTTTTCTCAGACAGGGTGGTTATGCATTGAAACAGGCTGCCCAAGGAAGTCCCTGTAGGTAGTCGTTATTAGATTCTGTCCTTATTAGACACCAAAGAATTGAGATGTTGCTAGAAATACATCTCACTGAAGTAAGTACTGTTTACTTGGTACTGAGAAATAAGATAAAGAGGCTATTGATAAAAACAAAACAATCATGTCATTTGTTAATGAAAATACATTTCCAAATCTTATTTTGTGCTTGAAAACACCATACATCTTCAGGCTATCTTGTTCTAAAAAGAAAGAAAAAGTAAGAAACATGTTCAAAATAAAAGAAAGTAGCTTGTAAGAGATAACACTGCCATTAACAAAGTATTATTAGAGATTCACCTAAAAAATAATCTCCTGTGTTAATTTATCATGGAAAGCTAACAGCATTCTAACTTGAGACAAAAATATGGTTCTTTGGAGTTTTATAAATGTTCTTAAGTGAAACATTTCTATTGCTCACAAAATAAGGAAAAAATGAGTCAGAAATTTGACTGTTAAATCAAAAAAATCAGTGTATGCTCTATTTTTCTTTTAAAGCTTTTTTTTTTTCCATGAAAGAGATTATTGTATTGTACTGGAATTCTCTTCAAATCTTCTTCTGAACTGAACTGTAAGTCTCCCCATGTCTAAGATACCTGCCAAATAATCTTACACAGTGTTTGAAGGTAATAATAGAGGATGGGAAAACTGCACTGAAAGGCTCTCAAGATGAAAGGCAGAGATCTGTAGCACTTAGATGAAGGCTACCAGTTAGAGTATGCAGTTCAAGATTGATATACCCATGAACAAAAATGCCACAAGGATCAGGGGAGTAGGGACATTGGGAACGTAGTCAGGCTAAATCAGAGCCTCGTGACTAATCTGCCCAAGTAATGGGTGGGGTGATCCCACACAAGAAAAGTTCCTCCTACATGAGGCAGAAGATAAATTCTCCCTCTGAGTGCCTGTGATCTGAAATGGGGTAGGGTTTATAGGATATAAGACTCATAACGGGATTCAAGGGAAGAACGCTTGAGGAAACTTACTGTGGGAGATGTAGAACACACTGTGGGACTATGTTAATGTGCAGCACCTAATATGGGACATTTAAGGGTTGGGCAATAGGTGAGAAAAGATAGAGATCAAGGTGGGTTGAAAAGGAGAATAACAGAGACAGCAGGCTGTAAATAGAATGCAAGTCAGTATAGTTCTACCATCTGTATGGGAACACTCTCTGAGTGGCTATGAATCAGTCAGTATAGGTGCATGCTGGAAAACCTCAAGCTGGACTAGCCAGCAGGACGTCTGAATCAGCAACTGGAATGGGATTGTGAACATAAGGGGCTGTAGGCCCAGGGAGGATGGGCGATCTTGGACAAACACACACATTCATATACAATATTTTATCTCTGATTTTTGAAGAAGATGAACTAGATTTGGGCCATCTGTGCTGTTCATGCTTATCTGAGTGCTGTGTTTGTGGGTGCTGATGGAGGCACTGTTTGCTGCCCCAGTGGATCTGTGTGTCCAGTCACATAAGTGAATATACAGTAAATGTCTGTGTGAGCCTGCTGGGTGTAAACACTCAGCTGAGCCGGGGACAAGGAACTACAGAGGGCTCACAGCTACCATGTATGTGCCAGACTCAGAAATCCCCCAGCACCACTCATAAACCTCTACTGATGCAACAAATTACTGCAGGTATAACACTGAGCCACCACCGACCTACTCTGCATGATTAATGTTTTCTGAAACTATCAGTCTTACTCTAATTTCCATAATGTTCTGGCAAATAAATAAAGGAGTACTTGCATACTACATACATCATTTCCGGCTGTTACCAACTTATCTTTTCTAATGGACCTTGAGATTCGTTGTGATGTAACTAGTTTGGGGTTTGATCAACACATTATAACAAAAATTACAATTATAGTATTTTATGCCAGAAAATATGAATTCCTTCATACGTATATCTGTATTTTTCTATCAGATGACCTGAAAAACATATTCTTTCTAACAAAGCTTTTTGTTTCTGAAAGACAGCTAACTTACTAAAATAGTAGTAGTTAGCTACTGTGCTGATTATACTGATTTCTATATTGCAAATATAGTCATAAGGAAGTCAAAAGTAAGAAGAAACCTGGCATCCAAATGTCACCTGCAAGTTGATCTACCTATTCTGCTGCATAATTGTGTTACTTTAACATTTGTAATAGCAGTTAATTTCATTTTGTGCAACATCTCTTTATCAGAATATCATCATTTGAAACTTTCAAGTTGTTATGAAATTTTGTGATGAGTAACAATCATTTCTTAAGACTGCATGTTATTCAAGCTTGAGTCTGATCTTACTACAAATTTTCAGATGATGGTTCTGCTACAACAAATTATTAAATTCCAAAGCACATATACATATTTTTATAGTGAGAAGTTGATATTTCTGCAAGCAGATTAGAAAATGTGCAAGATCCTTCAGCCATTTTTACCAAATAAATTCCAGCACAGATTTAACTGCCCTAAACAATCATCCCCTCTATCTAGCTGGGAGAGGTCAGGTTCTGAAGTTCCAATAAAAAAGCATTGGGCACCATACTGCACAAGGAACAAGTACTTAAAAATAGTGTAGTTGGTCTTTATTTGATTTTTTTGCTTGATTGTTGGTTTTTTTGTTTGTTTGTTTTGGTTTTTGTTTTTGTTTTTTTTTTTTTTTAGCAGAAAGAGACAAATAACTCAGCAACTACAAGTACTGAGGTACACAGTAGCAGAAGGTCATGGACCACTTGAAGTGTGTCCAAAGGAGGCCACGATCAGAGGGCTGGAACACCTTGCCTGCAAAGAGAGGATAGGAGAGTTTGCTTGTTCATCCTGGAGAAGAGAAGGCTTCAGAGAGACCCTGTGGCAGCCTTACAGTACCTAAAGGTATGCCTACAAGAAAGCTGGAGATGGACTTCATCGTGATAATTTTCTTCATAAAGGTTCGTAAGATGCTGTGCTTTGGATTTAGGATGAGAATAACGTTGATAACACAAGAATGTTTTGGGTATTGCTGAGCAGTGCTGCACAGAGTCAAAGAGTTTTCAGTTTCTCATGCAGACCTGTAGCAAGGAGGTTGAAAATGCACAAGAATCTGGGAAGGGACACACACAGGACAGCTGACCAGAACTTACCACAGGACATCATGATCAGCCATAAAAGTTCAGGTAAAGAAGGAGAAAGAGCAGGGAGGGATGTTTGTAGCAGTGGCATTTGTCTTCCCAATAAATGGTTGCGCATGATGAGCCATACTTTTCTGGAAGTGGCTGTACATCTGCCTGACAATGGGAAGTAGTGAATGAATTCCTTATTTTGCTTGGCTGCTGCACATGGATTTTGCTTTCCTAGAAAACAGTCTTTACCTGAACCCGAGTCCTCGTACTTTTACCTTTCCAGTTCTCTCTCCTAGCCCATCTGGGGAAGGTGAGCAAGCAGCTGTGGGGTGCTGAGTTGCCCTTTATCTCCCTTGTTTATTTCCTTGATGTTCATGAACAAGTTTTAGAAGCAAAACCAAAACTTTGCATTGCTTAAATTTAATAACAGAAGTACATGATAATAATTTCTTGGATAAATTACCAAGCAGAGTGCAGTCCTCTCAGGTATGAAATGATATCTTAAAGGGCTGATCTTTTACAGAACACTGTAGAACACTGACTTAAATGTTAAATTTCTGCTCAATTCAAAGACAGCAACAAAGAAGTAATTGTCATAAAGTTAAGGCATGCACACAATAATTTCCCTGCTCAAACCTTAGAAACTTCACTTATCTTTATTAGGTGGAGGGAAAAAAAAACGTTAGGAACACTAGTAAAAAAGCAAAAGCTGGATGTATTCCCCTGTCCGACATCATCACAGCACTTTGTCTCACTTAGGGCACATTTAGTGCCCTTCAGTTGCTGTATAACACAAATATATTAGAACTTACTGTAAATGATCTTCAGTCAATGTTTAGGAAAGCAATACAAGACTCTACAAGGGACAGTTGCATGCTACTTTGTGATTTAGTTGCAGAATGTAAAACTCACATGAGAATCAGTGACAAGTAATCAGCTGCATCAACATGGAGATAAGGGTAAACTAATAAACAATTAATTAATTTTATTAGTGAACATTATCTTCCATGACTCACATCCAGGTGCTCATTGCCATCCTTCTACAAGCATTTTTTGCTCTCTCTGATATCCAGGTTTCCTCATCTATCAAATAGACCAGGATAAGAAAGACCCAGGCTTGAAGTCAGTGTTGTAGATAGGAATAACTCAATCTATAACTGGCATGGCTTTACACAGGAGACATTTACTGATATACTGGAGCTTGCTGATATGAAGTTACATAAGTGTACAGGAAGTACAGCCCAATTTAATGTAGGCAACATTTCCAGATCCTAGCTATTAAAGGAAAATCTGAGGTCCTCCCACCTGTTTCTGTACATGGAGAGATGAATTATGTAACAAGCATTGTCCTCTGTTTGCTAAACATATGAGCAGAAAGGAAGAATAAATAAATAAAGATAAATAAATTGAATAACAAAGGGACAACATGCTAGTTTTGGCAAATAATGCTCTCTTAAATGACTTTTTTTATTTAGATCAGGGAAGGTGCTCACAAGGCAACGAAATATAAGTTTGGAAGATCGATTATCATAAATTCATAGGATTTTATTTTTTTTAATTTTCAATTATATTTATATTACTTGTTATACCAATTCACCTTTTCTTTTCAGGAAACACATGTTGAAAGTAAATCATTTCCACAGATATTTTTAAAAGTATGAAAGAAGAAAGAAGTCTGGATTTCAAATGTTGTAGAAATATGAATTGCAATTTAAGTATTTTATGACATGCTAAAATAATTATTAATTAATGGAGCAACGAGACACAAGTTGTTATTCTAATTCACCATGACTTGATAACATGCAGTCTCTTCTCCCCTGAGAAGCTCATTTCTGAGTACGTCAGTACTGGTATAATGGAAAAAGCTGGAACACTGTTCTGTAACTCAACCAAATTTGTAGCACTCTTAACAAGTTCCTGTTACAATCCCTTTTGCATGGACAGTCATGAGAAAGAAGTAAAATAAATGTTCCATTCAGATTATTTATACCAAAATATTGAGACAGCAGTATTTACTACAAGGTGCCTTGGACTCCTGAATAATAACCTCTGGAAAATGTCTGTGTTTCAGAATTTAAATAAATACATATAGAAAGCTTTGAAACAGCAGCTTAGATATCTGATGACACTACAAGGAGTCTTAATTTAGGACCAGTCGATCATCAGATGTTTTTTTCCTAAAATGTCTAACAGTTTCTTCACTTTTGGATTAAAAAAAAAGATAGTTGAAAAAAAATTTTAATTACTGCTTACTTGTTAATATTTTTTCATTTTCATTACTGAGCTCTTGTCGTTTATCATTTGGGACAAGAAAAAAAAAAGAGGTTAAATATCTTTATGGAAAATAGCAGAACAACCTAACGAGTCAGCCTGATTAAGTTAGCTTCCCAACACAGCCTTCACTAGCTAAGTATTCTGAAGTGAGTCAGATAATCTGCCTGTGTTTCTACCTCCCTTATTCCTTACATAGTAAGATTGATTCCTGTTGTGTAAGGAGTAGCAATGCAATGAGCAACATTTATGGGTCTGATTCATTGTAGGGGATGGCATGCATTATGCACTACAAATGGAAGTGTATAAATTACAAAGCAAATTACCCTTGGTTACTGAATAACTCTGATATTTTATCACAAATACAGAAATTATAGCTGTTAATGGTGGAATGTTTCAAATATACTGCTTATTGGAGAAGTGTTCTTGTTAAGAAGGAAAATATATGCATAGTATAAGTAACTGAACTAGCAAAACCACATCACTTCAAAGCTTTTTTTCTGCAGAAGGGAGAAGTTTTCCCTCATTTTGCACAGGTAGCCATGTTCATTGGGCAGAAAAGACAGAGGCAAACTCATGGCAGACAGCAAAAGGCAAGTAGATGTCTTTTTTTTTTTTTTTTTTTTTTAAATCTACCAGGCATATTTAATATCTTGAAGTCCTGGTTGAACTTCCTGTACTATAATTGCTGTGTTGCAGGAACGCACTGACTTAACATTGAAGAAGGAGAGAGAACTGTGACAAAAGTTTATGGGCAACACAATACGAGGGTTGAACTTTTATGCAAAAGAGTAGCACAGTCCAAAAAGAATTTGAGAATTTTCCCCACAGGAAAGATACCTCGTAACAGAAAAGAACTCCTGGTCCTTCTGCTGTGCTGCAGAACCTTGCATCACTGTCACAGACTTGCAAAAGCACATTCAAAAGCCGTGTCTGCTCGTTTTCACATCAGAGTGTAAACCCAGAGACTGTTTGAAACTTTTGATCTCACAGACCACAGTACGGGAGATGAGTCAAGGTCCATTGACCACAAGAATCAAGGAGTAGAAGAGTCTGGTTCAAAGCCAAACCACAAACGCTTTCTGAACTTTCTTCTAATAACTGTTCAAAAATAATTGGATACAATTAGCAATGAAAAGAAGTTAAAACAAACAAAACCAACAAAAATAACAAACAAACCCTCCCTGTGAGTTCTCTTTCACGCTTTAGCCATAGTGTGCCAATCATTGAGTGTAACAGAATCAAATATACGAACACAAAGAACATTCCAGTACAAATTACAATAAAAGTAGAATATTTTTGGATTTAGCAACATTCTACAAGATATGTGCAAAACTGCCAAAATATTTGAGCTGACAATCTGCAAATGCTCATGTTGGTATACTTTTTTTTTTTTTTTTTTTTTTTTCCTAAACAGGACTATTATTCTGCAAATGTTACTCTACAGGTTTATTTTATTAAATTTTAATAATGTATAAAATTCATCCTTTCCAATTTTCAGGCACCATAAAAAAAAATAAAAATAAAAATCCAATATCTCATAACCACAGTAAAGAAACTGATTCTAAAGGCTTCTGATGACTCATACAGCTATTGCTTTTCTATACTGGAAACACCAGAGAAAAGACTGCTAGCAAACCTCTTCCATTATTTTTCTGGACTACAGTGATTTTCCACCAATTAACATTCTTCTGATAAAGAAATGCAAAGCTCATCATTTTTTTTTTGCTTTTAATTAAAACTTTGTGAAGCATTATTATGTTTTAAGTCAGAGAACTGTATCAGCATGTCCAAAATACATCATTCTGAAGCAGCTTCTCCTTTGTCTCAGTCCTTTCCGTTCCTTACTGTGCCACGTGAAAAGAAAATAAGTGGAATAAAAAGTGCACCTTTTTCGGAAGCCTGCTATTCTTAACAAAATTAATCCACTCCCTTAGTTAATGATAGCTGTATCAGCAAAACAGGAGATTCCGAGTTATATGGTGCTTCCACAGCAGCCAGTGATGAGAATTTAATATTGCCCCAGCAGTAATGGCAGGTAATGTAATACAAGTACAAATACAGGGAAAAAAAAAATCGTTGGTGCCAGTTTCAGGTTCACTGGTTACTGTATGGACAAGAGGTGCTCAGTTTTATATTTGACCTGCACACGGAGATGGATAAAATATAATCATTGTTATGCCTCCTTTGGCAGCAAGAGTTGGTTCTTCTTTTTTTTCCCAAACAGAACTATTATTCTGCAACTGTTACTCTACAGTAACACCTGCGTAGGAAATCCCTATGTGAGATTTAAACAAATGTAAGCCATACTTTAAGTACCAACGTACTCATAGTTTTCTATAAAATATTATTTAAATGGACAGAAGTCACCGTTGAAACTTCCCCTGCACAATGAGTGAAAAGTTCATTCAGTTTCTTCAGAAGAGACAAAATCACCTGAAATACCTCTTCAGCTGTTACATTTTTACTGAACAGAACTGAGCAAAGCAGATGCACAACCTGATGATTAAGAACTACAGGAACAACTCAGGAACAAAATCTGCTGCTGCCGTTTCTCCAGCAGATGCCTCTGACGTCTGTAAACTGCAAGTCCACTAATAAAGATCAGTCAGCATCAGTTTGCCTTGAACTCAAGCATAATTGTATTAAACTCATGTAAAATTATGCCTGTGTTTTATAACTCTGTGATGTCATTGTCAGGCACCAGCATAAATATTTTATACAAGTACCCGAGCAATGTGATTCCAAAGGGGAAAACGAAAGACTGGCACAGCTACACCTGGATTTTAAAAGCTGTAAGATAAAGGAGAAGAAAGCAGATAGGTATTAGGGGTGCCAAGCAGGCAGAACTTCCTACAAATGGATGAGAGGAATGGCTAGTTCAACCAAACCCAAGACAACCAGCATCCACAGTAGGCAAGATCTTCTTTAAGAGAGATATTAGCAGCACAGAAAGTGAAGAAAAGGTAGATTAGGAAGAGAATTCATTTTTTCGCCCAACTTCTCCATTCACTTTACTGATGACAACTAAGTTGCAATTAAAACCATTGGTTTCAGCACTAATTATACAGCATTTGCTCTGTGGTGCTGTAAACCGAGAGCTGATTTAGAATACAAGAGACAAAAACAGTCATTTTTGCATTTGAAGGGATAATTGTCAAGCACGAGTAATTAGCACAGTGTACACTGCTAATGAACAAATGTAATAAATATATTTTTAAAAAAGATTAACTGTCTTGGTGAACCTAAATGCTTTTACCACACTGACCTCCAGGTGTTACATATACATGTATTAATTGCAACATCCACTGCTGGTCACTTGTGCTGGCTTTAGTCCATAGACTAAGTGGGGAGAAACAAAGAGGAACTGCTGCATGTGCAGAAGTCTCATTACTGACTCTGCCTGTCTTCAGCTAAAACCACTGACTTCAGTAGCTAGAAGGACACTGTACTTCCAAGTTCAATTCCAAAAATGGCTTCGGTGCATATTGATCTATGGATTCCTGTTTGTATATTTAACTGTGGACAGCACTTGTTTCTTCTGATTAGTGTGTGAGGAATACCACTGTTTTACTGACAGTATGTCATTGCAGTTAACTGGTGCGGAAAATGCCTCCTCAAAAATTTATGCAGCTTATCAGCTTTGAACAAACACTTGAAAAGGTAATGTCATTATGATAAATGTTTAACTTGATAGGAAAAAAAAGTTGTTTGGGGTTTTCATTTGTTTATTTTGATTTAGTTCAATTGCATTTGTTTGTTTTTAATATGTTTAATATGTTTTTATGTGGCCAAATCATTATGAGGGGGCAAATGCCCCACAGTACAATCTAGGGGAAACTAATAAAAACAATCAAACAAACCACAACAGCAAAACATAAAACCTATTACCTAAAAACTGGAAATATAATAGCATAATAAATAGAAGTAGGGGATCCGTTGCAAACTACTTAATGAGCATTCTAATTTTTTGTTCAGAAAAAAACCCCACATCTGTGTAACGAAACAATCGCTTCTCCAGTTCTCTTAGATTTCTTTGGTTTAATTTTGAAATACATTTTTATGACTTCTTGATTTATATTTTAACCCTAATCCCATAATGATAGATGATGAACAATTTTGTTATAAATAAATAAATTAGAAATAAAAGTGGAAAGTCAAATTTATGTATTTATTACCATTTCAAAGGCATATCTTACATTATACGTGACAAGGAAAGGACAGGTGTAACAAGACTAAGACCAAGTGAAGTTTTGATTGGGAAAAGTCAACACAGACTTCCCAAAGGCCACTCTTGCTGGACTAACCACATTACCCTCTACAACAAAGTAAAATTTCTTGTGGACAGTGAGGAGAGCAATGGATATTGTTTACCGTGTTGTTTTATTTCAGCAAAGCACTTGGCACTGTTTCCCACAGACAAACATACAGACTAGATGAGTGGCCTGTGAGATGAGCAGGGAATTGGCAAACTACACTCAGAGGGCTTTTGCTCAGTCTGGAAGCTAGTCACAAGTGGGTTCCCCTAGGGATCCATACAAGGCCCTGTGAGGTTCAAGAACCTTCGTAAATAGCCTGTGTGCTGAAATTAAAAGCACCCTACCAAACGCTCCACCCCAGGGATTTCCTAGTGCCAGGAGGAACTGTTCTCTTCTCAGTCTCCCCAGATGTGGGAATAAAGTGAAGTATTTCTTTCTGCATAGCACGTGATCCTGAGTACATGGCAACAGCTTCTGGCCCAACTGGAGGGCATAAAGACACTGCCAAGCCCACAGCCAGCACTCGCCCCACCACATCCCCAACTACCCCAGAAAAAGAAGATGGAGTAGGACAGACCCTCAGGGCATCACGGGATCCGCAATAGTGACTTGCTTTCCTTTCTTCTTTCTCCCTCCTTTTCTTCACTCATCTTTTTCCTCTCTTGCTTGCCCATCTTTCAACAAATAAAAGCACACCCTTGCTCTCTCAACACAGTGACTCTGTTCCAAGACTTAATTTGGAGAGATTGGGATCAATATAATGAACTGCAAGTCTCTTCAGCTTGCAACATTTAATTGGTGTCACAGATGGGATCCCATCCCCATTCAGAAGGTGCTAATAGACAAGTGAGACAAGACTGGGACCCAGGGATGAACAGGCTTGAATTGATTGAAAGTTCCTTCCTCCTCCTTCCTTTGTGTTGTAGTACTTCCCACTGAGCAGGCCAGCAAAACCACAGTAGATGGGTGAACTTGTGAGTAGTACATAGGACTTAAGTTGATTAAAAGTTCCTCCCTTTTCCTCCTTTTATGTCATATTACTCTCCTGAGTGGGGCAATGAAACCTGAGTAGCTGATATTAAGGGATGAGCAATCCTAATAGCTCAGAGCATATTCTGAAAATGTTGAGGGACCTTGATGCTTGTCTTGCTCCACTGGGCTCAGTTGGGCAAGACATAACTGGCACAACCAACAGGCAATATGCAACTGGGTACCAGACTTAACGGGCAGAATAGGAATATCACTGAAGAAAAGGGAAAGCAGTGGTTTGTGCAATACTTGGGACAATGCTGGTCACACACACAACTACTAAGGGCAGCAACCATTCTCAGGAACTATCATTATCTCCTCCTTGCAGGAGATAGTAGGAAAATTACAAGAGCAGCTGGTGAGGAGCAGCAGCAGTCTCAGCAACCAGAAGCACTGATGAAGTGCTCGGGGATGGAAGAGGAGAAGCCTTCTGCCCCTGCTCCTTCCCAGCACCAAACTAGCACAGGCTCAAGATAGGCTCAGAGAAATGATCCCTCCAGGCCAGTGAGACTTCTAATTAAGGTGGAATACAACTATGATGAGGAGCATAGGGGATGTCAGCTGACCATAACAACCAAGGATACCCTGTACTCAGCCCGAGAGTTGGTTAAATGGTGGAAGTATAGCAGGAATGCTAAGTAGATGGAGACAGAATATGTGTCGAGAGTGTTCCTAACGAGAGGGAACTTCATACTTATAAGTGAGGAGGAGGCAGAAAGTCACTGGGGACCTGGTGTTTTCCTAACCATTGGGAACAATCAAGCCCCACAGTCCCTGACCCAGAGGGCAGCTTATTGGGCAGGGAGAACCATGAATAAAAGGCCTTGAGCTGGAGATTTCCAGGTCTGTTACGAATGGCCAAACCAACAAGGATTTAGAAATTCTTTCCTACAACTGGAAGGGTAAACTAGACAAGACTTTTCCTTTGTCTTCTCCCTTGGAGCGGACCCTACAAATCAAAACCTCATCAGTGCTAACTCTCTCTGCTTCCCCTTCAAAAGAGTGAGTTAAGTTAGATCTAGGGACTGGAGTGGTAAAAAATCATTCACATCTCTGTTAACCAAGGGGAGAGATGGGATACATAGATATTTACTAACCCTTGTGTATGAGAACTATTAGGTCGTGGCCTGAACCAGTGATTAAACACCTGGTGAAGGGATGTAGCCAGCTCCAGGAGCACAGGTGGAAGCAATTCACGTATGTGACCGGAAGGGGTGGTCCCTGGCTCCATCCCTCCCTAACCTCATTGAAGGTCTGGCAGCTGCAAGGGAAGTATCTCTTACTTAGGGATTACTTCTTTTGGAGTGTTTGACAAGGCTAGTCCTGTGAAAGGGGTAAGTGATTTTTTCTTTATTTTTGGATTGAGTCCTCTACTTTTCTTGGGTGATCTGAAACTGGTTTAAAGCAGCTGTATCTGCTGTTCCCTATCTTTATGCCTTGCCATCTTGAAGGAGAAGGATCTACTACTGAATTTCCATCTACTGGAACCAGAAGGATCTCAGTCACATTCACTGTGGGTAAAGGAGTTCAGATTTCTGCAATGCAAGAAGATGAGATGCAGACATATGGGACCTTTTCCATCAGAAAAAGGGTCTGGGTAGCAGATACTTCTGGTAAAATACAACCGTCACAGTCTGCACAGGTCAAGTGCTGGTCCCTGGGGGGATGACAATCCAATTGAGGTAGAAATGATGGTAGGACCTTTTCCCACTAGTCTCTTGGGGTTGGATGCCCTGAAGGGAAAGCCATGGATGGATGGGAATGGTGGAGTTCTGGCAGTCTACCCCAGTTCTCCATTGGGCTAGTCCTAGTCATAGATGACTATAGGTCCAGCCCTACCTCTTTTCAAGACAACAAACATGAAGTCCAAATCTCTGCCTTTAGGAGCTAATGAAGCCCCTTTAATAGCTGAACCTTATAATGAACCTGCAAACTCTCCTTATAACTCTTCTAAATAGCTGGTGTGGGAGCCTAATGGCAAATGGAGACTTAAAGTGCACTACGATTGCCTGGATACCAACAATGACCACTTCAGCAACATCTGTCCCAAATGTTTCAGAACTGGTTGCTGTCCTACAGAAACAGGCTCACTCACTTCTGGCTGCTATTAGTGTCAAAGACAGGTTTTTGTGGTCCTTTTGTGGGAGGTAGATGACAATCTGACAAACAATTTGCATTTATCTGGAGGGAGTGCAATGCACATTCACATCATTACCCCAGTGTAACAACAGCAGGACCAGTCTAAGATATACACAATGAGGTGTTACAAAAAGAAGGATGCTCACTCATTTCCAAAAATCTAGGCTTGCAGCAAGAATTCACAGAGAAGGGATCTCTAGCAAAAGGTCCATCTTTGGTGGCAGTCAGCCCTTAAAATGAGGTCTAACAGGTGGAGTCTGGCTCCACCCCTTCTGGTCTTCACCTGTGCTTCCAGGGCTGACAGGGTCTTTTTTCCAGGTGCTTAATCAGTGGTTCAGGCTGTGACTCAGCAGTTCCCATACACGTGGGGATACGCTCACCCATTATGGTGCTTGGAGTACAGGCACAGAGGCTGGAGAAGGTTATGGTGGAACATGGTGTCCAGGTTTGTCAATATATTAGACATTCTCATAGGGAGGAATGATGAGGTCAACGTAGGGAATACCTGAGCCTCTGCAATATGACACCTGAAGAGCTTGGATTGAGATTTAGAAAAACCCTCAGATAACATACAGTGCCTGCTGGAGAAGGGGATCACTATAAGGAACTGCAAGCTCCTCAGCTTGCAACACTAGACTATGGATGCAGAAGCCCCAAGGCCACAGCCCTCTTCCAGTTGCTTGTTTAAGCAGGCACTAGCCCCAGTCCAGCCAGGACACTCCTGCTCTATTCTAGGTAGATGCCTGGCTGTGCTCTCACCCCTACAAACCAGCACCCTCCCACCAGGGCTGCCCCTTATGGAGCCACTCCTGCCCTTCACTGCAGACCACCTCTCACACACACTGGCTCAGCGTGCTTGTCCTTTGCTAGCCAAAAATCACTCTGCCTTGTACGCTTATGCTCTGCACTTGCTGGCACCACTGACACAGGGATCCATTGCCCTGTGCTCTGACTTCAGTAGCTGCACTCAGAGACCAAACACACTTGAGTGCACAGATCAGACAGCACTCAGCCAGGATAGAATAAAGATGACATTTAATCAGAATTCTACGTTGACAGGATGGAATCAGTTAGGGTAGTATGGTCATGGTCGGATTTGATGATCTTTAAGGTCTTTTCCAACGTGAGTGATTCTATGATTCTCCGGGGAGCTGCCTGGTGTTTGCAGCCTCATGCCTCTCCTCTCGCTGTCCCCTGATGTAGCTGCAGGTGCAAACCCTGCGGAGAGCCCAGAGCCCACTCCTGATGACAGCTGGCATCCGGTGGCGGGCTGCTGCGTGTGGTGCGGCAACAATACCTGTGGGGGACAGAGAGCTGTAGACAAGGGGCAGAGGCAAGGCCCTGCCTGCCACTCACCACCATGGAATTTCCCTGGAAGGATTGGCCTGGATATGGCAGGACACAAACTGCTGCTGGCTTCCGTGACACTTGGTGGGCCATCTGAGCTCAGCAGGCCCCTCCCTGGGACGGCTTTCTGCCTGGAGACATACCTGGGCCATCATCCAGTACATCTCTGAAGCACATGGAATTCTGTGCATCTCCTCTGGCCTCTGCAGAAACCTGTATAGAGAGAACAAAACCACACACCTGTATGCCACTGGCTGGTGATGGTGTGGATGCCAGGACCCAGGGAAGGGATCCCCTTTCCAGGCCCCTTTTCTTGAAAGCAAGGCAGGGATAACAGAGGGACCCTAATGCATGGAGCTGGCTGGAAAGGAGACAGCACCAGGCATCTCTCCACAGCGCACACTCCATGCACTGCTCCTGCCTCTGCCTCAATTTCATGCCTGATGCTGACCACACACACCTTCCTTATCTCATGCAGAGGGCCCACATCTTCTGCTCCCTTACATGCTAATGCATGCCCCTCAGGCCTGGGATCTGAGGCCACAGGGTAAGCTGAAAGCACGGCCTCCATCTCATCACATAAAGCATCAGATGTGTTGGGTGTGATGCTAACTGCCTCTGCAGCAGCATCTTCCTCAGAGTCACAATTCCATTCGTCTTTCACATTCTCCAGCATTAAAGGGCAAAGACAGGAGGGTGGGTGCATGCCCTCATCTGTCACTGCAGTGTCGTTGGCACCCAGCATGTCCTGAACTGTGCTGGCAGCACCGCTGCTGTCATCAGTGGTGTCTTCCTGCACAACAGGCAGTTGAACAGCCCACATTCAGGAGTCATCAGAGGCAGGAAACTGGTCTTCAGCCCATGATGTTGTGGGCCAGATGCCTAGCATGCCCTGAACAATGCCAACATTATTGATTGCATCACTTCTTGCCTGGAGCTTTCGTTGCTTGGGGCTTCTCACATTCCTTGGCCAGGAAATATTCCAGTGTTAAAACATGTGCTCATTTCTATCCTTGTCACGAATTCTACGGATTCCTGAGATCATAGGAGAGTACCCATAGGCCTCCCTGTTGATCTCTCTGGGATCTTGCAATCTCCATGTTTCTCCTGGACCTTGTCTGGAGGACTCAGGCATGGCCATAGCTGATTCTTCTCTTTCTCCTCCCTCACACAATGACAGGAAGAAGGGTACTTCAGTGGCCACCTCCGGAGAGCGCACTGTCTCCTGAGTTTTCTGCATCTTGAGGAACTGATGCAGGCAAAGGCTCAAGGTGTCCTGAAGAATTCTACATTGACAGGATGGAATTAGACATCTCTGGGGAGCTGCCTGGTGTTTGCAGCCTCGTACATCTCCTCTCGCTGTCCACTGATGCAGCTGCAGATGCAAGCCCTGCGCAGAGTCCGGAACACACTCCTGATGACAGCTGGCATCCAGCGGTGAGCCACTGCTGTCTTCATCTCACCAGATGAGGAATGAGAAATGCTTGGTGGCACACTAGCTGCTTCAGCAGCTTCTTCCTCACGTTTGTCTTCCCATTCCTCTTCCACACCCTCCACAGAATCAAAGCAAAAAAAGGAGGGTGTGGCCATGCTCTCAGTCCTCACTGCAGTGTCCCTGACATCCAGCATGCTGTGATTGGTGCTGGCATCACTGGCAGCATTGTCAGTGGACTCTCCCGGTGCATACTTAATTCTAATATGCCGACTATGGGAATCACAAGAGGCAGGAAAGTGGTCATCTGCCCTCGATGTTGTGGCGCAGATGTCCAGCATGCCACAAACAGTGTCAGCAGCATTGGCACTGTCAGCTGCTGCTTGGAGCCTGAGAAACCTGGGCCTGCTCAGACTGTATGGCTCAGACATGTTCCTACTGGACAACATCTTCTCCTTCCTTGCCTCATCATGGATTCCGCGGATTGCCGGGTGAACTGGAGAACATCCATAGGCCTCCCAGTAGATCTCTTTGGGATCTTGCAATCTCCATGTTTCTCCCAGACCTTGTCTGGAGGACTCAGGCATGGCCATAGCTGGTTCTTCTCTTTCTTCTCCCTCGCTCAGTGACAGGAAGAAGGGTGCTTCACTGGCCACCTCCAGAGAGTGCGCTGCTGTGAAACAGTCTGAGTTTTCCACATCTTGAGGATCTGATGCAGGCAATGGCTCAAGCTGTCCTGCAGGCCCAGGACCTGCGTCCAGAAGAGAAGCTGAATGTGCTGTTTCTGCCTCATCAGACTGGGCAACACATGCATTCTGCAGGTTACCAGATGACTGTCCTGCAGTTTCTGGGAAAATTGCTGGGAAAACTGGAGAATATCCATAGGTCACCTCATAGATCTCTCTGGCATCTTGCAGTTTTGATGTTTCTCCCAGAGCTTGTTTGGACAATTCCAGCACAGCCATCACTGTTTCTTCTCTTTCCTCGCATGCTGACAGGAGAAGTGGTGCTGCATTGGCCACCTCTGGAGAGTGCGCAGTCTCAAAAGAATCTGAGTTTTCTGCATCTTCAGGCACAGATGTGGGCAATGGCTCAAGGTGTCCCCTAAGCCCAGGACCTGCATCCGGAAGAGAAGCTGAACGCACTGTTTCTGCCTCATCAGATGGGGCAAGACATGCACTCTGCAGGTCACCAGATGACTGTCCTGCAGTTTCTGTCTCAGCAATCTCTTCTGAATCATGCGGTTCATCCTGCACTCCAGCATCGCAGGATATGAACTCTCCTGGTGCAGGAATGGGGCTCTCCACCATTGATGTTGTGGCGCAGGTGTCCAGCATACCCTGAGCACTCTCAGTAGCACTGGCACTGGCATGTGCTGCTTCAAGTTTTAACAGCCTGAGCATGCTCACGTTCGGCCAGGAGATGTTCCAGCTGGACAACATCTGCTCCCTCCTTGCCTTATCCTTAATTCTCCAGATTGCTGGATGTACTGGAGAACATCCATAGGCCTCCCGGTTGACCCCTCTGGGATCTTGCAGTCTCAGTGCTGCTCCCAGATCTTGTCTGGAGACTTCAGGCATGGTGGTGGCAGTTACGTTTCTTTCTCCCCCCTCACACACTCTTGGGAAGAATGGTGCATCATCAACCTTCTCTGAAGAGCGTGCAACCTTGAGAGAATCTAAGTTGCCTGCATCTTCAGGCACTAATGCAGGCAGATGCTTCTTGCCTCGCTTTTTGCTGCCTGCCTGCTCTTCTGGGCCCTTCTGAGCTGCTCTGGAAGGTGGTATAGTGGCAGCACGAGTGTCTCTGCTGCCTTCCCGAACATCTCTCCAAGCAGTGTGGATCTTCCCAGCCTTGGTGGACAGTCCCTGGGCCGTTCTCAGGCTGCTGGTAGGTGCATGGCGCCCTGGTACTGCCAGCTGCACTCCAACTCCTGGGCTTGCAGCTGCAGCACAGCCCAGGGACATCCTGTAGTTTTGCCCGGGTTTGGCATACCAAGGCGTGAGAATAGTTGAGACTTCCAGAGCTGGAACCCTGCCCTCAGCCCCTGCTGTCCCGTCCTGGACATGCAAGGTTCCTGGAGGTCTCGGGGCAAGGACTGGGAATCTGCTGCCTCTAATGCCCACGGCACGTGCTGTGCCTCTTGGAGATGGTGTGGAAGAGGCTGCTGCTGGCAGAGGAGGCAGCTGGCAGACCCCAGAAGCTGCTGCTGAGCGCCAGGGTGCTGCTGCCGACAGCCCCGCCCGCCTTAAGCGAGGCAGCAAAGGTGGCTGAGGCTGTCTGCTTTGCCCACTGGCTCCGCCGCCGGTCGCCGCCAACACAAACCGCCGCCCGCCCGCCTGCAAGAGAAGCCGAGGAGAAAGGCCGAGTGAGCGCGGTCCTTGCCGCTCGCGCCGCACGCAGCACCGAGGGCAGCGCTCAGCCCGCGGGCGGCTGCCGCCCCGCTCCCCACAGCCGCACCGGCACAGGGCGGTCCCCACGCGGCGCGGGAAGACGTCCGGCCCCGCCTCCCTCGGGCTCCCTACCTGTGCGCGGCGGCTCCCGGAGGCCCGCGAGCTCTCCGGGCCGGGCAGCGGCGGCAGACGGACGCCGCGGAGGGACGAGCCCGGGCTCCGGCCGCCCGGCGGCACCACCTGCGGAGAGAAGGAGAACCGGGATGGAGGCGGCGGAGTCGCGGCCGGCGTCCCCCGCGGCGGCGACTTCGACTTCGACGGCCGCCGGCGGCCCGGCCGAGCCCGAGCGCCTCCCTCCCCGGCCCGCACCTGGCGGCGGTCGCGCACGCGTGGCAGCCCCGCGTCGGGCTGGCGGTCGTCCTTCTTCTCCCGCTCCTCGCTCATCGCCGCGTCCTCGCGCAGACGCTCGGTCGCAGGCACCGGGGGAGCCGCGTCCTCCTCGCGGAGCCGCTCTCCCGAGAGTGAGCGGCACTCTCTCCGGGGGACCCCGGCCCCTCGCGGCGGCCCCGCGTCACAATGGCCTTCGGGCGCGACGCCGGCCCGCGTCACAGAGCCCCGGCGCCGGGCTCCCCTCTCCCCGCTCCCCTCGGCCGTCTCCGCGGCCGCCCCGCGCCTTTGCTTTCCTTGGGCAACCTGTTCCAGTGCATCACCACCCTCTGTGTGAAAAACTTCCTCCTAATATCTAACCTAAACCTCCTCTGTGTCAGTTTCAGACCATTCCCCCTTGTCGTATCACTATCCACCATCACAAACAGCTGTTCCCCCTCCTGTTTATACGCTCCCTTCAAGTACTGAAGGCCACAATGAGGTCTCCCTGGAGCCTTCTCTTCTCCAACCTAAACAAGCCCAGTTCCCTCGACCTTTCTTCATAGGAGAGGTGTTCCAGCCCTCTGATCATCTCAGTGCCCTCCTCTGGACCCACTCCAAGAGCTCCACGTCCTTCCTGTGCTGGGGGCCCCAGGCCTGGATGCACATGGGCCTCTCAAGAGGTCCATCACCTCCCTCTCCCTGCTGGCCCCCACTTTTTTAATGCAGCCCAGAACACAGTTGGCAAGTGCACACTGCTGGCTCATGTCCAGCTTCTCATCCAGCAGAACCACCAAGTCCTTCTCCGCAGGGCTCCTCTCAAGGAGATCTTCCTCTAGTCTGTGTAAATACCTGGGATTGCCCCAACCTAAGTGCAGCACCCTGTACTTGGCCTTATTGAACCTCATTAGCTTTTCATGGGCCCACTTCTCCAGCCTATCCAGGTCCCTCTGGATGGCTTCCCTTCCCTCCAGTCTATCGACTGCATCACTCAGCTTGCTGTCATCCGCAAACTTGCTGAAGGTGCACTCAGTGCCATCATCTGTGTCATTGATGAAGATGTTGAAGAGCACCGGTCCCAAGACTGACCCCTAAGGGACACCGCTTGTGACCAGCCTCCACCCTGACACAAAACCATTGATCACAACACTTTGACTGCATCCAGCCAGCCAATTCTTAATTCTCCAAACAGTCCATCATTCAAATCCACACCTCTCTAATTTAGAGAGAAGGATGTGGTGAGGGAACATGTCAAAGGCTTTGCAGAAGTCCAGGGAGATGACGTCTGTCACCATTCCCCCATCCACCGATGCCGTCACTCCATCATAGAAGGCCACCAGATTGTTCAGGCATGATCTGCTGTTGATGAAGCCACACTGGCTGTCTCGGATCACCCCTTTGTCTCGTATTTGCCTTTAAATAGCTTCTAGGAGGATCTGCTCCATGATCTTCACAGGCACAGAGCTGAGGTTCACCAGCCTGTAGTTCCCCGGGTCTTCACAGAATCACAGAATCATAGAATGGCCTGGGTTAGAAGGGACCTCAAGGATCGCGAATCTCCAACCCCCTGCCACATGCAGGGCCACCAACCAATTTAATACTAGACCAGGCTGCCCAGAGCCCCATCCAACCTGGCCTTGAGCATTTCCAGGGATGGGGCGTCCAGAAGCTCTCTGGGCAGCTGTTCCAGCACCTCAGCACTCTCATAGTAAAGAACTTCCCCCTGACATCCAACCTAAACCTTCCGTCCCTCAACTTATAACCATTTCCCCTTGTCCTGCAGTTATCTGCCCTTTCAAAGAGTTGATTCCCCTCCTGTTTGTAGGCTCCCTTTAGGTACCAAAAGGCTGCAATGAGGTCACCCTGCAGCTTTCTTTTCTCCAGGCTGAACAAGCCCAGCTCTCTCAGCCTGTCTTTGTAGGGAGGTGCTCCAGTCCCCTGATCATCTTTGTGGCCCTGCTCTGGACCCTCTCCAACAGCTCCCTGTCTTTTTTGTACTGGGGGCACAAGTACTCAGATAGGGCCTCACAAAAGCAGAGCAGAGAGGGACAATCACCTCCCTGTCCCTGCTGACCACCCCTCTTCTTATGGAGCCCAGGTTATCATTTGCCTTCCGAGCTGCAAGAGCACACTGCTGGCTCATGTTAAGTTTTTCATCTATCAAGACCCCCAGGTCCTTCTTTGCAGGGCTGCTCTCAAGGACCGCTCCTTCCAGTCTGTATGAATGCCTGGGATTCCTCCAGCCCAAGTGCAAAACCTTTCACTTTGCTATGTTGAACCACATTAGGTTCACCTAGGCCCACCTTTCAAGTCTGTTGAGGTCCCTCTGAGTGGCATCCCTTTCTTCCACTGTGTTGACCGTACCACTCAGCTTGGTGTCATCAGCAAACTTGCTAAGGGTGCACTCAATTCCGTCATCAGTGTCGCTGATAAAGATGTTAAAGAGCATTGGTCCCAAGACAGACAACTGGGGGACATCACTCATTACCGGCCTCCCCTGGACATTAACCCATTAATCACCACCCTCTGTCTGCGGCCTTTCAACCAATTTCTTATCTATCCGGTGGTCCACCCATCAAATCCACATTCCTCCAATTTGGAGATAAGGATGGCAATAAGTCTTCCTTTCTCCCCTTCTTAAAAATGGGAGTAATGTTTTCCTTTTTCTAGTCACTGGGGCACTTCACTGGACTTACATACATTCAATTGCATGAGGAGGTCTCAGACATGTTCCACTGTTACAGCGGGATGGAATCCATTCCCCACACCCTCACCTAGAGATTGCAGGGCCTGTCACATTATTGTCAGATCCAGAGACTTTGTCTTGCACTCGAGGGGGCTTGCGTTGTTATCCATGGGCCAGGCCCCTGCACATTGCAGTGATTTGTGTCTCTGAAGAAGTGCCAAAGTGACCACATACCTTTTCCAAATATTTTATTCACTTTTCATGATTCTGCAGTTATTCAGGGATAATGTTACAAAACTCTGGAGGCTGTGCATTTTCACCAGTGATGAACAAGAGCCTGCATGCTGTGCTTGTAAAAATCTGTGCCAGCAGAGGTGTTTCACAGCTGCTGTGATGGTGTCATTGCTGAAACGCACCACCCTCCACCTCACTGTGCTCACATCCGCTGTTTGGTCTCTGTGTACACTCAGCAAATGTTGATGAATTTCAGAGGGTGCCATTTTGTCCTCATTGAGGAATTCAGTGACACACCTTTGCTTCATTTGTGATGTCACGCCAGTTGCCATTTTGTCAGACTGCTCCTCTGCAGCCATCTGTCGTGTGACAATGAAATGTAACAGAATAGTGGTGGGAAGGTTCAACCTCCATGTCCCTATCACCAGCATCTGCCTCTAATGTTCTAGGACAATAATAAAAATGCAGGCTTTACTTTCATAGCTGACCTCATACTTTTGGAGATTCAGATCTGCTAGCAATCCACAAACAGAGTCAAATGTTTACATTTTGCAAGGAAAGTTCAGCTCTAGAGTTCAGTTTCCCATTTTATCTTAGCAGACATAGTGTTGGAAGGAAGGGGGGCTCACAAGTGCTGGTTAACATTTAAGCGTCATTTCTTCCAAGATCAGAATGATGAATTCCTAAGAGTTAGAAGTCAGGCAAGAATGATCTTGGAGAATGGCAGAAATGTCTGATGACTGGAGGATAGGCAGCGTTACTCTGGTCTTCAAAAAGGACAAGAAGGTGGATCCAGATCTAAAGACAGGGATCTTTTAGAGAGAGTCCAGAAGAGGACTACAAAGACGAGAAGGGGCCTGGAGCATTTCCTGTATAAGGCTGAGAGACCTGGGACACTATAGCCTGGAGAAGACTGAGAGATGATCTCATCCCTGTTTACAAGTACCTACAGTGTGGGAGTCAAGTGGATGGGGTGCTCTTCACTCTTTTCAGTGGTGTGCCATGAAAGAACAAGGGGCAGGAACGTGGAACCTGGAACACAGGAAGTTCCATACAAACACAAGGAAGAACAGACAGTGTTCTCCTCAGTCCTCTCTGTTGGAGATTAGGATCCTGGCAAAAAGAGAATGGACCAGTTGAATGACTGTCTTGCCAAAGGCTATGGGTTCTATGATCTAGGACATATTTTGGACAAACCAGGAATGTTGACATGGTGTGCAACTAACCAGAAGGGGCAGAAATATGCTAGGCAACAAGCTGTCTAGGCTAATCACCAGGGTTGAAAACTAGAGCGTCTGAGCATAGGGGATGCACTGGTGAGTGACACATGAATGAAAACAAATTGAATCTTGGGTTGCAACCTCAGGGACATCACTAGCAGAGAAAAAGATGTGCTTTTCAAGGCGTGCACACAAGTCAAAATAGACATGGACAGATGTGAGAGATCCCAAAAGTGATCAAAAGACTGGAGAACCCTTCCTATGAAAAAGGACTGAAGTACCTTGGTCTTTTAATCCTGCGAAGAAGAGGCTAAGGGTAGACCTCATCACAGTGTTCCTGTACTTAAAGGAGGACTAGAAAGAGAATGGAGGCTCTCTCTTCACAAGAAGCCACATGGAGGTAACAAAGAGCAACAAGTACCAGCTGCAGTAAGAAAAGCTTTCATCTTTATATAATATTTTTACAGTGAGAACAAGCAGTCCCTAGGACAGCATCCCTAGGGATGTGTAGTTTCCATTGATGGAAGCCTTCCAGATGGATAGAATGCTCGACAATCTTATCTTGGCACTTATTTCCATTAAGAGTTGGAGAAATCTTTCAAGGTCCCTTCCATCTATGGCTGTTCTATGATTCTATGTCAAATCCAAATTAGAAATCACACGATATTTTTGTGTAAAGATTTTAGTGATTATGGCTGACAGATAGAGACGCTAAGAACTCCCTGCTTCTCCCACAAGTATCTGTCTAGTATCCTTTTTATTCTGTATACTACATTTATCAAATGTGTATTTAGACAAACCATACAACTCTATATAAAATGGAAGATGGCATGCGAAGGAAAAGATGTTCTAAGCCTTTCCTGCAGAGATCTTGGCACAGTCCTTTCTGCTTATTTTGTTATTTACCCGATTTTGTGCCTAGGTGTACAGCAGAGGAAAGCAATGACACTACCTTCTACTGGGATATAAATGCTATGAAGTAGTAGGAAGTAACAAAGGAAAAAGAAATAGCTCACCCCTTCCAGTAACTGCCTGAAAGAAGTGCAAACTCTATCCAGAGCTCCTTTGGCTGCCATCCCTTACATAAGGATGAGGAGGGGTGAATCCAGGCTCCACCCCTTCTGGTCACCCAGGTGCACCTGAGCTCCCTGAGTTAGCCACCCCTTCTCACTTGGTGCTCAACCATTGGTTCAAGCTGCGGCCTAGAAATTCTACTACACTTGGCTAGTTTCATATTTAATGAATTAAGTCAGATTGCTGTAGATGCTTAAGGCAATTTAAACTTACACATTTAATTTTTCAGCAGTCACACATAGTAAAGTAGAAATAGTTGAAAGATAACTTTTGTGCAGGCAAAGACCATGCAGAGCAACAAAATTGAGACCCTTATGGCAAAATGGTGTCACTCTACTTTGGGATAATGAAGTTGCTTTCTCTGTCTAGAAAGCAGTCAGCCAGGAAAGCAGAGCCTGAGCTGTTATGCAGTCCAAGGGCATCCTGAGAACACCTGCATTATGATAGTGTCAGAAAGGGACAGTATCAATGCAAAAGTGATAGTGTCAGGGCAAAAGCAGGTGGGAAACTGGCCATGGATGCAGATGGGCTTTGCAGGAATAGCAGAACAGGCATTGAGGGATAGAATAGTAACTTGGACCATCCTGGCCTCGCCCAGATTTGCACAGCTGGCCTGCATAGCTCTATTATGCAGCACTTGGGTGGCTCCACATGGGGGAGGCTGAAATACATAGAGGTGAAGTTAGACTACTTTGCTGGTAGTTGCTCGTTTTCTTGTGAAATTTTGTTAAGGGTGAAGAAAGCTGGCTCTGCATAATTTAGTTTAATATTGTTAATTTCCAAAAGCGGTGTTCAGTGAAAGCTGGTTTTCTCACCCATTTCAATTAATATTTTTGCTAACACCAATAGAAATAAGTGAAATAATAATTGGAATAATTTTATGTATGCAGATGGAATACCTTGACTTCATTTTTAAGGGAGAGAGAGAGAAAAAATCCTAATTAAATGTTTCATATTGTCATTATGATTTCTTTTACAATCCTTAAAATTGCATTGCTGATTTTTAATTAAGCATGTATTTTGTGTAATATGTCACATAAATAATCCTGCTGAGCAACACTTTTAATAACTATTCACCATTCATTTAGTAAGTGTAAAGGGCAGGGAGAACAATTACTGAAATGTGCTTCTACAAGGTAGAGCAGAGCACAGGAGACCAGATAGAGCATTTCATTGTCTGATTATATCTATTGATGGGCTTACAGTGGATCTGATTTTAACAGATAAGCAAATTTATGTCTTATTTCTTGTTATTGAGAATAATGCCCTGCTAGATTATTTATTCGCTATTATTTTAAATGTTAATGAACTAAGGGCTTGTATCTATCCTTCCTTGATGTTGATGTTGTTTTGATTTGCAGATTTTTTGGTCCTGCTTAGTGGTGAGAGACACTGGAATTCACTAAAGAAACAGGAGTTGTAGGTATGGTTAACAGATCAGACCTTTAGATAACTTATTAGAATCTGTGCTAAACCTCAAGATGGACAGGTAAATTATATGTACTTAATGAGAATCGATTTCTTTTTCAAATGGAGTGAGCAGTTTCTGTATTTAATGTAGTTGAATTTCATGCAGCTATATTCAGTGAAATGTTTCATGCTTCAGCACTGCTCTGGCCAAACCAGAAATCTAATGCATAAAGAAACAGCCACAATGCTACCGTAGGCTGGATTTTTTCTTTAGCCTTTTTAAAGGTTAAAGATCTACTTTTTATATTAAGGACTTTGTTGTTTTATGTTTTTTTTAACAACATCAAAAAAAGATGGTTTGTATATTTTCAAATCTGAACTTAAATTTAGCTCACATTCAAGTCAGAAGAGTATCATAAATAATCCTAAAGGCTTTTCTCAATAGAAAAGCATGTTAGATTAGCTTACACTTCACTCCCTCTTTACCAATGCCATACTCACCATTAAATATTGTTTTTCACAATCATTCATATATTTAAATTGATCATCACTCTTTATCCTGACCTACTGGGATGAACAGCAGTTTCATTCATCCTCAATAATTCCGATATTTAGATATGTCATTACACACACTTCACAGTCTCATGCAGAGGGCTGGCAACTGCGTAATCATCCTAAAATAGATTCATTTTTACCTCACTTCACCTTTTTCTGGTGCTGTGTACAAGACTAACTGTTCCTTATAGATTCAAGTGGAAGATCTTGTCAGCCTGAAGTTTTCAGATAGCCTTCATTTGAAATATTTTCAGGGCTGATTTAAGTGTATACATGCACTTTCCTCACAGTTTCCCAAGGAGCCTATTTTTTAGGCTTTGCTAAAGCCAGCATAACTTTTAAAGTCTAGTAAATAGGATATTGCTACAGATTTTAGCATGCTGTGCCACAAGCTTTGTGTTAAACTAATGATGTGGTTCTTGACTTAACAGGCTTTGCCTGGATTTGTCTTGGCCTGCTTAGAGATTTGATCTAGACGTTTTGCTGTACCAGCAACTAGGAACCATATCACTGATGCATACATTGCTTTATCTTTAGTTTAGCTTTGTACAATTGTGTGGCCTAGACCAATTTCTGTGCATATATGTATACATAATGAACAATGGTAAGAATTTTGTGTAGAAGGAGCATTGACCGTAGAGTAAAACAGTGTTGGAAGAGCACAGGCTCTATAAATGATAACAGAAGTCCTCTCAGTACTGACACAGAATGGTATGGGATGCCCCTAGGCTGTAAATAACTTCTCAACTATTGGTTATTGGTCACCAAAGGTTTGCAGCCTGGGCAGGACCAGTCTTAGGGGCAGCAGAGAAAATGAGTATTAAATGCACGTAGAGATGAGCATAGGAAGAGGGAGAGAGAAGATGAGCAGAGAAAGAGGTAGAGGTGAGCACAACATCAGAGAAACAGACAGATGTTAGAGAGTTTTTGTATATATTAATTTTAAGTATTGTGGAATCTAAATTATAAATGTTAGAATCATTTAAACATAAATAATAAATCATTGATTGTTCTTAAGATGTCAATTAGAATACCAATTCTTGTTTTTGCATATATTACATTATCCTCATGTTACAATTCTGAGTGCAACAAACCAGCAGAAAGTCAAGCAATGCATTTGGTACAGCTGATGCAACAAACTGAAAACATCAGCATGCCATAAGCATTACTTTTGCCAAACAAAATCATTCAGTCACAGATACAGAGAGAGAATAAGTCAACTACACTTGACAGCCTTGCTTGTATTAAGGGAAGGTCTATCATGACCATTATGTCAGTCAGATTCAGGCTATTTTGCACAAAAAATTCTCATAGATGTAGGCTGCATAATTAATAATAAACGCTGTGAGAGCATGTTCTCTGTGTTTATAAAAAAGATAGGGTTGTTTTTGTTTTTGCAGGGCCTTGAGAGATGATGCTGGACTAAAAGATTTGGGATGAAGGCTTTTCTTCCCTCCTTTTTATGGCTGATAGTAGCTATTTTGCTGGGACAGGGAGTAGATGTACACTAGGGAGGTGACTCATCTGTATTGTGCAGCATATTTCTAATATCCTGAATAAGAATTTAGCACTAAATACACTATAATTTAGAAAATACCCATGTTTTCCTATGTATCTCAAGCATTTCAAAATAAGACTTTTGGCTGTACAGCTTGAGGGAAGGATTCCTGGTCACTCTATTGTGCGTAGTCTCTATGAGAAGCTTGGTTAGAGAAGCTTCCTGAGACAGAAATATTCCATAAGTTAAATAGTACTTCTTAGAAATTAAAATTTTAAACTGAAGTAATTTATAGAATCCTTCAAAAAAGAGGTATGTGGAAAATTTTGGCAGAGTTGTAAATGGACTCCCAAAGCTAGACATTTTTCTGCAAGTATTCTAGTCTTGAATATTTTCCCCCGTGTTTTTTATTTCCACAAGTATTTTTAAATAAGCAGAATGAGCTAAACCTCTGCTTTTTCTTGGATTGATGGTTGTTCAACCTTTTGTTTAATTACTGGTGCCTCTGGGAATATCATGGGTCAAAATTAATTTCTTTTCCTTGTCTTTTCCTCCTTCTCCTAGCACCTGCTGATTTTATGGCCCTTCCCAAGCATACCTAAGCATCTGGCAGTTTCCCTCTTTGTCCTACTAAATAAAGGTCTCTAAGTTGTATTGGAAACTTTGTCTCGGGCTTCTTTCCATTCCGTGCTTGGTATGGTTAAGGTGGAATGAATTTTCATAGTGCACATGCTAAACTGTGAAACACTAGGCAGATGGCTCACATCTAGTCCCATGTGGATCATATATATGTATATATAAAACAAGTTTAGGTTGAGACTTAGAAGGCACAGAATGGAATTCAAAAAGCAATTCTTAGATTTTTGCTTAGCTAACTAAAAGTGTTAATTTAGCCTATAGTAGCACAAAGATCAGGGGAAGAAATAAATTTGACTATGGAAATCAAAGGGAGCTGAATCTCATTATGTTTTAAATATTTTTCAATTAATCATTTAGTTTCAAAGGATGACTATGTATGAAACCTGGATTCCAAAGTGAAGCCAGTAGATCTCTACTATCTGATGAGCAACATGTTTCTTAAAAGTAACGAAGATCACAGAGTCTTCTTGCTAACGCTCCTGCTGCTATCTTGACACCTCAAGTGTTGAAAAAGAAATTATTGACATAACAATTGTTATGGATAATGTTTCCATAGAATGAAATGAGAAAATATTTAGGGTGTACTTTGACAATGCTTTGTTATGACTGCAAGAGCATCGGATGAAAGCTGTCAAACAAGCAATTATAAACTCTCCAAATCTTATTCCAGCAGAATAAGTCACATTAGTAAACAAAATTATTTGTAAGGAAAAAAAATCTTTCCTCCTGCTAATTTTAAAAAATAATGTTCCAGGATTTTGGATCAATCCAACAATACAAAGTTTCACTAGTCTAAATGTGTTCGAAGGACAGTTCTCTTAGATCCTATATTTACATTGAATACTGTTAGAACTGGCAGAGACAGCAAGATAATTCCTTTCTTAGTCCTAGGTGTTTGACTTAGCACTGAGAAACAGAAAATTTACTATGTGAACTGAAATGCAGCAAATCTCTGTCCTTCAAGGTGCTGTGCTAGCTTACTGTTAATTGATAGGCTCTCATGTGCATGTATGTCATGTCTCTGAATGGAGACAGAGCTCACATTTCTTAAAAGAGTTAGTTATCTGTTAGCTCTAGGTAACGCATCATTGGACTTCTATTTGGAAATATTTCCAAGTGGATACAGAAATTTCCTTTCCTAAAGAAGTATCGACACAATAGCAGTTTTAAACAGATGCAATATTCTGCCTGATCTGGATCAGCTATTGGATGAAATGCCATATTAAACACATTCAGAATGTCATTTTTAAGATAAATTATTTGGGAAAGTAAATAGCAAAATTAAACTTGAAAAGCAAATATCAGGCTGGAGGTGACTGCTAGTGGAAGTGTGGGGTTTGATTTTGTTTGTTCTTTTTTTTAAGGATTGATTGTACCTTACGCTGTAGACATTGATCCTGCTTTAATTAAAGATCAACAGAAAGAACTCTCAGGATGCCAGAAATCTATTCCAGTTCATCACTAGTGCTGTATTCAGAATAGGCTGTTTCTTTCATGTGGGGGGGGAACTTTATGATCGTAGTGCTCTCTCCTTTTTGCTTCATGTGCTGAGCAACCCGTTTTTTCAATCTTTCTCAAAATAAGAAAAAGTTAAGAAATGTATGTAGGGCTCATTCATATGATTCTGATTTTCCATATTTTCTTAACATACAAAAGTGATACTGAGTTGGACAAAATTGAAGTCTCTGTAATTGTTCCTTCAACCAATATTGAGGCTAAGATCAGATTACTGAAATTATTTCTTTTGCTGACTATTACTGTTTAGTATTTGTATGCCCTTATAGAAGAGACGAAATTTGTGTGACTTGCCATAATTCCCTTAGAATTATGTAAAGATTATGAAATATTATTCAGTTTATAATTCATTTCATCTTAAAATTGAGAAAGAAAAATCAGTTTGGAAAATTCTAAGGAAATTAAGCTTTATTAGGTAAATTTTAAAAAGAATTGAGAATGAAAGTAATGAAACTAGATGATTGAAAATACTTCCTTTTATTGTTTTATGACGTATGGAATGAGATAGATTTTTCTGCATAAAAATATTCCTCAATTTTCTAACTCAAAAATCATCTTGGGAGCATCCAACAGCCTTAGTACATTACTAAGTAACATTGTAGATGTTCGTATTGGAGATATGTTCCATCCTGTGTTTTTCTGTTATTTCAAAAGATATTAAAAGTAAAAGGGGCATTTTAAAAATAGATAGGCCCAAATTCAATCTACGGTATTCCAAGACCCTCCCTGGGAGACTGATCGTGGCTTAATAAGTTTTAGGACATTGTAGTCAAGTAAACTCCCAATCACTGAAGTCTTGCAAAAGTTGTACACGATTTTGGGTGATGGCTGTGTTAAACAACCCTATTAAAACTGGTTTTCAAAGAAAGAATAACATTTCCATGGAAGTACTGGAGATCTGTAAAAATAGGCAACGACAAAAAAGGGCAAATCAGAGGACAGGCTTTCTTGTCTTGTTCTTCCAGTCTTTTTCTAGGTAGATGTTTACAGAAGACAACTAATATTTGAGACCACAGTTGTTTTCATTCTTTTTTATTCTGTGCAGTCTGCAGTCTTACAAATAAAATCATCTATTAATAACCTGCCCTTCCTTCAGTTGCTGTGTTGCAAAATTACCAGAGTCATTAGGTAAGAATGGACACAAGGCTAGCAATGGAAACACTGGAGTGTTTATTTGCATTACTGATCAAGAACATTTAAGTCGTATTTAAAGAACTCATAATATCTGATCTCTGTTGAATTTTGTTGTTGTTGTTGTTGTTTTCCTAGTTGAATTATTCTGGGATAGCATCAATTCTAAAAGATCAGCATCATGCTTTCAAGTCTAATTTGAGAAGCAGTAGCTCAGTTTTTTGACTGACAGCTTGTTTCACTCTTTTCAGTAGTATTTTGAATACAGTTGTCATATTTAAAATAATTCAAAATAGTAAAATAATCTTTTTCAAACTCTTTTGATCCTCAGAAACTTCCTCTTTCTTTCATTTACATTCAGTTTGTGTTGACTTTACCTTTCAGGATACAATTACCAGACACAATTACAAGGTGATTAAGTATCTCCAGGTTTATCAACTTCCTAAAGAAACAAATTAGTGCTCAATATCTATTAGTAATATTTTTTTTTCTATTTGGAATAACCCTAAATGGAATCATAAAAGAAACTCAGAAAATAACATTTACTTAAAAGTGAAGTGCTGTACTCTTAGGTGGGATACAAGGCTGTACGTATCAGAAGAAAAGATAGCTTCTTTATCTGCTATGAAATTACCTGTGCTATTTAACAAATACAGTATGTAGTAAACATTTTAATGGCAGCTCTATGTAGTTCTGGTATATTGATTAAAATCTCCCCTGGAAAAGAGTTCTATTTGTGGACAGAAGAGAGAAGATCCCCAGACTTGAAGATGAAAATTTCTTGCAATACCTTTCTTCCTAAGAAATATGTTTATAACATAACTGCAGAATCCTGTCTTATATTCATGATACAGATTAAAAGTCAAAAGAGAATTGTACAATGATTTGACATGAAATTGAAGTTACTAATTTCAAAAGATCTTGCCATCTTCCTGAAATTATGAATAGCTTTCTTTGGACGTGAAAAGAAGCAAAAAAACCAAAAACCCACTAAATAATCATTGGAGCAAATGCAGTCACAAAATTAACTTCTTAGACTGCAATTTTTCCTTTAATATAGACCCTGGAAAAAATGCTGATAAAAGCTCTGAGTGCCTGCTGGGGTTTCTTGTCCATAGAGCTTCCGCTGTAGTTGTGTTTCAAGTTGGTATGATTCAAGTTGTACAACCATGTTATATTACCAACTATAGTTATTTTTACATTATCAAATAGTGTAGTAAGATAAGAGCAGATCTGTACATCAAATATGTACTAATTAATAATAAATAGTATTTTTAGGTTTTTACTTTATAGTGGCTGCAGTCTAGCATCATGGATAGAATGCCTAATAGTGTCCAGATTGCACTGGACATAAACAAAATCCTGGAGAGTATTTTCTGATTTATTTATTTTTTTTCTAAAAAGAATCCAATTCTTGTCTTCAGTGATTTCCAAACTGTGAACTGATTGCTAAGCGTGGTTGATGGATAATTACTTCTGAAGCATTTCCTGATCAAACCTGAACCCACGTTCACATAGACACACTCTAGAAAACCACTCAGCACTACTAAAGTAAGTTTCAGTTATTGCCTAAGGAGCTTAAGGCTACTGGAATCTCATCCTTCAGTATTGTATAGTACAGTATAAGTAAAGTTAAAATTATAAACTATGTAATAAAACCATGTTAACATTAAACTCTTATTACTAGTTTTGCTGAATTTAATCTGAAGGAATACTCAAGACTAGTTGTTTTGAGTATTGACCAGTTTGCATGGATTAGGATCAAAAAGGACATCCAACTTTTTATTTTAGACACTTAATATCTACTGTCAAGGTACATTTCACAGAATGACAATAAATAGTTTACACAAAACATCCTTCAGGCATGCACTGAATAAGAAAGAAAAAGTAATTACCAGCACTTCAGGAAGAACTAATAAATGTTTCCCAAATCCATTTTAAAGGAAATTGGAAAAGAACTTTGTCAGTATTAGACGGGACTCCAGGAGAATAAAGCCTCTGATATTTCCACTGATCCATGTTACCTTTAGGAAAAGGGAGTACTTAGAACTGCTTGACTCAAAATGTCTGAGATTTCTGATCACTGCATTAAAAATGTAGTTCCAGAGAATTCTTTTGCCGTAGATGATTTTTTTTCCTGAATTGGAGAGATTTCTTTTTGGAAAATTGAAACATTCTGTAGAATAGAAAGAAAATGTAGTTTGTGTCAAGTTAGAAATATGATAGCATCATGGCTATTTCAGGAATTAACCATACTAGTGCAGTATTCTGTTTCCCTTCTTTTTATTCAAGTGGAAATATTATTTTTCCTGATCTCTATGACATTTCAAAAGCTTGCTGTCTTGATTCTCCTCCACAGAGGGTAAGTTGTCATTGCTTCTGTCTTTTTTCCCTTGTCTCAGTGTCCTGGGATTCCTGAAGGCTGGTTTTACCAGTGGCAAAGAAGACTTTAGGTATACCAGCTTTTTCCACGTCTTTTTCACCAGGTACCTTGCCCATTTAAGCCCACATATACATTAGTCTTCATTTCCACTGCTGATACACCTGTATAAACCTTTTGGGTCTCTTGCCACGTTCAGCTCTAGATGAACTCTCTTAATCCTATCCCTACATATTTGAACAGCATATTCATATTTCTTCTGGATCACTTGTGTGTGTATTTTCACCTCGTTTACACTTCCTGTTTACTGTTCTGAGTTTAATGAGGAGCAGCCCATTCATCCACACTGCAGTCCTTTGATTTCAGATGCACCATTCATGGGACAGGAGCTAATGAACCTTGAATCAGTCACCTTTCCTGGACTCCTCCTGAGGATTCTCTCCCATGGAATTTATCTGAGGATTTTCTTGAACAGGACAAAGTCTTTTCTCCTAAAGTCCAAGGCTGTGGTCCTGCTTTTTGCCTTCTCCCTCCTTGCTGGTTCCTGAACTCCACTACTTCATGTTCACTGCATCCAAAGGTGCCCCTGACTTTCACATGTTATCCATTCTTCCTTGTTTATATGTAGACTGTCCAAAAATGAGATTGTCTCTCATTTTTGGCATCTTAATCACTCACATCAGGAATCAATGCACTCCAAAAACCACCTGGAATGTTTGTGCATAGCTGTGTTACCCATCCAAAAGCAAGGTTAAGCAAGTCATGCTTAACCTCCAGGTCATACAAACTGAGTTTAAAGTAGGGTAATAGTTTAATTTTAATGGATAAACAATTTAGTCCATCAGGGTAGAAAAGGTTAAGAACTGTTTTCTCAACTGTAACTGCATAATACAACCAATAACTTATGAGAGGTGTCATATATTAACAGTTTTTCACACCCGTGATGTAAATTTATTGTGGTAGTAAGTTTCAGATTGCACCACAGCAATAGTAATGATGTATGTGATGTAATCATGTCGTTTTAAGCATTTGGATAAAGTATGCAATTTTGATATAAAATAAAGAATTTGTATCATGGACTATAACAGACATCTCCTGTAATTATATTGATCATGGTTTATGTTTATTTTCATCCTCTGTTGCTTAGTCTTTACTTGCATTCACAAACTTCTGTTTCAGGCATCGCAACTGTTTACCTTGGAAATAGGTATACAGAGAGGTCAAAATAACACAAGAGTTTGGTATTCAACTGTAGTTATATATATCATTTAGCTGCACTCAGTTCTAATTTATGAAGCCATATTGTGTAGTAGAGAAGCATGCTTATTTACAGCACTACGATATTCTGTTTGCCACTTAAGCTGCTATCATTTCTGCTTGTGCAAATGCTTTACAGAAAATTTTTTCCATGCTTTCTATAAAACCACATGATAGAATTTGTTGATGGGTTTTTTTTAGTATACATGGAAAATAATTCCATCTGTAGCAAGGAGAAAGGTCTGTTCAGACTGACTGCAAAGCAAACTGAAAGACTGCAACAGTAGTTAGACAGCTGGGAACAAATACACAAAATCCTCTGTCTGAGAGATGTTCTTTGAGAAACAAAGAAGAGCAGACATCCTTAGAGGAAAACAGAAATGCAACTACCTGATTGCTCAGAATCGGAAATCACACACAATGGGAGCTCTGAGGAGACTAAGAACTGTTGGGCAGCATGAAGAAGCTTCTTTCTTTCTGTCATCTGGGACTCTTATACCGTGTAGCTGTTAAAGACTTGGAAAAAAGCCTGGAATTCAGCTGAAAGGGAAAGCTGTAAGCACTGATAAATCTCTTGCTAGACTAAAGACCCGTATAGAGAATGCTGGAATTCAGAAATGGGTAAACTTCTGAAAAGAGACCTGTGAAAGGGAAAGAATGACCAGGTTTGATAATTCCAAGGGAAGTGCAGCCTTTCCTAAGCCTCAGATCCGGTCTCTGAATCCATTATTAAATATCAAAGCCAGAAGAGCTTTGCACACATTTACATAGATAAATGAAAATATAGGATATATGATTACCTACCCTTATTCCACGATAGTGCCATTCTATCTGTTTGTAGTCAAATGATGGTCATGTGGAGTTAACACAAGCTAAATTATTGAAAGAATACTTAAAAAAAAAAAGAATTTTTTTCTAAGGTATTACTCTCCAGCATGTATCATATGCTCAGATAATCAATCCAACTCATCTAACACTTCTTTAACCATAAGGAAGAAGCTTCTGTGTAATGTCACAGGCAGATGGGCTTCTCATCAGACTGTATTACCAAGGAAATGAAGACAGTGTCAGGGAGATGAGTCAAAAACCACAGGGGTGAGTGAAGACTGAAGTTGGAAGGAGATTTTAACATTATTTATGTATTCACCCAATCAAACTTAAGTGGAATCAACCAGGCAGCAACAATCTTCTCATTCTGTACTCAAATACTATCAAATGCTGACTTTAGACAGGTATAGAATTTTCTGAATTTCATAAGTTAAATCTGATTTTGCTATGGGAATCATATCATCCATTATTCCTCCCAGCCACAAAAACATGGACTGTGGGGAAACAAATGGCTGGTGTTTTCTGTTTATTACCAGGATATCATAGTCCACATATTTCATTTGTAATCAGTTTCATTTCTCACTAATACTTTCTTCCTTTTCTCTTTTGTCATAGACGCTGCACAACCTTCATCAGGTTAATTCATTTCTTTCTTTGTTCTGTTCGTGCAGTATCAAGGCCAAGGCCTTAATATGTACCTACAATAGATTGATTGGTGTATAGGTAAAAGTCTTCAGTTGTGTGAAAAAGTGCTTTTTTGTAAGTCTATAAAATAACTGAATTTCACAATGCAGGCTGCAAACAGTTGCTGGCTGTCTGCTGCATGACTTTCTATCTGAAGTCCTGCCCTTGTAGAAACAGTGGAGTATGAAGGACCAGTAGTGTGTACAACTTTTCCTAATTCTTACCTACACCTATGGCCATCCCACTGCCAGCCTAATGATAAAATATCAATATTCTAGCTAAACTGGAAAATATGTAATGAGAAATTGAAGGGAACTTATTACAGTAGATATCTTAGCCTAAACTTTTTTTTTTTTTTTTTTTAAGTTCTAGTGGAAAAATACTTAGTATTTTAAACGGGGTAAACAGCTGATTTTTTGTGACTTCTTTTTTAGGTTCAACAACCAGATTTATATGTAGTCTTTGTAATGATTTGATGCTCTCTCTTTAAAATATCTTTCCTTATGGAGCAGGAGAGGATTTCTTTGATTTAGAAAGCAACCCTACCTAATATTTTCATGACCCAACTTAGTAAGAAGATTTAAATACTTTTGCAGTACTTTTGGGTTTGCTGGTGGTGTTTTCTTGTTGTTGTTGTTTTCTTACTATAGCATTTGGGTTTGTCTGTGTGGGTTTTTTTTTAATTCTTATGGTTTGAATGATGAGATAGAAGCTTGTTTATATCGTTGTTTTATATATAAATATTTGCTATTTCTCTGTACTTTTTGTAATAAGTTTCACAAAAAATAAGTCCATCTTAACATATGAAACCTTTTAAGTATAACACTTTTCTGGTGTGTGGAGAAATGTGGAGCACAAATCTTGAGGAGTGGCAAATTGGGACTGTTTAGTCTGGAGAAGAGGAGGCTCCAAGGAGATCTAATTGCTCTCACAACTGCCAAAAGGAGGTTGTAGTGAGGTGAGAGTCAGCCTCTTCTCCCAGGTAACTAGTGACAGGACAAGGGGAGATGACTCAAGTTGCGTCAGAGGAAGTTCAGGTTGAATATTGGGGAAAATTTCTTCATAGAAAGAAGGGTGAGGTATTGGAACTACCCAGGGAAGTGGTGGAGTCACTGTCCCTGGAGGTATTCAAGGGGCCTATGGCACTTGGTGACATGGCTTGGTGGGAATGGAGGTAATAGCTTGACAGTTGGACTGGATGATCTTAGTGGTCTTTTCCAACCTTAATGATTCTATGATTCTATGAAATGATAATTTCAGAATATTAAAGTCATAGTCTTCTCTCCAGTCAAACTCTATGCTCAGTATAAAATACTGAGTGAAAGTTTGCTTGTCTGCAATAAATTGTACTAAGCTACTTTAGAGATTTGTGCTGCTGGACAGAAAGTCAGTCTAACAGTGGTTAAATAATGTACGATTATAATCAGTGTCAGGGCCTTGCTGTCTTCATTGGCTTTAATGGCCCTGATGAGCCCCCTGTGTATTATGGGACTCTCCAGTCCAGCTGCAGTCATGCTCATGCCTGGTGTAGATCCTGTTGACCCAGTCCTGCCCTGTGGTTACAGGGATGTGTGTGACTGGTTGCCATCGCTGGACTTGAATCTGATAAGTGGATTAGTTTCCCAGCTTGACCTCAGGCATGATTTATCACCGTCGACTTGTTTGATGATTTTGACTCTAAGTTGAAGCTACCATTCTCAGGCTTGGCCCTCTTGAAACACTCAAGTAATTATGGAACTGGGCCCTGGCTGGCAGAGACCCCAGTTTGCTATCCATGTTATCCTACCTGCTTTCTCATCCCTTTGATAGCTGCTGATACTTAATTATCACTGATTTAATTTGCTAAAGGCAAATTACTAGCTACTAACTTGCATGATGTGAAACTTCTTGTGAGCACGCAGTAGCCATTTTCCAATGGGAAGTATGCCAGTCCAATAACTACAACAGTAGTTACAGCAATTGCAACAGTAGTGTTGCACTGAAAACAGTTCTGTATCATAAAACAAATATATATATATAAAACATATATATAACATCATACTTATAAAAAATAGATAATCAGGAAATAAAACTGTAAGCAGTGACTTCTATGATTTTCAGCCTGTTTGTTTTAAAGTTACTTTACCCAAAGAGAAGGAAAAAATAAAAACCACCAGTGGAAAAGGCTACTCTTATTCTGCTGATATATCTACAATAAAGCACTATAGAAATTCTGCCACTTTTCTCTTCAGTGAGCTGCACTCAGTAGTTGGACTAGCACATGGAAAGGTTTTTAAATTTTTTTGCTGCTTATATATTATCATACTGAGATGAAGTTGTGAGAAGAATTCAAAAGGCATAATGTGATATTCAACAGAAAAGCACAGACCACCCTGAAATAAGGGCATGCAAAACCAGCCTGGATTAAGTGTGATATGTATCACAACACGGATCATATACTTCTTAAAGATGAGGACAAATAGGCTGAATCCTCAACAATAGCCATCAACACTTAGCATATGGGATTGGCTCCACAGCATCGTATACTCACAGTTTAAAATTTGCAGGGAGGCTGGACTTGATGATCTCTGAAGGTCCCTTCCAGCCCCTGTGGTTCTGTGATACTCCCATCACTGTGATCTCTCATATCCTTAGTGACGTAAGTTCAGGTATACACTCACACCAGTTAAACACATGACATTAGAAGACAAACATTCTGTCTGAAGAGTTTGTTGACATTTGAAGACTTGAAAATAAGAGTTTTTTCTCTTTTTTTTTCTTTTTCACTACTGTGCTTAAAATTATCACCTGAGCTTTTGAAAGGAGTATAACAGATACTTGTTTGTTTTATTGTACATTGAGATGAAATATTTTTCTAGTTTTAACTACAGCAGCTTGGTTATGTTAGGAATGATTTTTTCCTTTAATGAAGTTAATCTATTTAATAATAGGGAAAATTCCTCTTTTGGGAAATTGGGTCTAGCTTTTCCTGTAGCACATAATTAATTTCCCATTCATTCAGGAATATGTAACTTGTCACTTAAACCACTGAGATATGACTTAAAGTGATGTTTGAAACCAAAGAGAAATAGACTCTTAACTACCAAGTGGAAGGTAGAAACACCCTTATACAAGATATATAAGAAATACATTTCATAGAAAAATGCTTTCTGGTCTGGTTCTCATAGTGCTGTTGTACACAGGACTTGCACTCTTTTGTTGCCACAAGTTTTTCATTGAGATAGTTGTGTAACATAAACCCTGTTACAGATGTGTAGTTTAAACAGCAAGAAAATAGTAATAGGATCTAATTCACAGACAATTCAGAGACCATCAAAACACATAGTGTGGCATTCCATTTATAAAATCCAGATAGATATATTTATGAAATCATTTGACAGACAGGTTTTCAAAATATGTTTGCTCAAACTTACTCTTTAATCTCTAAAAAGACAAGAGGGATTTCATTATATATATTTCCATATATCAAAGAGTTAAAGGGATTGGAAGGGACCTCTGGGGATCATCTAGTCCAACTCCCCAGCTAAAGCAGGTTCCCAATGGTTGCATAGGAAAGCATTCAGGTGGGTTTTGGTGATCTCTAGAGAAAGAGGCTCCACAACTGTCCTGGTTGCAGCTAAGTCGAAGTGTATTTTTCTTCTGGTATGATGCTGTGTTCTGGCTTTAGGAGAAAAACAGTGTTGATAGCATATCAGTGTATTAGTTGTTGCTGAGCAGTGCTCTACACAGTCAAGGACATTTCAGTTTCTGTTTCTCTCACAGTCCTGCCAGCAAGAGGACTGGGATTGCACAAGGAAATCTCTGTCCTTTCCCACTGGGAGGCTGGAGTGAGAGAACTGTGTGGTGCTGAGCTGCCTGCCAGGTTAAACCACAACAACAACAGCTCTACCTCTCCAGGCAATTTGTTCCAGTTCTCTGTCACTCTCAAAGTAAAGAATTTTTTTTCTTATATTCAGATGGAACTTCCTTTATTCTTGGTTGTGCCCAATGCGCCTTGTCCTGTTGCCTGTCACAGCTGAGAAGAATCAGGCCCCAAACAGTTGACACCCACTCTATAGATATCTATAATCACTGATAAGATCCCCTCAGCCTTCTCTTCTGCAGAGTCCCAGGTCTCTCAGCCTTTCCTCCTACAAGAGATGCTCCGGGCCCCTACTCATCTTTGTGGCCCTCTAGGAAATCCCAGTCTTTTTTGAACTGAGGAGACCAGAACTAAACATAGTCCAGATGTGGCATCACTAGTGCACATAGTTGCTGACCATATTCATTTCAGTGCACTCCAGGATACCATTGGCCTTCATGACCACATGGGCATGTTGCTGGCTCATGGCCAACCTGTTGTTCAATCAGGAGTTGGATATGATGATCCTCATTGATTCCACCCAAATAAGGATATTATGTGATTCCAAGATCTTATTTAAATTCTTCATCATTGTTAATTATAGTCACAACATAAGATATTGTTGATAAGGTTAAGGGTTCGAGAAGCTATGAATCTGCTTTTTGCTTACTAATACTGTTCTAAGATGTAAATTTACATGACACCATGACAAAAAGAAGCAAGCAAATTCACCTTCCTGGTATCCCATTACTACAAAGCAGAACATCTAGAAATTATAATGCTTCAATTATAATTAGATTGTTTACCTGGCTGCAGGTACTTCCCTAGAACACTTAGTTTTGGACATTCTGGTCTATAGTCATCCTCTTCCATCTGTTCAATGGAATAAGTTTTTTTATCCTACTAACTGTCAGGTTTGGCAATGAGGGACATAATCTAGTATGTAATCAAAATACATGAAGAAATATCATGACATTCTGTAGATAAACTGCACTTCGGTGAAAGCCAGACCTAAGAAAATATTTGATTTGATCATGCAAGCAGCTAACAACCTTTAATCTGAATAATTATTATCTGCATTTCCTATTTCTGGAAGTAACAGATAAAAAATTGTTACCTAAGAATTAATAAATAAGTGAATAAATACTTGCAACATTTTATTGTTTGTTAATTCCTTTCTATACATTCAGTATCTTTGGATTCTATGAAAAAAATTCTTTCTTCATATCAGTCCTGGAAATCTTTCATCTAGAGTTTTGTATCAGCCTATACTTGAATTTGAAGACATTATGTAGTTAAATAAAATAACTCTCATTTCTGTTTTCTGTGAGATTTGAGTCAAGTCAAATTATGACTGCATAAAATGATAAATTATTTTCCTTGCCATTTTTCAAATTCATTCAAATCTTATCTTGTCATCTTCGGGACGGATGTATAATAAAATATTTCAGATGAGTTTTTCATCTTCCATCCTATTCTCCAGTTCTCCTCTCCGTTTGGAAGAAATAAATCAAGACATTAGCAGAATCTGTATATTTACTTCCCAATTATTACATAATTTTGTAATTAATGTTCATCAATATATATTGAAAGCAAAAAGATTCTTAATTATATGTTCTTGCTCTTTAGAAAAGTCCAACTCACAACCAGTATTACTGAAAACTCTACCTAAGCAAAATCTTCCAAATTTACATTAATCAGATTAATCACTGCAGAAGTGTGAGGTTATAAGTTGAGGGAAGACATAAGACACTTGTAAAAATCAACACGTCAGCTATCATAAAATGCATCAGAACATCAGAGAAGGAAGAGTTAACCAAAGAAATGTAACCACTGATTCTGGTGAAAAAATGCTGGAATTCCATGTTGTTCCTACAACATCAAAAACACAACAAGCTGTTACACTAATGTTAAATAGCAACCAAAATGAAATACCTACCTCCAGGACAAGCAATTTAAAAGAGTTCCAGACAGGATAAACACAAGCAAAATTAAAGTTTCCCTCATGAATCTTTTTTTTTTTTACCAAAATGTGCTTATCTTCTCCTCCCATTCTTTTTATTTACAATGATAAATTTGATTATAAACCTCTGCATTTATTTAGGTAAGAATGAAGATAACAAGGAGAGGGAATTTTACTGATAACTAAGATGAGCCATACCTATTTACCCCTCAGAAAAAAAGCTGCCATTTTTGTACTCTGCATTTTTGCTTGTTTGTATCTCAGTCTATGGAATTTAAGAGGCAATTGTGGTATGAGTTAAAATGTTGACACAAGGATAAAGTCTGTATGGGGTAAGTCACCATGAGTCTGTTGCAATTAGCTATGATTTGTGCATAGACTAAGCTAGTTAAAACAAGCACAGGTTTACACAAGTCAGTGGACCACATTAATGATAAGAAATCAGTGGACAAACATTGTGGCAAGTCTCACTTGAGCTAGCAGAAGATATTATAAGGATGCTTACTGCATAAAGAAGATAGTGAAAACACAAAATGAAGTGGTCATCTTCTTTCTCCACTAGCTTTGCTTTCTTACCCTTGATGTTTTATGTTCCTCTCCCAAAACAAAAGGTAATGATCTCCTCTGCCTTTGACATCCCTTATATTGTTTTGGAGCCCAGAACCTTCTCTAGTTTCACCGGATTCCTCTCACACTTTATCAAGTTCCAGCACACAGCCCTCCTGCTTGTTCCACTTTCCTGTTCTTACCTTTTACTGTTTACAAGTGTTTTCCTTCTACTTTCTTTATGCAGGTCTACCACAGGTCTCTGATGCTCCCTTTGTGGCTACATATATTTATTTATTTATTCACGTATATTTAAATTAATTTAAATATTTATGCTTAGCTTAAGTCAAGGCAAGCAAAGCCTGGGTTTTTTGCTTAGCCTCCTGTTTATGAGTGAAACAAGCTCCCATGTCAACTCTGCCACATTGATTTGAATGACGCAGGAATAGTGCTGTCACTCAATAAAAGTGATGCTGATCTGTCACTATTGCACACTAAGTGGCTCATATTTCAAAAGAGAAAAAAATAAAGACAGCTTGCCACTGTTACAAGTTTTAAAGCACAGAGATCACTGTGAAGCCATTAAATTGTCAATTTTGGTGACGGCCTTGAAACCACAATTATTTAGCAAGTACACCTCCAGTTGGGAATATTACTATGGCTTGGTTCAGTGTTTCAGACTCATTTAAATAACTAAATTGAATGCCTCTCAAATGCCTCTCAACCTTTTAAAAAGCTAACTTGGCTTTATCTTTAGTGCCATGGAGAGGCGTGAGTCACTGTTTTCTTGGTATCATATAAGTTTTCAATTCAGTTTCAATAGGTTTCCTTTCATTGCTGATTTTTTCACAGCAGGATGTATTTTTGGAGATGCCTAAGTACTTTGGATTGTGTTTGTTTTAAATGAGTTTGTTTAAAAGAGTGAAATAACATATTCCCAGCAGCTATTTACTGTTCTAGTTGTTTGACTGGTGTGCCATACAGTTCCCCTGGCAGCAAGACTACTGGATAAGTAATCATCACTTTTAGGACTTTGAAGACAGTATGTTTTCACAGACTGTGTTAGTAGTGTTTTAGCTTGAAGGTTTTGTTTTTTTAAAGCGAATTTCATGCAAATTCCTCATTTCCAATGCATTTCCCTAGCTGAAACTTCCTTTCATTCTTTCTGTGTTATTAAAAACAACACTGCTAGTTTATCTTTTTATTATTATTATTAATTGTTGTTATTCTGATATAATTTTGCTTTTTCTTTCGACAAGTCCTTACAAGTGTTTGATGGAGCGCATAAGAAGCTTTCCATATTACTATGGGTTGGTTTGTTTGTTTGTTTGTTTGTCTTTTGTAGCAATTGGTCTAGTCTGGTTAAGTATCAAGGATTCACTTGGTCAGTATTCAAGGATCACCTTCTCCAAAAGTGGTTCATTTTAATGAATGGCCAAGAATGCCAGGAAACCTGCATGGATGAACAAGAAGTTCTTGGCCAAACTCAAACATAAAACGTAATCATTACAGAGAGTGGAATACAGAGATACTGTCCGAGAATCCAGTGATGAAGTTAGGAAAGCTAAAGCCCAAACAGAATAGAACTTGACCAGTGATGTTAAAGACAATAAGAAGGACTTCTGTAAGTAGTAAAGGTTCAAAAGTACAAATGACAAAAGGAAGACAAGGGAAAAGGGGACCCACTGCTGAACAAGATAGGGGTGCTGGTTGTACCTGAGGTGCAGAATGTTTTCTTTAGTCCTCAGCAATCCCAGGTCCCAGTGACCAAGGAAGAGACTGAAGCAAGGAAGATGTCTTGTTGGTGGAAGATGATCAGATCAGGGAATATTTAAGCAAACTGGACATACGTTAGCCCTGATCAGATGCACCCATGGATGCTGAGGCAGATGTGAGGTCACCCTTAATAATCTTTGATTGATCATGGAGACTGGGAGAAGTGTTGAAAAAAATAAATGGAGGAAAGAAAATGTCACTCCTATCTTAAAGGCAAAAAGAAGGACTCAGGAAACTACAAGAGCAAGCAGCCTCACCTCAAACCCAGTTAAGGTGATGGATCAGCTCAACCTGAAAACTATTTACAAGAATGTGAAGTGCAATAAAATTATTTTTATCATTCAGGATAGCCAGCATGGATTCACCAAGGAGTAGTCGTATCTGAATAATTTGGTAAGCTTCTACAATTAAATGACTTGTCTGGTAGAGGAACGGAAAGCGGTTGACATTGTCTACCAGGACTTCAGGAAGGCCTTTAACACTTTCTCCCATTAGACCTTCATAATTACTTGATATATTTGGACTGGATGGGCAGAAAGTGAGATGGGTTGAAAACTGTCTGAACAGCTGGACCCAGCAGGTCATGATCACTGGTGCAAAATCTAGATGGAGTCTAGTAAATAGTGATTTACCCTAAGAGTCAATATTGAGTCCAGTTCAGTTTAATATCTTTGTTAATGATGTGGTTGATGGGAAAAAGGGTATCCTTAGTAATTTTACAGACAACAAGAAACTAGAAGTATCTGTTACACAAGATGTAAACCTTAAAAGGCTAGAGAAATGGGCTGTCAGGATCTTCATGAAGTTCAGCAAGGAGAGCTGAAATGTTCTACACCTTGGGAGTAACAATCTCATAAGTTAGGATGTGCTGAGGGCCAGCCAGCTGGAAAGTAGCCTGGCAGAGAAGGACCATAGGATCCTGGAGGACACCAGGCTGAACATGATTTAGTAACATACACTAGCTGCAAAGAAGGCTAATGGTATTCTTGGCTGTGTGAGGCAAAGAGTTGCCAGCAGATCTTTCCCCTCTACTCAGCATTAGTAAGGACACACCTGGAGGATCGCATCCAATTCTGGGCTTCCCAGCACAAGAGAGACAAGGAGCTGCTGGAAAGAATCAAACAAAGATGATTAAACGACAGGAACACCTCTCCTAGGAGGAAAGCTGTCTGTTTAGCCTGGACAAGACAAGGCTCCTGTAAATATATTTAAATACTTGAAGGGAGGGCACAGATAAAATGGGGCCAGGCTCATTTCAGTAGTGCCCAGTGCAATGACCACAAACTGAAAATCAAGAGTTTCCTGATGTTCAGATAAAAACAATCTTTTGCTGTACGGGTGACTGAGTACTGACATGGGTTGCCCGGAGAGGTGGTGGAGTCTCCATTTCTGGAGATATTCAAAAGCCACATGGACATGGTCCAGACAGCACTTGTACTCCTACCTGCGCAAGTGTTTTGGACTCCAGAGGTTTCTTCAAGCCTCAGCCACTGTGTGGTTCTGTGATGGTATTGCTCAGGTGTAGTAATACAAGCAGGTAAAATCTGTGAAAGTGTGCGGAAAGATTATAGATGGGAATAGGTCAGTATATCTTAAATCAGTATATCCAAATCTATACAGAGCAACATCTCACACACAGATGACTACTGCTTCCTAATGCCTGAACTGAAGTTTGTGTGAAAGGCTCTTGCATTTCTTATTTTAACTGCAGAGGGCACAGGACCAATTTGTTCTGTGCAGATTTATTGGAAATGTAATATTCAGCATCATTTCAGTTTGTATGCACCCATACAGAAGCTTCCAAGAAATAATCCATGATTGAAATATATTGAATTACTTACTTTAAGATCAAATCATGGGGGAGCAATACAGCTATGATAGTTAAACTATTAAGAAATAAGTCAGTAAGTATACTGTGAAATTAGATATCTACTGTATAATCTGTAAAATGTGACTGCTCAATATTTAAGATCCTATAAATGTTAGATCAGTCAACGTGACAAAAAACATCTATATTTTTAAAATAAATCCCAATGTTCTCCATTTAAAATATTCATCCCTTTCACTGAAATATCGAGGTAACTGCCAAACTGAGTACTTTATTTTGTAAGGGCACTGTGGACTGATAATGCCTTTCGTACCTAGGGAAGATGACTGCCCTTGAGGGCTGTAGAACTGAAGTTTGCATTGCTGTAACATATTGTCTCAGAGGAAGAGTATTCCTTTAGGTAAGGTGTTTGTTTGTAACACATAATTCAGCTGAACATTATTCACAGTTCTTTCAACACTGAATGTTTGAAGAAGTTATTTAAGAACTACGGAAGTGGGGAAAAATGCTTATTTCAAACATATTGATTTGGAATTAATGTTTTAATTCTTTGCATAAGAGAAGGAGTAAGAAAGCAAAATTTCTGAAAGAACAGTGCACACAGATATTTGTTTGTCTTCAAAAGATCTGACTTCACAGATTATAAAGAGCCTCATTTTTCTGTGTTTTGTTTGTTATGTTTGTTTTCTCTTTTTCTTTTTTTTCCCCTCTATTTCTTCTTTTCTCACACTTTTTTTCTTTCTTTTTCTTTTTCTTTTCTTCTTTCTCGTGGCTTGTTTTTGTTTTCCTACTTTCTGTAGGAAGATTTGCAGTTTTATTACTTTCTACTTAGTGTTATTTCAGCAGCCCAGGAAACAGTTTTCTCAGTATTTAATGATGTGTTGAACCGTTCTGTACACAGCTCTTTGGAGACTGCTGGCTTTGGAAAAGTGAAGTTTTCAGTACTAGTGACATCAATATACTCTTTTTTTTTTTTTTTTTTTTCTTTTTGTACTGTTTTTCTACAGTTTCTTCAAAATACTAATATTAAGGTTCAAATTACTGAAATAGAGAACATCTGTTGAAGAAAATGTAGTGACAAACACACTGCTACTCTGAAACTCTTGCTAGCTTTCATGATGGCAGTGTCACTGTTCCTGAACTTAAAAAAAATAATAATAAAAATAAAGGAAAATATCCAGTGTCACCTCTAAGTCACCAACTGTGAATACATATGGCAGTTTCACCCTGCCAGTCTATTTGCTGAAGTTCCTTTTAAAATTAATGATAAGTTCTTCTCAGGCTTGGTTGACTGTGGCAGCAGATTGATGCTGTGTTCAAATTCTGTATGCCTTGCAGCATTTCTTCTTGTGTGCTGGAGAAGCATTCAATTCATTATTTACATTTGACCTGTGAGAATAGCTTAAGAAATGTGTGATTGTAATGCTGGGAAATAGACCTTTTAGGAAGAAAGTTTTTTATTTGGAAAGCTAAAAGAAGAATGAGACATTTTCACCTTGATTAATGTTTAACTTATAAACAACCCTGATGTAGTTGTGCATTGTGAACTGTTGCACTGACTGCAACTATTTGAAAGAAAGCACTAATGCAGCTGCAGTTCAGATGCTGAAATAGAAACTTTTGTGAAACCTTTTCAGAATTTTTAAAAACACTGTGAACTTATACTAAATCAATAACTTGAAAAATTGGCAAGATTGAATATGATAACAGCATTATTCTGCATAACCTTGGTTTGTACAGAATAAATGCAATAGTAGTGTTTTCCTACTAAGAACTCTAAGGTGATTATGAGATTCTTCTTGGTGTTTTAGAGTGAAGAAGTAAACAACTTAATCAGAAATAAGACTAGTACTTTTATCCCTAGAGTATTACTAAGAATCCAAAACTCCACGTGTTGGAAAGTATTAAACCTGTAATTCTAAAGTGAGGAAAAAACTACTCTGAATAAATTTTTTTCAGGTTGTTCACAAAAGTATTATGTAGGTTGGGATAATTGTGTAGAGTCTCTTCAATGTCCTGTGTGTGTTGATAGCAGTCAATGTTGAATAAGCAGTAGAACTGCCTTCCATTTAATATATGGTATTTGAAGTAAAACTCCTTTCAGTTTAGTAATGCTGTGTTAATTTTCCTAGTGATTAAGCTGTAACCACTGATGTTTGCTTCTTTTGAGATTTTAAAGGTATGTAATTTCTCAGTGTAATTATTTTCTTTTTCCTTTGCCCAGGTAAATCAAACTACATAAGAACTGCTGCTTCACTGTTAGATTTTTTTTCTCTTTTCTCTTTTTTTTCTTTTACATTTTTTCAAGAGCACTTGATAGTATTTACGTTTTTAAGAAACTTTTTGTTGTGATTGAGCTATACATTTTTCTTCTGTAATTTTAGAAATCATAGAATTTGCAATCTCATGGAAATGATGTAGCAGTCATGGTGTAACTCCTGTATAGCAGTCATAACGCACTTTCCTCATGCGGCAGACTTTCCAGGCCCTTAATCATCTTAGTGGCTCTCTGCTGCATTATCTCCAGTAGTTCCTTGTCCTTCCTGAACTGTGGAACCCAGAGCTGGGCACAGTGTTCCAGATGTGACCTCACCAGGGCAGAGTAGAAAGGGAAGATCATCTATCTCCCTCATTCTGTTAGCCTTTTAATACACCCCAAGATACCATAGACCTTTTTGGCCACAAGGGCACACTGCTGTCTCATGGCCAGCCTGTGGTCCACCAGACAGTGGGCATGCAAAGATTAAAAAGCCATGGGCCTATGGAATACACCCATAAGCGCTGAGGGAGCTGGCAGAAACTATTGTCAAACTTCTCTCTATCATCTTTGACAAGTCTTGGAGAATGGGAGGGCTGCCAGAGGACTGGAGTGTAGGCAGTGTCACTCCAGTCTTCAAAAAAGGCAAGAAGTGGGAACTGGGAAACTACATTCCAGTCAGCCTCACCTCCATTCCTGGGATGTTATCTCCAAGCAAGTGGAAGAAAAGAAGGTTATCAGGAGTAGTCAACATGGATTCACCAAGAGGAAATCATGCTTGATCAATATGATCGCCTTCTATGATGTCACAACTGGCTGGGTAGATAGGGGAGACCAGTGGGTGTAGTCTACTTTGACTTCAGCAAGGCTTTTGACACTGTCTCTCATAACATCCTTGTAGGTAAGCTTAGGAAGTATGGGGTAGATGAATGGACATAGAGGTGGATTGAGAACTGGCTGACTGGCAGAGCTTGGAGGATTGTGATCAGCAGCACAGAGCCTAGCTGGAGGCCTGTAACTAGCGACGTTCCCCAGCAGTTGGTAGTGGATCCAGTCTTGTTCAACATCAACGGGCTGGATGAAGGGATAGGGTGCCCACTCAGTTTGTGGGTTATATGAAGCTGGGAGGAGTGGCTGAGACGCCAGAATGCTGTTCTGCCATTCAGCAAAATCTGGACAGGCTGGAGAACTGGGGAGGGAGGAACCTGTTGAGATTCAACAAGGGCAAGTATAGAGTCCTACACATGGGGAGGAATAAACCACATGTACCAGGACAGGTTAGGGGCTGATCTGCTGGAAAGGAGCTTTGTGGAGAAGGACCTGGATGTCATGGCAGACAGCAGATAGAAAGTTATTACCCACCATACAGTCGGGAAAATAATGGTAAAACTTACAAAATCTTTAAATCCATGGAATACTTTGTAGTTTTCTACTGCTTACTCTTAAAGATATTCTTCACATAATCAGTGTTTCACAGTATTTATGTAGCTCTTGCAGCTTGTTTATTAAAAAAAAAAAAAAAAGCCTTTTAATGTAAATTGTTGATAAGAGTAGGAAAATTTTCAGATAACTTACAGAAACAGGTGATCATGAAGATATACTATACTAGGTGTAGTATATAAAGTCTGAATTTCAAAGTCTTCTTTTCTAGGCAGATTATCGGACTTTTTACCATACAGTCTTTTTGGCTATTATTACATCTCTTGAGGATTAAGTCTTTTCTTTGTATTTGAGTATCATCTTAATTTTTATGTTGCATAGAGACAATTGGCAATTAGACAGATGATTAGTAGGCTCCATTTATTTATTTATTTATTTATTTATTTAATTCTAGATCAGTACTTTAAAGCAACCCTTCAATGGATAATTTTTTTTTTAAATTTTTTTTGTTCTTTTAGCATGACAATGCTCAAAGGCATACATTCTGAGTAAAAGCTTTGTTTTGGTGCTACTTATTTACAAATTACACTTGTTTTCCATCTTAAAGAAGCATATTCTTCCTCTATCAAACTACATATTGAAACTGTACACATTGTACAGGAGTATATTTGATTTTTGCTCTTTTATCAAGCATTACACTGGGATATGTTATTTCTTTTTCTCCGCAATACTAATCAGAATGTATTAATAATATGGCATCTGCTTATAATATGCCAAAAGTGCATAATATCATGATATTCTTCTGCTATATCTTACTCCAATAAATGGTTTTCATCCCATTAGAATTTTGCAGAACCCAAACCGCTATGGTATTTGACCAAAGATAGGCAAATTGCTGTGGGAATCTGGAAAGACCTTTCTGCAGATCTCTTCAGTTTTCCTATAGACGATACGCAGCTCGTTGCTGGACTGCTGAACAAGCAAGAGGCAGTCTTTTTCTGTCTGATTTCTATGCTAGCCTTACAGTGTCGTTGGATTACACTCTCTCTCCTTTGACATAACATTATTACATGTCTTTGTTATATCATGGTCAAACTACTTCAAACGTACACTAAGCCATGCTGCTAAAAAAGCTCAGCAATTACCTTCGATTTGTGCAGAACAGAGTAGGGCAATTACTGTGAAGTTTGGGTGGACGCTTTTTGATCCTTCCCAGTGCTTTACTGTGCACAAACTGCTTGTTGGCGTTTTGATGGAGTTCAAGGTTTTAGTCTTTGCGTTTAAAGCCCTTAATAGAGTGGGTCACACTCTCTTGCTGGAATTCTGATCTTTAGGAATCTTTCATCTCGCCTTTAGAGATCTGAGGGAAAAGGTTAATCGTTGTGAGGGGTGGAAAGAAAGCTTCAGTTTGGCTTGCATCCTAGCGGCAGCGCTGTCAGATCTGTGACATGTCTTCCTTTAAGAGGAAGGAGTAGTATGGACTCGGGCTCTTGAAAGAGGCGTAAAGACATCATTTATCTTACAGATATTGGGGAGGCACTTCTGACTCCACTTTTTTTTTTTCCCTTGGAGGCCAAAGACTGAAATAGGAAGAACTTAACACAGATACTGCTACACATATGTACGTTCAGGTTATGCTTTTGGTGTGGACTATGTGGCAGCTCATCTCCACACAGCTAACAACACGGTCACTTTCAAGGCCAGAAGTATCTTAGGAAAAAAATGGCTCATAAAACATTCAGTGGCCCTACATCCACACTGACTATTTCTGGTACTTTCATACCTTCGTGGTGGAAGAGGATTTTTATTTTTATTAGTATTTCTTCTAATAACTGAAAAATTAAATTTCTCTTTGATTCCTAGCATATGTTTTCATATGCTTTAGGCTAAGAAACCAAATTTTATTTTCTTTTTATGGAACCTGTTTACGAAACCATTATGTTTTAACTGAAAGACAGCTTTTGTAGTACACTGAAGATCCAAATGGCACAATTCTGAAAATTTTAAAAAACAGAATTGTAACTATGGAACACATAGAACTATATTTTCACAGAATCCTGAAAGATATGAAGATGACAATATTTCTGCTTCAAAACATAATTTCTGGAGGACTCTGCAATTTAAAAAGTCAATTTTTTGCCAAAATTGTTCAGAGTGGCTCAATTTGGAATTTATATGTGGCACCTCCAGAGATCTACTTTGTATATTCCTGAATGTTACGCTGAAGAATAATTTAGATGATGAGCTAGTTAATTAATTCCCACAGAGGAAGATGGCTTGATCTTAAATATACAAAAATAAGGGAAACAGAACTATAAGTTATGTTCAAGTTATATTCTTCTCTTCTCCAAAGGCTAAAATAAAATATGGACCTATCTCCTGCTCCAAATGTTGATCACTAGATCAAGTAGTTTACAGAGTTTTGGGATTTTCTCCTGTGCTAGGAATATAAAATGTACTCTGATTGCGTCAATCTTTTAGCAACTGTTCAAGGAAGATTTTCAGAGTAATCAGAGCATTTGAATAGCTGCTAAAAAATATCAACACATCATTAGGAAGGCCACTTGTTTTCAAGACATAAGTTGAAAACTGAATGTTTACTGATGATATACTAGCCCATAGTAAGCAGAGTAACTGGAAATTTCTTCATTAAGATTTCCTTAATGAGTGGAGATCTATTTTTTATGTCCTATGTTCTGTTTTAGTTTGCTGTTAAAAGTCTGGAGAGGAGAATTATGTGAGAATTCACATGCTTCTGAGCAGGCATATATCTCCAGAGGGCTAAAAGCACGCATAATTCTAAAAATGAAAGTAATTTGACCAGGTTTGTTTATTGGGTCAGATACTTAGAATTTAGATAATGAATTAAGTATGGTTGACTGAAGTTCTTACCACGCTACTCCCCAGTTATAGTATAGTTTCAAGAAGCTCTGACAAAATATCCCCACTCCTAAATATTGAAATTGTGATGACCACTCATAGCATGTCAGCTTTAAGATTTGGTGTGAAGTTTCAAAGCAGTAACGCGAGATCTTCCATCTTAAGAGAATGAAAAATCTTCTAAAAACATTTTTATGATATCAGTGTGAATCAGAACACAGGATCTATATAATGTAAAGACAGATTTTCATGAAAGCAATTGTTGTAATTACAGTGATCATTTCATTAAAAATAAACTTTATAGAGAGTATAAGATTTTAATGTAATTCACTTTGGATCTTTATACAAAAGTTAGTTAATTTTATCATGATGCAAATAATGTCAAATTGAGGTGGAAGTGAGGGAGGAATTTTGAGTTTCTTCAGTTTTTGTAATCTGAATTATTGGCAACCAGTGTACACTGATACTTTGTTCTGCTTACTCAAAAAGTTTGTTGTAATTCTTCAAGCCATAGACACCACTAACAATCTCTTTAAAGTAATTGCACACATAAAACATCCATCCTGCCCTCTTTTTCCCTCTCCATTTAGTATAAACTTCTATTTACAAATAATGATTTGATTATGATTCAAACCTGTCTGCATAAAACCTGCAAGTCTGAATAATAACCCATTTTTGCCACGGACAGCATGAGAGGATTACAGACAAGGACACTGGCTAATAAGCCAGGATATAGGAATTATTTTTATTTGTGCAAATGAGTATCTTATTGCAATGAGTACAATATCCTTTAGTTCTGAGTTGCTTTAAAATCAAATTTATTTCTATTGGTGTGAGAACATAAATGAAAAATTACAAGAAATAGATCAGTGTGCTCTATAGTAATAAGATTCTGTGCACTGCATTGAGGATAATTTACATTTTTTCCTCACTAAGCACTGTAAAATGCACAAAAGAGGCAGTGCTTCATACAACCTTATAGGTGAGCATAGAGTTTGACATTGATGCTATTTATCCGTGCACTCAAATGCGTGGTGATAGATGATGAAGACAATCATCTCAGAAACAATGTGAGTCTATCTTACTTTAAAAATATTATGAAAACTTATAGAATGTTATGAAGGCTATTATGTGTGGTATGAACAGACTTACTGTACTAATCCAGGAGGCTATATAGTTATGTGTAGCCAGCCAGTGTGATCCTACTGGTCCCTTCTAGCATTAAAACAAGTGACGCTACATTCCCGTGGTCGCTCTGCAGTTTCTGTTCTTACAGTGACCACGGCAAGACAGATAGTTTATAACCTGTACGAGTTTTACTCTTTTTTTCCTGCTCTTCTTTCTGTATACCATGTTTTAGCTGCCCTACACACACTCAAATCTGATGTGTAGGTTGACAAGATCCAAACCAGCTTTAGTGAAGGAAGCACTGAAAATGAGCGTTGAGCAGAGATAATTTTTCTTTTCCCTGAAAGATTCAAAAATCCTCTTGATTAAATGAATACTTCTGTGCAATCACAAATGCTACATGCAGATGACAACCAATCCTAAAGAACAGGAAAACAGATCAAAAATAATACTGGAATACTAAATAAAATATGGTTAGAGAAAGTGCATTTCAATTAAAAATGATGAAGTAATAGTTACATATCAATGCAAGGTGTCTGAGAGATCATCTTTGCTTACCTACTTATGAAGTTAAATGCCTATTAGTCCTAGTTTTGCACTGCAATCCTGTCTACAATCTCGGCAGTTACAAAAACTGTAAATATACTTCTATACAATGTCAAGAGATGCACAAAGTTGGTTCTACCCAGCTGTCCCACTGGCATTATATGATCCACCATCTGTGTTCATATTTTCAGGCCTTAGCATCTTTCTGTATCTACATTTTCAAGGCATCTCCTGTCATATTCTTTTTATACTGCTGTAGTCTCCTGCTCCAATCTTGTTTTCCTTAAACAGCCTTCAAGATGGAAATTACATTGCTAGTTTTTATTTAGCATTATATAGTGAAATATATATCTTCAGTAGTTTACAAAAGTAGTGATCAAATAGAAAATGATATTATATATAAATACCTGCTCATATTCAACCAGAGAGGCTGTGGAGGCCACTCCCTGGAAGCACTCAAGGCCAGGCTGAATGGGGCTGTGAGCAACCTGGTCTGGGGGGAGGTGTCCCTACTTCCAGCAGGGGGTTGGAAGTAGATGGTCTTAAAAGTCCCTTCCAACCCAAACCATTCTGTGACTCTATAGCTCTCTATACATGCATGAATCTTTAAACATATATTATCTCCATATCACAGAAATATTTCATATCACAGAATCATAGAATGGCTTGGGTTGGAAGAGACCTCAAGGATCATCAACCTCCAACACCCCCCTGCTGCATTCAGGGCTGCCAACCTCCCCATTTAATACTAGACCAGGTTGTCCAGGGCCCCATCCAACCTGGCCTTGAAAACCTCCAGGGATGGACGGGCCATTCACAGCCTCTCTGGGCAGCTGTTCCAGCACCTCAGCACTCTCATAGTAAAGAACTTCCCCCTGATGTCCAACCTCAATCTTCCCCCCCTCAACTTAAAACCATTTCCCCTTGTCCTGCAGTTATCTACCCTTTCAAAAAGTTGATTCCCCTCCTGTTTGTAGGCTCCCTTTAGGTACCAAAAGGCTGCAATGAGGTCACACCACAGCCTTCTTTTCTCCAGGCTGAACAAGCCCAGCTCCCTAAGCCTGCCTTCATGTATGTAGATATCATATCTATATGTAGATATAACTATAAATTTATGCTTATATTAATCACAATGTATACAAACTTCATGCTTTGTTAACTACATATTATTACTATTCATTTACACCAAAATTATCAGCTCATTATCAAAATGAATGTAATCAATAATCCAATTCCATGAACAGATTTAATAAGTTAAATTTTCGAGAAGAAATTACAAAACTTCACTACTTTAAAAATTAGAAACTTTTAATTTCTAGTATAAATTTTGTTCAGTTAGTGCCATTTTTTTCTTCTGCTCATTGTTCTACCTGTCAGAAATGTTTTCCTTTGCTTCCTGTCTCAACATGAATATTCTATCCAATTAAAAAGTGGAATCACCTAAGAAATTAATTGGGATAACGTGCAAGGGCTACCTGATGCACTTTATCAAGAGGCAGCAGATTTCTTTCTTCTACTTCTGTTAATGAAGTAATGAATAAAGTAGACTGACACATTTTCTTTGTTAAATATACAGAAAAATGTCCACGAACTACTTTAAGAAAAGTTGCATACATGGCGTTATTTGATAAACAGCAGACAATAATTTGTTGAAAATTCTAATTTTCCACCAAAGAAAATGTGGATGATTTTATGCACTAAAGAATTTAATTGCTGAATATTATACAATATTTTAAAATCATGAACAAATTTACAAGAATGGAATAATAAGCACGTTAACAAAAATACCAGTTAAACATAGCACTAAAACTGAAATGTTTGTAGGCAGCTGCATACAAGCACATAGAACATCTGACATTGGTACACAGTTAGGTTGCATACATATGCAAAGTTGAAGCTTGATTGAATTGTGTACATAAAACTTAAAAGCTCCAAAATAAATGGTGTAAGCTCCAATGTAAATGGTGTTTTTCAGATGACAGTCTATAATCAGATATATTGGACATTTTCAAATAAAAACACATAACATATCCTTTGAATATTTTTTAATTGCAAGCAAGCAATTAAATCACTTTGAACGCTGCATAGGCATACCTTATCTAGGTTTAAATCACATACAGGTATTAGTGAGAATTGGACAATGTTGTAAAGCAGCACTTTAAGGAAAACGAAGAACTTTCTTGAAAAATTAGTTTATACTTCATTAGGCTAGATGTTAGGAAGCAATTCTTTACTCAGAAGGTGGTGAGGCATTGGCACAGCTGCCCAGAGAGGTTGTAGATGCCCCATCCCTGGAGGTGCTCAAGGTTGGATGGGGCCCTGGGCAGTCTGATCTCATGGGGGGCAGCCCTGCCCATGGCAAGGGGTGGAACTGGAGTCTTTAAGGCCCCTTCCAATCTAAGCCAGTCAATGGTTCTTTGAAACAGTGATAGGAATAACATATTTTCCAATTTGATATTTAAAGGCCCTTGCAAAGGGTGAGGAGATCTGGCTTTTTCTTTTCTTTTTTTTTTTTTTTTAATTTTATTTTGGTGATATTTAAAAAGCATCATAGTCAACCTGATATAGAAACTGACAACTTGTTTTCCCAGTGGAAGTAACTTTTCTCAAAGAAAAATATGTTCACGCAGCTATTGAGGAATTTATCTGGTCGCAGTAAATTATTCACTACATACATTTGAATATATAATATTAACATATGATTCATGCTTTGATTTCATTATTTATTTAAAGTGAATAATGTGAATAATTATTCTCAATGGGAAAGGCAGTTCTTTTCATCTCCATCCTGGTCACATGCACTGTCCCAATCCATTGTGCCAGTGCCATCACTGAAGTGGGAAGCTGCCTGAGGAAACGAGTCCACCTGAAAGCTAATGAACTCAAATACAAGTCTCAGGAACAAACCACCAGTTCAGGAAGCAGACCTTAAAACACATTTACATCAGTTTTAAGCCACATCTGCTATTGTTGTTAGTGATTTAAGGAGCTGTCTATGCGCTTTTGTGTACATAAAGAATATGCTTATACCTGGAAGTCAAAAAATGGGCAACATTCTGCAGTCAATCCGTTTGTGGTTTCTTTCTTCAGAATGCTAAACTTTCTCACTGATGAAGAAATTGCTTGGACTGGTCTAGCAGTACTTACATGAGAAGCTCAATAGCTCTATGTTAACTGAAGCAAATTTTCTACAGCTAAGACCTACAGGCTTTTTGTTTGTTGGTTTGTTTGCTTGGTAGTGATTCTTTAATGATAGAAGCAGATTTTTTGCAAAGAATGCAATAATTTATGATTAGTTTTTACTTTTAGCCCTTAAAATTACACTTACTTTTTTTTTTTTTCCTTTTTTTACTTTTAATCCTTAAAATTGCACTTAATTGCAAAAAGGAAAAAATTAAACTGCCAACAAACAGTGGCAACTTAGCATGTAATGCCACATTGCTCTCTAAAAGCTAAATAAAAATGAAAGCTGAACATGAACATTGGGAAAGCTAGAATAACACATGGAGACTAAAGAAGATGTTGCACCAGTTCTGAGATGTGTAGAACCCTGCTGTATCAGGGATGTATCAGGGTGTTGCAGAGACAACTAGCCTGTCAGGGGCTGCCATGCTGTGTCTTCAGATATCAAGATGCTATCAGTTTCTGTGCTGGCTGTATTCACACTAATGAATGACTCCTTACCAGGAGTCCATAGTATCTCCTGAGTATCAAGACTCCTCCATGATTTACAGTGTGGCATATCTACGGGGAAAAAAAGGGAATTATAACTTAAAGTCTATCTCTAGAACTTATTCTCTGAATCTTTTAGCTTAAACAAAAAAATGAAGCTTCTCTACCCATTATTGTTAGCAGACTGCATTGAGTGTTGATTTGTTGATTTCTGTTGTTGTTTTTCTTTATTTGCTTTAATAATAAAAAGTAATATAAATAATATATATTTAATAATAATATATAATAATATATTATATAATAAAAGTATTATTATTTATATATATTTAACATGAAATACTTCTTCAAGACTTAAGATTGCTTTTGAATGATATCTTTGGTAATCAGAAACTAGAATTAAACTTTGGATTTTCATCACTTCAAACCGTCGAGTTGCAATTACCATACGAAAAGCACAATTGATTTCTATTTAGCTGTAATGGAATTTGTGTCTACGGTTTATTGAATGGAGTGACCAATGTGAAGTGCACCGAATCACAGTCCTGATGTGCATTCCATCTTGTGTGACAAATGGAGGGATGCAAACCTCTTGGAAATAAAGCTCCCATGTTTCCCTTCAGTTGGTTTATTGCTGCTGTTGTCTAGCAGCGAGTAAGGGATGCTTTTAAGCAGAAGCAAATTGTAGATGATCAACCACAGGGCTTTTCTAATGAATTAAATTACACCGGTGATACATTCTTATTCTTGCAGACAGTAATGCCTGATATTCAACAGCCCATGGGCAATAATACTGAGTAACTGACATGATCTCAACTGATCTTACTTATTGCTTTCCTATTTCCCACACCAGCAGAGGATTTTAGAACCATAGGTTGGGACTACTAGTCTCAAATCCATTTTAAGAGGTCAAGAGGTGTTATTGAAAGTCATCTAGAAGAGATTTTATTCTCCTATGAAAGATGGGACACATAAGGCTTCATTCAAACTGTGTTTCTTTGTTCATTCAAAAAAAGTGCTCTAAAAAGGTCTGAAATAAATTTTTATCATCTTCTATCATGTTCAGCTTCTGTACCATTTGCATACCCCCAGCATCTTGCATATGATGCTAATCTGTGTTCTGGATTACTTGTATTTATTGCTAGTGATTTTGTGCTTAATATAGTGTGTTTATAATTTTAGGGTTCCATCTTGAATTAGTTAGAAATTATTCAGTAGAAACTGTATTTACATTTAATATAGTTCCATTCTGGATATGGGCAATTACATACTGCTATTACTTTATGTTCTTTTTTCACACATAGTCCAGTCCCCAATTTTTCAATTTAATCTAATCAATACACCGAAAATCCTGTACAGAAGTGATTTTCCTAGCAACATGGTTTTTATTGTTGTTGTTTTCTGAGTTATTTCTGCAGATGTTTTGTTTTTAATTTTCATTCCTTGCACATGCATTTTACATTAATCTCTATTTCATTAATGAAGCAGGCCATGCTATATTTTTGCAGCTCTACATACAGGAGAATTCTCTGTCCAGAAACATTCATTTTCAGTTTTATGTGAAACATTTGATTCAATGTTCTTTACCTTTATTATATGAGGCATCAAGTACTTACATGAAGTAAGAAATGTGTTTACAAACTGGAATTTCTTTGATGCCTAGATGCCCTGACACACAAAACTTTTCCATAGGAAAAAGAACATAAACGTTGTTTACTTAAGTCTGTCACATTATATAGTGGCCTCACCTCCACAGCAGGTACCTTTTCTTAATATAAGTAAGGGCTTTCTGAAGATCCACATACAACTTCAGATTTAATTATATTCACTTTGAGATCAACAAACTATGTAATTGTTAGCTGCTTGATAATGAGTTGATTTTTTTTTTTAATAAATATTTCAAGAATATGTGGGACGTTTATTAAAATAATAAAGTGAAGATTTTGAATAATATTTTCTCTCTTGACCATTAAGGATTGTGTCATGCAACTGAATTTGTTTGAAATATCAGTAAAACAACGATTTCTCCAGGATACAATAAAGAAAGTTGAGTTCTCAATTGTAGCTTGGTGGGTTTTTTTTCCACACAGAGTAGACCACTCCTGAGAACAAAGCACAGCTGAGGCTTTGTTTCTCTCTCCATTCTGGAGTTATTAAAAATGCATGACTTTTCTTAAAATCTGCTGGAGTTGTGACTGCTCAGAAGCACTGAAATTCAAACCCTGGGTATCCAAAGATCTTCTGCTTAAAAATGTTTGATTTTGTGTAGTCTTATTTTCCTGCAATATTCTCTAAAACCATAGTCTGTTCTTATTGATAATCTTTTACCATTCCCTTTCCTGTATTGAGAGCTCTTAGATTCTATCAGAATTGTTTCTGAGGAACACGTCCTATTTTCCCATTGTCAAGTCCATACAGTTTTATAGAATTCCCAATAGTCTTTTGTATCAATAATTATTGCTTTGATGTGTGAAACTTTGAAACTTATATTTTTTTTACGTTCTTGCAGGAGTCATCCATGTAGATGAACACGATATCACTTTGTTACATGAACACGATAGCACGTACAACTGTTTCTGATACCTGATATTTATTTACACTGTGTGATCTATTTTATTTTAAAAGTTGTTGCCAGAGGGAAGAAAAGGAAGGTTGTCAATTCATCTCCTCTTGGCTACTGCACAGGATGGACCCCCAAGAAAGAATTGACAAGAAGTTTCAAATACTCACTTTCATGGGAGAACAGTGTGTCTTTGAATAAGAATACCTGTCAGTGATTTTCCCATTCTTCTAGCTTTTCTATTATGGAATTGTGCCTGAGGTTGATCAGCATTTCTAGTTAGCCTTACGCTATTAGGTACTTAAGCAGACAAAAACATAAGAGCTCGAACACCTCCAAGGATGAAGACTCCATGCTGAACCTCAGTTTTTAACCACTCTCATGGAATATTTACATCAAGATGTAAGTATGATGTTGACACACACTGCAGGGAAGGGATGCCATCCAGAGGGATCTCGACAGGCTTGAGAGGTGGATTTCTTTGAAAAAAACATGCAGTTCCATGAGGTCAAGTGTAACACATCGGTCAGGCTGATCCCAAACAGGAATACACAATATGAGCGATGAGTGGATAGAGAACCAGCTTTTCTGAGAAGGACTTTGGGGTACTAGTGGATGATAAGTCAGTCTAGACATGAACTGGCAATGTAAGTGTACAGCTCAGAAAGCTGATTATATCCTGGGCTGCATCAAAAGAAGCATAGCTAGCAGGTGATTAGCCCCCTCTGCTCCACTTTCATGAGATCCCACCAGGCATACAGCATTCAGCTCTTGGGCCCTTAGCATAAGAGACACAGACGTGTTGGAGTCCGTCCAGAGGCAAGCCAAAAAGATGATCAGATTGCTGGAGCACCTCTCATGGAAAAAAGAAAGTTGAGGTTCTTCAACCTAGAGAATAGAAGGCTGTGTACAGAACAGCTGTCTTCCAGTGTTTAGAGACGTACGGGAAAGATGGTGAGATACTATAAGGCAGTGCAGCGATGGGACAAGGGGTAACAGTTTTAGTCTAAAAGAGAGTAGGCTTAGATTAGATATGGTGAAGAAATTTTTTACTGTGAGGTGATGAAGCGGTGGAACAGGTTGTCCAGAGAAGTTGTGGATGCCCCACTGAAGAAAGACAAATTGGCTGGAGATTTAAGGAGACTGATCTTCTGGGAGCAGTCCTCCATGGCAGGGGGTTGGAAATGTGTGATATTTGAGGTCATTTCCAAATGAAACCATTCTATGATTCAGTGATTTTCTGCTGCTTACTTTTAAGAGTAAAAATATCATGAAGGCTTGTCTCAAGTAGAATACTCACCAAAGAAGAGAAAATATTTTTTAGCACACATTTCTATTTTTTTAATTGGTGTTATATGGGTGTTTTATGAAATTCTAACTGAGTTTGATATATGCTTTGCTGATGCCAGTGGAGCTTTTATGGGGTAAATTTGGTGCCTCCTACGGAACAGATTCCTGTGTAGAGGTCTGTAGTGGGAAACTGTAATAGCTTTTCAATCACTGTGAAATGTTAAGAGTGGTTAGGTTAGCCCAATCACTGCCTCATAGTAATTACATTGAGGATTGGGTTAATTTTTTATCACTTTTTCATTCACCTTAAGACACATTGTTTTAATGTACACACTGACACATTGAGATGGATCATTTATGAGGGGTGATGGACTCTACTGCCATTAAATTTTAATACATCATTAGTTTTCTAGGCAGATGTAAAACAAGGACTGTGATATTCTGTTCTTCATTCCCAAGTTTAACTTAAAAGTCAGTGACCTCTCTTGATTGAGTGGTCATTAAAATAGTCTATACTGTGGTCATTTTAATCTTCAGAGTATGTAAATATTAGAAGTTCAAAAAAAAATCATGCAAATTTTGTCTAAGACTGGAGCCTATTAATTTCTACATTAAAAAAACCACCTAGACTTCTCTTCAAATGTACCTGAGAGAACTTTTTGGATTCCTTTGTCCTCTTTGCACAAAGTGAAATTCTATAAAAAATAATTGCATGATGGCAGAAGTATTTCAGGCACTCAGTCTGCCAAGATTAAAGCATATTCATTTTTCAGGTCTTAATTAAGCCCTTCAGCAGGAAGGTTCTGTGGAAGCAAGAAAAAACAAAGGTGCCTGATCACAATAGGACTGTAGATGAGGTAAAATGGTAAAACCCCCACGAGTCAATACGAGTCAATAATATATAATATCATGGTGTAAAGCTGCTATTGAGGATTCTGTTTCCTGTCACTTTGCTGTGAATATAAAGAGCTGACTAGGAAAACAAACAAACAAACAAACAAAAAAACCCACAAAGAAAACCCACAATTAATTTATTGGGATCATTTTTACAGGGTTAATTTGGAGAATCTAATCTTGACCAGAGTAGCCAAGAGTTCTCCAGATGGCAACAGAATCTCCACCACTAACATCCTTGCAGTGATGTTTTCCACTGGTCAACTGTGAGTCACTGGGTTCTTTTTCTGCTGATATGTGTTAACAGTTGCTAATGTAAATTTAGAATTATTTGAATAAAGTTCAGCCAGCACATTGGTCTGCAGCTGGAATTGGCTTTGGTCTCCTAGCTTTCCTGGACTCCTCCTCCTTCCAAAGAGTTGATCAGCATATTCTGGCACACAAATAGTGCTTCTCAGCACAATGCTTCTCAGATATAAACACAGGAAAAGCTGCTGGGGGGGTTCACAAAAACTGCCTCAACTGGGCAGCCTGGTCTGGTGGTTGGCAACCCTGCACATAGCAGGGGGTTTGAAACTAGATGTTAATTATGATCCTTTTCAACCCAGGCCATTCTGTGATCCCGTGATTCTATGATTCAAATCCTTCACAAAGAATTCCTGTATCCATTATTCAGTCACTTTATTTTAGAGCTGCTGGGGAGCTAAATCAATCATCTTGTTGTGAATCTGCCCTGATGTCCAGTCAATCTCTTGGCTGTAAATCAGTGGCTTGTCTCACACTAGTCCCGTTTCATCTGTACAAAGATCAGATACATGTAGTCACAACAAAATTAAAAACTCCACAGATCTTGCCACATCACTTAAACAAAGTAGTGACTATGCAAGGTAATAAACTGCAAAATATGAAATAGTTGATTAAATGATCATTTTAATTTCAGATCTCTAGGAAAACAAACAATCAAAAACTTAAGAAGTTTAAGTTAATTGTGCATATTTATTTGAAAGCAAAAAACATTTTTTCAATATCTGCCTAGAAAATAATTATTAACTTTTATATACAACAAAATTGTACCATAAATACATGTGAATATTTATTATCTGCTGCAGCCAACTGTTCTTAGAAAGTGTGGGTTGATTTGGATGATATAGAATGAATTGTTGGCACAGACTAATTGCCTGTACAGACAATTAGCACACAGGAACTCAAGAATTTTGGTGACACTTATCCACAGTTTTTTGCTTTGAAATGAATACATAGAAAACAATTACAATAGAGTAAGCTTGAGAAAACATGGTCTAACTTTTATGGAATAATATTATTCATAATGAAATGGCTCTCTCTCTTTTTTTTTCTTTTTTTTTCCTAGAAAGCCTTTTATCAAATTCCTGATTTTACATTGACATCTTTACTCTATGGGAGAGTATTCTTTGCAGCAAAGAAAACATGGGATGCAGAGGATACTTTTCAAATCAGCCAATGTCTTTGTAAACTTTGCAAATCACCTGCACGCTATAAGAGCTGTTGCATTACAAATTAGTATTATTTAATTAATGAAATAAGTATTTGAATTTGAATTAGTATTATTTAATTAATTGACATTTTCTGTTTTCACAGGACCATCAGGTATGGTTTGGTGTGAACACATGACTTTTTCTTAATTTCCCCAGGCAGATTTTTGATAAATATATGATAATTAAACCGGAAACAGCTTCTTGTGGAGGTTTGCTTTTTGGTGTTTTTTTTGTTTTGTTTTGTTTTGTTTCTGTCTTACTCTGCTGTTTTTGTTTGTTTGCTTTGGCAGAGCAGGAATAAAATCTTGATTTTCATGCACTGTTTGCAGTATGGCTGAAAAGAATGAATGTATGCGTATCAGCGTGCTTGCTGTTATTTCTCCTATCACATGTAATTAGAAATAAATATGAGCTAGTTCTCTCTTTGCAAAGATGATAGGTGTTGGAAATATCCAAATAATTTTGTCAGGCCAGTATCTCTGATAAAAGCAGATTTTATTTGCGATTGCAATGGCAGGAGCACCCTAAGGACACAACGACAGCTTTTGTACCTGGTTTCCCCATTGGCTGGGTACTCCAGGTTCACAATCTTATCACAGTTTGCATTTGTTAATTGGTGTGTTATCTGTCAGCCAGCAGCCATCCTGTTTTCCAAGCTGTCTCAGTGCTCTTCTTGTCGTATTGATATGGTGATTTTCTTCAAAGCCTTCGTTAAACAAAGAGCACCGGGGGACGGGGTGATGCCAGGCCTTCCGATGTCTCTTCAGGCCATTCCTTGGGCATGCCATCACTTGGTTTGATCAATCTCGTGCAGGATATTCTTGGAATGTGTATGACAAAATGCACATATATACACCTAAATACTGAGCGTGCATTCCTGGGGAAGGTTCGTCCAGAGGATAAGCGATGCAAACTATCAGAGACCTCCCCCAGAAAAGTAGAAAGACTCCCAAAAAGAGCTATGGCAGCAGAGACCATGAAATAAAAAAAAAATGTTGCAGAAACAACATTTGATTCCCACAATAGGTGACCCCCTCGATATCTGTCTGAGTATGGAGTTTGCCTCCTTGGTCAGCTGGGTTGACAAATCACCAACTTCAACACCAAAAGAGAAAAAGAAATGTAGACAGTGTGCCTGAGACTGCTGTAGCCATTAGGTTTTGACACACACTTCGCTTGGGTGTCATGGCAATTTTGTGCAAAGAGAAGTGAACTTTTCTAAAGCCTTCCTGTTTTCCATGCTGGAATTCATTTCTTCACTGTAACAGGTGAAACACCTCAGAGCCTCTGGACAGTAATGTAAATGGAAGTTTTTTTTCTGAATTGGAGTGGTAATGAAGAACACTGTATTTACAGAAACATCCTTTCTGAGAGAAAAGTAAAAGGTAGCTCAGCTTCTTCAGAGTAAGAACCCAAGAGTCCTTCAGTGAGAGGAAATAAAGACAGAGATGCAGAGTGCTCCATTTTAATCTCTCCCCATATATTTCAGGACAAACAGGGTTGCTATTTTACAAAGACTGATTTTACAGAAAAATAAGGAGCAAAACAGCACCTCTTATGATATTGTTTTCAGAAATCTCATAAGATACTGCTCTCTTATTCTGGACACATTTAACAGTTTAGTTGGTGTTCTTCTCCTCTTCCTGAAATCTTATCTACTACAGAAAGCTGGGTGTACATACACAACTTTGTGCTTCCCCTACCTGTTTGCTTTTGTTATTAGGGCTCCCTTTTTTTCCCCTCATTTGTGCCATAAAATGCAAGTAGAACTTCTTCTCAAGTACATAATGCTGTGGATCCAATGTTGCCATGAAGGCTATGTTGTATTTTAGCAGGGGAAGAACAACACTTTCGCAACTGTCAGCCCATACGCTTGTGGTAGGAATTGCTTTGTGTGCTTATGTCATAGAGCAATTTCTAAGTGTATTTATTGCTATGCCAGCATCACTGTGGCTGTCACTTCTTTCTGTAATTACAAATGTGTATCCAAGTGTGACTGGGAAAGTTTTATTGGGGAAAACTCTCTGAGCAGCGGGGCTGTTCCTCTAAAATCCATTGTGGACCTCATAGAGTGGGTGGATGCGCCCTAAAGGACTGGGGCCGTGGGAGAAACCAGTGCTGGAGAAAGGAGAAAGTGTCAGCAGGAAAAGGAAGCAGAGAAGAGCTGTGAGGGGCTGACCCCAAGTCCCTCCCTGTCAGGGAGGTGGTCAGTCAGAGGAAATGAAAGGAGGAATGAAAGAGTGTGTAAGGGTAAGGAAAGTTCCCACTCCTTTGGGGGTACCCAAAGTACAAAAACCAGGGGACTCTTCCAGTGCTTCAAGGAATTAAAAGAGGGGCAGCGATGGGAACTAAGTTGGTCAATCAATCTAAACGGTGAGAGCAGGTGAGATTGTAAGAATGTTTATGCCAGCAGGGCTATCTGATGCAGGAGACAATGACAAGCATCATACCTCCCATTCACACTTCATTAGGGTGCTAAAAGCTACAGGCCCCTAGGAAGAATGGGCCTTATAAACTGGTAAGACTGTTAACAGTGGCACCCAGAAGTCATTGGTTTAATTTGTTTTTATTTCTCACTATCCAAACCTTTACAAACAGCTAAATTAATTTTCTTCGAGTAAGTCTGTTTTGCCCATGACAGTAATTGTTATCTCCGCCTTTCTCTCAACAATGGGTTTTTCGTCCCTTTTCAGGAGGGAAAGTCAGAAAGTGGTGTGGCAACCAGCCAAGGTCATCTCATCACGATATCATATATTGATCCATGTATAGAATCTCATAATAATGGAATGGCTTGGGTTGGAAGGGACCTTAAAGATCAGCCAGTTCCAACCTCCTCTGTGGACAGAGTTGCCAACCACTAAATATTGATAGACCAATCAACTCCCTATTCATACATGTTTACAAGTTGGGTTACTGACATATAAAGCAGAACAGAAGTGTGATTTTACTCCATCTTTGGTATTTGGAACAGCACAAACATAAGGACTTTGTCTGTGATAAGACTATTTTCTTCATTAAGTAAACACAGAGCTAGAGATGAGTCATTCCTTGGACTACATTTGGATATAATGCTGTTGTTTTGATAATTATTACATTAGGTAAAATCTGTATGCATAACACTCATTCTAAATCAAAAGAAACAAGATGACATTGAAATTTGCAGCAGCTATTAGAATTTAAATTAAAACCTCAAAAATTTTTAGCAGGTCCATCAATTACCACATTTGTGAGTTAAACAAGTGGGTTAATATAAATTTCCCAGCACAGCAGTTTTATGCAAGTGACACCCATCTTAGTAATGGTCAAAATGTATTTGGCATCATCATTGATCCTTTTACATTTTTCAAATACATAATAGAAGGACATAAAAAGCCTCTATCTCCAGACTGTATGGATGAATACTGGAAGAATGATCTCAATTTCATTACTGGGGAGAAATTCAATTCAACGCTCTTTCTGTAAAGGAATTAAACCCTGCTATTTTTTAACTGATTTTTAAAAGAGAAACTTCACTATTAAATGCATCAGTAAATAGGAAAAGCCCAGAATTAAAATAAAAATAACATTATTTTAGATCAAGGCAAGCTGAGATGAGAACATTGCCTTATATTTTGATGACAAAAAATACTTGCCTGTTTTTCATATTCATGGTTTGCTTTAAGAGGAGATTTTGAAGAAGTAGTAGTTAGAAAAGTAAAAGAGAAAAAGGCAATTCCATTTATTCAACATGCCAAAATTCAACATTAATTTTTTAAATAATAAGCTTAACAGAAATAAAATGCTCCACTTTGAAACTATTGGAGTGGAAGCAGTGAATTTACTAAGATGGACATATACTTCTCTGAAGTTAAATTTTGCTGAAGTGCCATGAAATTGCAAGAAGTGTTCCATCAAGGAATGTTTGCTGTGTCTGTTTTGTTGTATTAATCACGTAAAACACTCCTTTGATTCTTAACCTTCCTGCCTCTACACTCCTAATCTCCATTTCTAATATTTCCTTCAAGCAATCATGACATTATCTGTCGTAGTTTGAAACAATGCGCTCAAACAGACAAAATATATTCATTAATTAAATGGCCTAACTGAAAGAAAATGTTAATTAAAACATTTTTCTTGGTAAAATGAAAAGCACCATAATCTTATCTGGCCAAATATAAAACGTGATATTTCCATTTTAAAATGTTGTCCGATTTCAACTTTTTCTTCTTTTGCACTAAATGTTTTTTCTTCATTTTTTTTCTCTTGCAGATTTATTCAAGAATTAATTCTGTGTTTAATGAACGCCCTGAAGAGGACCAAAACTGACCAACTGCGGTCAATTAAATTATAATAATTTTTTAAAAATAAATTTAAAATTATTAACTGCAAATAGCAGTAACTATTTTGACTGATAAGATTCTCAGGACAGAAAGAAGACACAGAATATGAACATTCATGTATAGGTTGAATAGTCAGCAAGTCTGCGTACACAATGACTACTGATTCTTGGTATTCAGTTCTGAGGCTCAGATAATGACAAATTGCTGATGTTTTACCAGTAAAATAAATGTACGTTGGCTTCCATAAGATACTAAAAAATATTTCAAATTTTTTTAACAATAGTTTTTCATTGGCTGAAGATCTGTTCTAACGAATGCATAACGACAAATCTCACTGTGGGTAAGAAAACTGCTTGAATGAGGTGTTCAGAGCATACAGCATATTAAAGCATATTTTGTAATTCATGTAGCTTAAACATGAATATAAATTGATGATTTTCTTCTTTCCTGTTCTTGGCTGAAGGTGTTTTGTTGTTATTTTTTTTTCTTTTTAATAACCTCTGTAATCAGAACATGCCTTCTTGCAAATACATAAATTCTGCAAACGCCTAAATTCTGCATCATTTACTTTGGCATTGATGGATGCAAGTACAACTCTGGATAACCTTGCTGGCGGTTCCTTGCTCATGTCAGTTGTTCTGTAAGGGTTACAGATCAAGTCAAACATTTCACAGACATTTTGCAGTCAACACAGTACCTTACCATTGATAGGATTCCAATCTCTGCCGGCTCAAGAGAAATCTATCTGTACAGTCAGTTTCTACAGGTGGGAAGGCCTGCACTGCACCCCGTGCCATGGCTTCAGCTCCTGGTTAGCAGCACACCGGTGTTCAGTTTTTGCATTATTTACCTGATATTATGAGAGATCCCTGAGAAGTGGAGGAGAGTAACCTGTGCTCCTGAGTACATGGTGAGTAACAGAGAATGAGGAATTTACTGAGAGTTTAGATCAGACACTTACACAGTTAGATTCTAGTTAACCTATTTTAGTATAAAATACTGCAGTGTGGAGACTTTTAAGATCAGGTTAGGAAAATGTCTTTTAGAAATATTGTAATTACAGTTGATAATGCCTTGTAACAGAAATTGGACTAGGTGACTAGCTGCAGTCTCTTCTAAGTTTGTTTTATGTAATTGTAGAACTCTGTAATGGTCTTAGAAAACAAAACAAAACAATGCTACTTGGCTCTGGAGGTCTTTGCTTGGATCAGTGTCAATTGGCACATAAATTAATATCACATAGGCTCATTTTTATTTGTGTTTACATATCATGCAGAAAATGTGCCCGACGATGACAACCCCTGCAGCATTTCACATATTGAAAAGTCTGGAAAAGTCTTCAGAGGGGTTGTGCAATCTCCTGTCTTGGAGGTATTCCGAATTTGAGTGGGCAAAGCTCCAAACAACCTGATCTATTCTGGCCCTGTGCAGAGCAGGACTTGGAATGAGTGAATTCCAGAGGGTCTTCCCAGCCTATATCATTCCATAATACTATGATTTGAAAGTGCATATTAAAGTAATCCTCACCTTATTTCATCTTCTGATGTCTCTGTATGCAAGTTTGGACTCAATGTCACGTGCTTCAAGGGATGAAGGCAGTATCATGCACAATAGTGTATTCCCTTTCTAAAACTGAACGCAGGCGACCTGTGGACAGGAACCTCGACTCAAGTAGTATGACTTTCTGTTAGTGTATATTGACTCTTAAATACTTCGGACAGAATTTCATATTTGTGTTAGTAGGTGTCATAAACTGTGGTTTTTGTTAAAAATCATTTGCTTGTATGTGCTTTACATGTACTAAAAATAAGCAGTTGTTAATGCAGCATCACTGTTAAAGCATCACTGCTTTCAGATGAACTTTCATCGAAGGTATCAGCAGTTGTTCTCCACTGCATGTGGTTTAATGAATTTGTTTTTGTTTTCATTTTTGTTTCCTGTGTAGTGAAAAACCCTCCTTCTGAGTGATACCGTCTCAACCAGCACTGCAGTTCTAATCTGCAAGAGTCAGCTGAATCAGAAATGAAGACTTGGACAAAATGAAATAATTCATATGAGGAAATCAGGACCAAGAAGTACATTCAGGTGATCTGGCACTTGGCTTCTTTTTTTAGGGTTGTTTTCAACTCTTACGATACACACCCTATAAAAATGCTTTGTTCTGAGACCAAAGTAGTAATTCATTACAACTGAAGACGTGCAACATGTTCTATTACTCACAACAGCACAAACATGCAGTGTAGTCAGTCATATATTGTGACACTGAAAATAAACTCCTACCAATATGAATAATGATGAAGGCTAACATAAAAAATGGGAAATCATAACTTGGAAAGATGTATAAGGACCCTTGTATGAAGGTAAATATTAACCTCTTAGACTGGTTTTGAATGACTTGACGGGAAAACTTAACTTAATCCATATGGACTTAATTGAGTCCATATAGGGTGGTGAATAAGAGTGGGTAGTATTTGATGGGTCATTGTCAACTAAAAGTGCAGTATCAGCTAACTTAGGGTTGAAATAACCTGTACATTCTCTACAACGGAGAGAAAAAGAAGTGAAAAAAAATGAGGACTCTGTAGAGGAACCACATAAGGCATTGAAAAACATGCATTAACTTGAGAGAATTAAAAAGCGTGATCGATTCAGCTTATCTAAAAGAAGACAGAAGTGTGGCTTGATCAAGAAACCAAATCCCTTTCAATAACATATTTTCAGAGACTAAAAACAGAGAAAGTCACAATGAAAAATAGAGCTGGATGCTCGGGTCAAATAGAGTCAAATAGGAACTGTATTGGGGTTGGAAGAGGAAGTAAGAGAAAAAATGATTTATAAAGGAAGAGATCTGTCAAGAAAAATAGTAGAACAGTAGGTATTCTACATGTCACCTTTTCTTCAGAATAAGTCTTCCAGGAACAAATGGTTCAGTCAAACACAGAATATTGGACTCAAAGAAATATTAAGTTGAAGTTAATGGCCCATGATTTGGGTAGAAAATGCTTTTCCCCTCGCAACCCCCAAGTACTTACATTCAACAGTAGGAACTGCATCCACCCCTGCAAGAAGTTGAAGTGCCTTCTGTCATTCATGTATTATGAAGTCAAAGTCATTCATGGTCCAGAAAATCTACAGAAAGAAAAATAAATTTGGAATTATGAGTAAATGTCAAGGGAAATGCATGTCATTTTCTACCAAAGTACACATGAAAAAATAAGTTCACTAGAGAACATCTGAAAACACTTCACATTTGTTTTTTTCTCTCTCTCCCTCTATAAAGCATATAACTGTCTAAAAGATAGATTATTTCTGTTGTACTGACCTGGAAGAAACGTTTAGTGTGGTGTTTTTCTTCATGTGTTCCGGAAAACTAAAATAGAGCTGAAGTAACTCGCTGAGTTCATTACCTTCAAGCAGCCAACAAGTTTGAAATATGCAGTTTATGTCCACCACATTTTCCTTTTTAAGGCCTCTGGGATGACAGTTTAGAGATCAGTTTCATTGTCTACCAAATTATTTTTATTAAAAGAAAATAAAAAAAGAAAAGAAAAGAAAAGAAAAGAAAAGAAAAGAAAAGAAAAGAAAAGAAAAGAAAAGAAAAGAAAAGAAAAGAAAAGAAAAGAAAAGAAAAGAAAAGAAAAGAAAAGAAAAGAAAAGAAAAGAAAACCAGCAATTCTTAGTCCTGCATAGTTCATGTACTTCCTGGTAGTTTTTAATATATGCTCACTTTGCACCTACACTGTTTGCTCACCGTTAGCATCCTTTTGGAAAGAAAAGAATCAAGCAGCACTTCTAACACAATCACTCATTTTACAGGATACTGCAACGAACCTTTTAAGGATGAATGATGTAGCCCTTCTAGATGGAATTTGTTCACATACTGCTCTTACAGATTCATAAATACCTCTGAGAAAAAAAAGACATGAGTTCTCAGTGTTTCACACAAATCCTTAAGTGAGATTTTATCATTCACGACTGCTCATCAGCATTGTGAAATCTAAAAGCAAAAGTACAACACCACACTAATATCCACTTACAATGCATAGATTTTTTTTTGATCAATGACAATGATCTTCTTGGTTGCTGGTTAATATGATGATTAAGAAATAATAGATAATGGCTTTACAGTGAATTTGCTTTGGGAAAAGAATGCAATATAGTGTCTAGAAAACTGAACTAACAATTATAAATCAACTCCTTCCCAGATATGCCATTAAATAATGAAATCTTATTTCACTTATCTATGTTACTGCTTTTCTTTCACTCTTAGAAATGCAAGTAATCTGGAACTGGCCATCTTTGCACAGCATCAGTCGTAGCAGAGCCCCAAATTTTGACACTACTAATCTCATTGTACTATCAGATAATATAATAATCTTCTTGACATGAAGAGAAAAAGATGTATCTCTTCCAGAAATCTTTGATAATGATCTGTCAACAACATTGTAACTTCTATCATTTCAGAAAAGGTTTTTGCCTTTACTGGAAAAGGACTGAGGCTTTGTACAGACAGCAAAATTCAGTCTTGGGATTTCTGGGGTTTTGTCTCAGTCTGAGCAGATTTTAGCTTTATTAGCTTTGAAAACAGTCCTATAGCGAGCAGATAAGTTTTGCCTTCATTTATTTTAGCTTTAATTTCTACAGGGATAAAAAGTTATTATTCTGCTTAGATTGAATTGTCTGTGCCATCCACAATAAAATGCTGTGCAGAAGGTTTTAGATCTCCCTACACCATCTGAGCAGAACATCAAGCTTAGGACTCAGAGGACCTTCAAGTGTTTGTCATCTCAGGGTGGCTGGTGTTTTGTGTAACACCTTAAATTGTTTTAACAAGTCATTCTTCTATTAATCTGGACTGTATACTGTGGCATTTTTGTAACTGGACGAGCAACAGGCATCTGTTGTAACTGGAATTCTGACATTAATCACATTAAGTATACTCTCAGCTTTTTCTCACGTAGCCCATAAGATTTTGAGTGTAACAGATGCCTATGTGAGGAACTTTCCACTTATATACCATAATAAGGACTGAAGAAGCATCCGATTTCTTCTAACTCTATAGAGAAGCAATGATAGGCCCATGGATTAATACTGGCATTATCTCTTCAGATTCAGCTTGTAATGGTTAACTCCTGTTTACATTACTTTATGATGCACCCATTTCATGTAGCTGTTTTTTTTCCCGTTTGTGTTGTTGGTTTTTAATCACTTAAGAAAATGCAAATATGATTTATAAAGGTGCCACTGGTGAGTTGCTATAGGATAGCTAAGTTCTAAAACCTAAGGGTTTTAGAAATAACCCATTTGTAATTCTTCAATCCTCTTCAATCAGGAAAGTATTTAATTTCCTCCCTCCCCCTAACCTCACTGCCAAAGGAAATCCACATTAAAAAGAAAATAAAAAGAATATTGACCTTTTATCTTCAAATAATACTAATTATCACACATTCAGGCCACTTAATCAGTGTACTGTAAGATAATTGGTCCCTGAAAGGATCAGGATGTATTTTGCTGCAGGCAACATTATTCAGTAACTATGGATTACTTAAACTGTGACATTTTAAGTGCATTCAAGGACTGAAAACCAACCAAACTACACAGGAGCATTTAATCAGTGACTGAGCAGTGCGGTGTGGATCTTAACGATGTGTCATCAGGAAGCAGCAAAAGTGAGGCTGCCCCACAAAGGAAGGGAAGATGCAAGTTGGAGGATGCAGCAACGCTGTCAGAGCAGCAATCCCCAGCCAGGGCACACTGCCATACCCAAGCAAGGCAAGAAGAGCAGGGCTGGTGGCAGTGTCTAGTTCTAGCAATCCTCTGATAAATGCTAGGAGATGAGTCAGGTCTGAGAGTAGCCCAGCCAATAAATAAATGATTATCAGAAAGGTGTCAGAGATTGGCTTTCCTATAAACACAGCTCAGATGAGGGTGCCTGGGCCACAGGCAGGGAGTTGGAGCAGAGGGCTGCTGGTGGCAATCACAGCCTGTTGGTGGGCCGTGTTGTGCATTTAAGCCATTTATTAAAAACATGCCAATTAACGCTGACTGCAGACAAACAAACTTTAATTAGCTAAGCCTTAAGGATGTTTCTTTTTTCCCCTGCGGAGTAAAATCTAATCTTTAAGCTGTTTTGACATTTTTATGACTGGAACTGGATTTCTTTTGCTATTTCATTTTAAATAATCATTTATACTTGTTCATTGTTCCAGGATTGGATAAAGTCTGGGTATGGGGGGGACTTGTAAGACAAGCTGGAGCATGCTGGAGAAATTATAACCATGGGCTTTTTAAAATTAAATTAAAGTGAAGAGCAAAAATTAAAAGTATGGTGTGCAAGTAATAATCTCACTTCAAGCACCAAAATTCATAAATGGAAATAATATGCAAGTCTTCTTAAAAGTTATAGCAAAGTAGTGCAGAGTTATTACTTCTACTGCAGTGTTCTGTCCTTCAGCTACTCCAGTAATATGTTTGAGAATGTTGTGTTTGCATAGGGTTTTGAATTAGAAAGCCTCTAAAGAAACAAAAAATGTTATGGTAAAACTTATTGCTGCAGATAATTACTACTATGAATCCTTTCGAATTCACATTTGACTTTTTGAGGTGTTAGCCTATACATTCAAGTACCAATAAATACAGATTTATTGGTATATCCTGCAATCTCCACTTCTATCTGGTTTTTGTTTGAGGTTTTATTTTTTCCTCTGTAATTACTGTGCAGAGCCCAAATGCATCACAGGAGTGGAAAATTATCTAAATGAGCGTGTTTGTCATTCTCCTGAGGTGTCTGACTAATGAATCGGTTAAGTTTTGATTTTGTAATTCAAAGTAGGCTGTCCTCAATTCACTTTTCAAAATGTTATTCTCACAGTACACATGCAGGGCAAATTCCCCCATTTTTTCAGCACCACTGAAATCAAAACCATGTAGGTCCCTTTCCTACAACAACCGAGATGTAAAAAATTTAAAAGAGGTCTGAAGAGCATAGAGAAAGGAGATTGTGGTGATTACTTGTGTACTGTAAGAAAAAGATGGATGTGAAAGTGTAAAAGTGTTTTGCTGTATAAATCCCTTGCAGTACACCGCACAGGACTTTACCTGCATGGCTAACACTGTGGCATACTTCCCATGGGATGCCTATCAGAGTTAAAAAGGCTATTTGACCTGCTCTTCAGTGCCTTGCATATGTGTCCAAAAGGGAAAATATTGAAATCTGTCATGAGTTAGAAGTCAGTGAACACGAAATGGGAACCTATTTCTCAGACAGCTATACAGCAATTGATCATTTGCAGCTCTCAAATTTAACCAGTGACTTTTCCAGACCAGTGCTGGATATAGTACCATGAAAATCACTGGAACCCTCTGGCAGGGGCCCGAGGTGGTATTAGAAGTTCACAACATAATTAAATATGGGCCAGTTGAAGAGAGATGGCTTTAATACGTATATATTGGAATAGGAATGGGTTGTCATGGCAAAATTAGATGGGGAGCTTTGGAAGCTCTTTGCCAGGACCGAAACGTCCATGATGCTGATCCCCACAAACACTCATTCCAGTGACAGGAAATTGCCTGTGATTTTAGTAGTTATCATTCTCTCATAATGATCTTGAGCTAGAATATGCCAGGCAGCCCCAGGGGGCACATGGTGTTTCCTGTGACAGAATTCATCTGTGAAGGAGGGGTACTGGGTCTGTGATACCTCTCAGGTATGACATTCTGAAGAGACAGCCTTTTCTCAGATACTATGAGAAAACCACCAGAACTGGAAGCTCCAGGCTACCCAGCACAGATGCTGAGGTGCACAAGCCTTAATTGTTCTCAGTAGTGATGCATTAGAGTCATATTTGTATAAGCTTCCACATGGGTTCAAAAGCGATTTGTATTCCATATGCTGTTGTACATTTTTATTAGGAAAAATCTTTTAAACAATATAGATGGTTATAGCAAAAAAAAAAAAAAAAAAAAAGAAATTCTACAAAGATTCTGTAAATGAATTGACAATACAGATTTTGGGGGAAAAGTATTAGCCTAACCATGCATTTATGATGATATTTCTGTTTCCTTATTGTATGTGATACTTCTTCAGGATTTGGCAAACAGGGAAATAGACCAATGTGAAACTTATGCAGTCCAATGGGAATTCCTCACTGACTGATGGATACAGACAAGTCATTAAGTTGTCCAGAATAGTCTCTGTCAACTGAAATAGTCGGATTGCCTTTGTGAGGTGAAATCTGCCACTTACTTCTTGGGAGATAAAACTGTAAAAATAGGAGAAAGTGTCAGCTGTTAGCAGCATCACTAAGAAAGTAAAGCGATGGAAAATGTTTTAAAGGTTTCTGGGAAGACTTTAAATTGGATGAACTCTCTGCACTTATAAACACAAAATAATTAGGATTGGCATAAGACAGTATTCTTCTAAGGAGAGTAATAATTAAGATGTAGGTAATTTTTTCAGTTGCTGAGAGCACAGATATCCTGTATTATTTTAAGTTGCAGGTTTTTGTTCAGCAGATGTGACTCACATCTCCAATAATTCACCAAAGCATAGGCCATAAGGCATAAAGTATAAGGCACCTTTTTCTCTTGTAAGGATATTTATATGTGACAACAGAAAATTCCTGGAACCAAAATGTCTCCCAGAAGCATGTTTTGGAAAATCGTTTCTGATATGAAGTCAAACCCATGACAAGGAGCTCTACTGTAGCTTCCTCTTGGATGTCAAAGTTTGGTCATCCGTGCTCAACTTCATAGCAGTTTTCAGAAGCAGATACACAGGAAGCTTTCCAAAAAGGCCGGTGTTTTTTTGTTGTTTTGCTTTAAGAAATCTGTGAGGAAATGGACTCATCATATCGGTGAGTGTCTGAGAGCTGTTACTTTGAGAGAATTTGCTGAACGGAGCGTGTTCATGTTATTTATGACACTGAACTGTAGTGGTGAAAGTGAACTGGTGCATTGCCTTATGAAGAGTCCTGCATATGTTCAGTGGTGCATACATGGAGCTGTTATAGGAGAATTACTAAACCACGTTAAAAGATAGAATTAAGCATTGGTCAATTGCAGTAATTGCTGGTTCCACCTTCCCTCAAACCTGCCCACTGGCAGCGTTGTGAAAAATACTGTGAAATGAGCTTTGAATAAATCTGTACTGGGTCTTTTAGCTTAAAAAATGCCCTTATCGTGCCTTGATCACTTCAGCAATATGAAAATATGAAGGCATGTTACTAACTGTTGATGTCAGATTATTTGCTCTCTGAAACTCTTCGATGTGATGGTGAAACTCTGAAGAAAATCAGCAATCACCCTGAATAACACACTGTGTGATGAACTCACTTTATCGTGGATAAATATTGGTTCTGTGTTATGTAAGGAAAATCCTCTGTAAGTAGCTGTCATCACCAGTCCCCTGAAAAGAAAAGAAAGGATATAAGAACACCTTTAGGAGCCTACAGGAAAGCTGGGGAGGGACTTTTTATAAGGGCTGGTAGCAACAGGATGAGGGGAGATAGTTTTAAACTGGAAGAGGGTAGATTTAGACTAGATATGAGTGCAGTAAAGAACTGTGGATCAGGTTGCCCAGAGAGGTTGTGGATGTGAAGTTGACATTTAATATGAACAATACATGCAGGTTTGTATACTTACACTGTACATGTATACAATATTGTAAAAGGTAATTGTAAGGAATGGAATGGTGTTGAATATAAAACACACTCAGTGGGATGAAACATATATATATATAAAGTGAAATGGCTATTTCAAAACTAATATTGGTGGTACTGAAATACAGATAAAATATAGGTAAGTTATGGGGTAGCCTGAATTGCTCATTCCACACATTTGAAAAGATCCTGAGGAGGCAGAAAGCAAAACGTGGTTCTGCCCGTGAGGAGAGAGAAGGGTGACCAGATTTTCAAACCCCTTAGTTGGATTAGGATGAAATGACACTCGAGGTCCATATGTAAGAGGAAAAAAGTCAGTTTTAATAGAGGATTTCTACAAAACAGTTGTCTTATATGCATTAGTCCTCCCAGGACTATATCTGCCTAAGCTGTGCATTTTTATAGAAAATTCAAGTAAGCCTTCCATTGCTTAACAACTTCAAAAGAAAGAGGAGAAAGGAAAATGAGAAATGAAAGGGAATAGAGATCAGCAGGCCTGCTGGCAGGTGTTCTACATATGCTACAGAAGGGAAGCAGCAGTGAAAAGGAAAGAGTGGGCTCTCCCTTCCCTTGACCTTCTGAATAGTACAAAACAAAAAAGGAAAGGACGCCCCTTCCCAGCCCCCATTTGGAACTGTCAAACCAAAAAGGCGGACCAAGGTCCCTTCTGTGCTTCACGGTTCCTTGGGCTTTGTTCTGGGCTCTGCCAGGAACAACTGAAGCACCAGCCTTTGGGGCATTGCCCAGGCCTGTGCCTTACAACTACCATAGGTGGAAGGCTAGCAGATCATGCTTTATTGACTATTTTAGCTCAAGTCTACTTCAAAAACAAATTTTATTTCTCCTGTAACTCCTCAGGTGAGTCGTTGATCCACTATTTCCAATCAATACTTATTGCAGCTGTCTTTAGTGCCTGATAGTCGTGGCATAAAGCTGGTGATCATGATCTTTTATATAAACAAATAAAAGAATCATGTATCCGAAGGCAGAATTTGCCCTTGATTGGGAAAAAACAAAAGTAAGTAAGAAAAATGGATTCCATACCCCAGTTTCCAGGCACATGTTAAAAGAATGCTAAGTATAAATCAATCAGGATGGATGAAAGAGAAAAGAAAATGATGGAATTTTAAACCAGTAGTGATGGCACGAATCAGTGATATTCTCTCTACCTCGTCACTACCTTTTTGATTAAGAGGAATTAATTTCTTGCTCATTTTATCTCTTAAAAATTGTTACAGAAACAGTATGGAGTATTAATGCTCAACATTAATTCTGTAAATGGCAGATGCCATTCACCTTAGTTAATTTTACTGTGTCCTATATTTCAACTGGTTAACCATCCTGCATGTCCACTGCTGACATTACTAATATGTGAAAAAGAACAAAGAAGTACAAAGATAAATTAGTGAATGTTGGTGTTGTCAGTTCAGGAACATTGGTCATGTATATGAGACTTGCTTGTTGTGTACCAGAGT